>CM071861.1:18185568-18212776 GCA_036759665.1 Gynandropsis gynandra
TTTCTTCTCCAGTGTCAGAGGGACTGCAGCATCAGCATCAACATCACTCACGCACTCCTTCCTTTTAGTCCCTTTTTCCTGCAAAATGACCAATTACGAATGCATTATACTTCTACCGATCTAAGTGACCCATGCGACCCAACCGACCCATGCGACGCAATCGACCCGTGCGACCCTCAACCGACGTGTGCGACCCATGCGACTCAAACGACCCTCAGACACTCCGCGACACTCAAACGACCATTGCGACCTAACCGACTCACTGACACTGACACTCACCCGTTTCAAATCAATAAACTGAGTCTAAGATGGTCATGAAACTACTGCGACCCTTGCTACTCAATCGACTCACGGAGTCGAAGATGTTCATGCAACTCCTGTGACCCTTGCGACCTAACCGACTCACTGACACTGACACCCATTTCAAATCAATAAACCATTTTGTGACTCGAAAGCTTGCAAAACCCTAGAAATCGAACTACTTACACTTATTGACGCCATTGAAGATTGACTCGTGCTCTCTTCGTGCTCTCTTCGCCAGTTTCCTTCTCGCCAACTTCAAATCGTTCGCCAACTTCAAATCGTTCCCTCTCAAGTTCGAAATCACTTATTTCTTTCTTGCTATCAACTTTTAAACAGGTTTCACGGCGAAAAATTGTTCGGCTTTCTCGTGAAAAACTGCCGAACTTCCATTTTTCCACGTTCCAACGTTAAGGGCAAATTTGTCTTTTCCTCAGTTTTTATTTTTCGGATTTAATAATTATTTTGGGGAAGGATATTTTTGAAGTGATTTAGCCATTTGAGGGTATTTCTGATATTCCGCCTATTTAAACCATAATAGTTTTATTTAATTAGAACGTTTGTAATAATGATTTAGATATCCACGTAGATTATCTACGCATTAAATGGTATAACAATTTTAATAAAATAAAATGAAATGGCACAATATATAAAACTTTAACATAATAAAACTATTTATAATTGTATTTCAGACTGGAGAAAATGATCATTCAATATCTATCTAAACTTTAACATAATATGTACTACAAATAAATATCATGCTATTCAACACTAAAATTTTAAATCATCACATTTTATTTATCGTATCATATTTATATAATTGGATTTACCGATGAAATTACCAAATAAATATATTAAAATATTTTTAACATTCTTGCTTTGGAAAGCAATGTAATATGAACAGTAAAAATTCATTACGACTTTGCTTTCGTCTTTATAAAGTTTACATCATGATGAAAATGACATTTTCATTAAATTATAGTATTTTATTTTTTTAAAATCCTATGATTTTCCGAATAGAAAATTAGTTACATTCAAACTTATTCCATGTGTTTATATTTTGTTAACTATCTATTATCATTTTTTACCTATTAAAAAATTATTCATCACATCCATAATTTTCAATAAATATATCTATATATATTATCAAATAGTTGATACCGCAGCTAAGAAAATTTACCTCCAAACACCTTTTCAAAACACTTGTTGAAGAAAATATCACTCTATTAGTTCTCTCCAAAATATTTATTAAGAAAAAATATCACTAGGCCGAATATTCCGATAGTATAGGAACTTCCTATTAGGAAGATTTTATTTGATTGTTCAATTAAAAAAGTCTGAAAATGTAAATTCAGCATATAAAATCGTCTATCTCGCACATAACACTAATCTTATTTAATTTGTATATCACTTTATAATACGTCATTCTAAATATATACAACTTTTTTTATAATTCATGAGACTCATTTTATGAATTAAATGATAAATATAAGATGATGTATAAATCATATATATCTAATATATAATATTATACATTTAGTATGATTTATAATAAATAAGATAGTTTCTAATAAAATAACGTAAAATTAGATGATTTATAATACAAAAAATAAATAAATATTATGTAAAAATTAGATGGTGTTGATCTAAAATAGTTTATTCGAAATATTATTTTTTTACATTATATAACTTTAAAATTTTATAAAACATAATAAGAGGATGAATTAGTCAAATACTGAATAGATTACATTTTTTGTTATTATAAAGAAAAATACAATTTTATATGTAAAAAAGATAATGTTTTGTTTGTAGCTAAAGATATTAAAAATAAAATAATGTGTCATTCATTGGTTGAATGAATGACTTTTGGGGTTTATCAAATCATGGGAAGAGAACGCATGCCCTCCTCTCCAAAAGTTAAGATCCTTGGTATATTTTGTAGAGATAAAAAAAATACGCATTTGTGTTGTATATTAAACTTCTTGAATAACACATTATTTGATCATATTTTGTATATCACAATTTTAGTGAGGGTTTATACTTAGAATTTTATATAATGCAATTTATCTATTTAAACTCTACAAAATTGCATTATTTTATTAAAATTCCAAGACTTTTAATGTTTTCAATGTTTATATTATATGACATTCTATCAACTAATTTTTCGGAAATATCTCATTTAGAATAATAAATTATTTGTATAAAATATGTTTACATATTATCTACTAATTTTAAATCTTTATTTTTTATCCAAACTTTATTATTATAATATCTTAATCTAATTTTTAAAAGGAAAAAAAGTTATAAAAATTCTACGGTTGTCGTCACTTTTAATATAAGATATTTAATTTGACAAAGAAAAAAAAAATCGTTTATTCCCTTTAAAATAATATTGTTTTAGTCTGATTCCTTTTAGACATCATATGTTAATCGATTTGATTTCAATTCAATTTTGATCCGAATTTTGACTGATTTAAACTCCAATTTATATTCGATTTTAACCCGAATTTGACTCAATTTTGACCCGATTATTTTTTAAAATTTTAAATTTTAAAAATTATATGTGAGTTTACTATACATATAAATAATAAATGTTAATTTTTTTATAATTGCGACAAAATCAAGTTAATCGAATTGATTTAATTGTTTTCGAGTCAAAATTGAATACGATTTTGTTAATTATATCAAAATCGGATTAAATTAAGTTAATCAGACTGGTTTAATTGATTTCAAGTAAAAAATTGGGTTGAATTAATTAATTATGCATAAAATCGGGTCAATTAAACCAATCTGATTAACTCGATTTTGAACCAAAATTTGATGCAATTTTTGATGCAATTTTTACTCGATTTTAATTCATTTATATTTTGAAGTGTTAATGTTTATATAATTAGATCTGAATTTGATACAATTCATGTTATTTTTTTATAATTGGATCGATTTACTTATTTTGAGTAAAATATTGGAATCGATTTTGTTAATTGCCTTAAAATTGGATCAAAATCGAGTTAATTGAATCGATTTAATTGACTTTGATTCCAAAATTGGGTTTGGGTGATTAATTGCATCTAAATTGGGTCAATAAAATCAATCCGAGTAATCCGATCTTGATACAATTAAACTAAACAATACTCTATATTGACTCGAAATCAATTAAATCGATCAATTAACTTGATTTGATACAATTATTCAAAATATTAACACTAATTGTTTATATTTGTAGTAAATTCATGTATAATTATCTAAATTATTATTTTAATATCTAATTGGATCAAAATCGGTTTAAGACCGGATGAAATTAAGATCAAACTCGATTTAAATTGGATCAAAATCGGTTTATATGTGTAGTAAAGTCACATATAATACGAACCCTTACACTATCATCTATGGCATTACAGATGATCGTCATCATCCTCCGCCTGATTGCATCAATTTTACTTTGCAAATGTTGGATTATTTTACTTTATATACTTCGTTTTTAAATGCTGACATTAAATATTTTGAAATTTTTAATATTTTCACAATTTCAAAATTTATAAATTTCAAGACTTCAAATGCTAGACTTTTTCATATTTTCAAATATTCAAAACTTTTAAATTTAAAAGAAATTGAATACGGACTGAGAAATTTGACAAAAAAAATTTTGAACAAAATGATGGTTAATAATGACAAAAAAGGTTTCCACATGGTGAATATGGGGACGGTGGAGAAGTGGGGTTAAAGTGGGTGTTGGCTTTCACCGACCCAACTTGACTTTACAGTGTCCAACATTACATCATTCTCATTTTTATTTTTATTTTTATTTTAAATTTTTTTGTCTAACGTTTAATTTACCACCCACTTGCAATTAATATTAAAGTTTGTGACTACAACTACCTAATTTCCCATTTATTTTCCCTATTTGCTTTTTTAAAAAAAATATTTTTCATTTATTTATTGTGGGTTTTGTTCATAAATTTGTCTGAGTTCAGAATTTGATTCTTGAAATTTTTCTGCCAGTAAAGCCAAAGGGGTTTGCAGAAGAAATATTCTCGTGAGTGTCCACTGAATATGTTTTTTCTTACCTTTATTTTGTGAAATTATTCAAATAAATTTCTTAAAGATTACTCACTTTGGTAGTAACCAAAGCATTTGGTTTGTTTTCTACTTTTAGATGTCTTCAAAGATTAGATATTCTATTCTACAATCCAATTTTATGTTGAAAGTGTACACAAGAAAAGAATTTTATTTTTCATCTGTCAATTTCTTATATATTCCAAGGAAAATTTTCCATTTTTCTTGCTTTTTTTTGGGGGTTTATTTATGCGTATCTCAAATGACAGGAAAAAAAATTCTTTAGTGCAGAACAAATTTATTCTCCCTTATCTTTTCTTTTTATTTTGCATAAGTCGATATCACCATATAATTTTTGTCAATAGTGTTCGGATCACAAGAAATGGCGCAAAAATTAAATAAATAAAAGTGTGATAAAAATTGTTGAAATAAATAATAATAATATCTGATAATTAGTTTGCATTGTTACTAAATGATGTAATCCATATTATAAAAGTGAAGTCACGGTGTATGTACATATTTTTTTTCACTATTTCGTTTAACCTCATGAGTCTTCCGATTATTATAAATTAAACAATCGTTGGTAAAAAATAATAAGTTTAGATATAATAATTATATAATTTAATTCTATGGCTTTGAAAGAAAGATAGAAAAAACATAATAATTAAGGACAGAAAGAATTCAAACACACGTGAAAAATTAGGTGGAGAATAGAAGAAAGGTGAAGCTCAGTGCAAAACTGTCCTCTCATTTAATGTTCTCATTATATCAAAGAACGAAATTCGAAATTCCAACAATAATAAATATTATTACTCTTATAATAGAAAAACAAAACAGTAATTTTTAAGACGACATAAAAGTGTATCAATTATATCTGAAGTGTTCATTGATGTGGTATAATATAAGTAGGCTGACACTTATATAATTTGGTAAAAATTTTAAATTTATTATTATAGGTAAAGGGGAGAAAATCATCGTATGGGTCCAATGATTTCTTTTTTTCCCTAACGCCTCTCTCACTCAAATACGTATATATATGATAATATTTCCCTTTTTTCGTGTATATATATACACATAATAATATTTTAAAAATACTAATTAATGATAAGTTGTGTTTCACTTATTTGTTAAAAAATATTTTTTAACAAGAAGTGTCAATAAATAAATATATAAATGATGTTGTTTTATTTATATAAAAAATAATTTAAATAAAAAAGTTTTATAAATATTAGATTGTTCATTACTATTTTGGTTTAAGTTTTTAATTAAATTCTTCAACTACAAAATACAATTTTTAGAAATGAAATATTGAATTATGAACATTGTAAAATTTCATCCCATCAGGCTTTTATAATTAAAAAATATAGTGATATATTTTTTTATTGTAAAATCTCTTTAGCGAATAATTACTTTTTAACAAAACAAAATGTTATTTTAAAGAGAAATCCGATATGTGATGGGTACACGTGGCGTGTCGGCAGCCACTAAGGGCCAAAGCGTTAGCTGGCGTATGATGGACACGTGGAGAGTCGTGTGGACAAAGATGACTCGGCGGTTTGGTCGGAAGCGGCGCGTGAAGTTTTGGGTATGGCTTAAGATGTCTTTTGGGTAATGGGCGAAAATCATATTTGGATAACGACATTTATATAACTTTGTCCACATCATCACCATTTTCTCGAATTTTCCTTTATTTTTTAAAAAAGAAAAAATTCGGTTTGTCTCTTCGAATAATTTTTAGTTTTATGTGTTTGAATAATATACCGTTGTGAATGGAATTAGATCTATGAATTTTTGAAAAAGAGACTTCATAAGAAGAAAAAGAGACTTTGATGTGTTTGTTTATTACCGTTGCGAAAGTATATGATTTGATGTATTATGTACATAAGCAATTAACGGCAATGCTACGGTAACAGGTCGTAAGAACTAAATTTTGTGATTGGATTCTAAAATAAATTTTTGTAATTTACTTATGTTTTGTAATTGGTGATCAATTTAATGTATACAAATGACTGGAAATTCGATTTTAAATTTAAAGTTTATAAAAATAAGTCGATATTTATACTGACGACTCATAAATCTCAAACAATTTACACATGGTTTTAATTTTACTTTTTACAAAGAAAAACATATATTTTTGTTTTGTTTTTAATTTTTAAATGTTAAATAAACATGTTCAATATCTTATTATCATTCACAGCCTTAGAAATAATGAAAAATAAATTAAAATATTAAAAATATTTTATTATATTATTTAAATGACAAATCAGAAAAAATATAAAGTGGATGTAGAATTCAATGTCAGTTTTTTTATCAATAAATATATATGATTTTTAATCTTAGTTTTCTCCATGTATTAGTTTGGGACTAAAAAACAAATTTCACGTTAAAATTCTTATATTTTACAA
This sequence comes from Gynandropsis gynandra, assembly GCA_036759665.1. NCBI lineage: Eukaryota > Viridiplantae > Streptophyta > Magnoliopsida > Brassicales > Cleomaceae > Gynandropsis > Gynandropsis gynandra. The sequence goes on from CM071861.1 coordinate 18,192,327, forward strand.
TGTAAAGATTTGAAACATGTATTAATACCATCAAAACAATATAACTCTAAATATTCAAATATAATTCTACATATTTATCATATATCTAACGGTTTTTGATATACATATACAATATAATGAAATGCCAAATGAATTATCAAAATCAAAATAATGTATTTTTGTCAATGGAACACTAAAACATAACTCTTTATGTTATCCTACAAACAAAATAGAGCCATGAACTCAATCTCATCATGGACTTCCACAACCCTTTCAATTCTTACAAAGCCTCTTAAACCTTACAACATGAACCCTAAGTTTCCAAGACATCACAAACACAAGAAAGCTCCAAAACTTTGAAGGAAAGAGATAGTAGCCGTTAGCAACATATTTACAGTCCTCTATCGTTAATAACCTATGCTATGTATCGTTATTTCCTTAATTCTACTTTCTTTTCTCCTTCTTTGATTTTTGATGTTTTCTTCTCATCTATGTATAGACGTTCTTTTATGTGCTCTTTAATGGTTATATGAGAAATCAAATGAAAATTTTCTAAATTTATTTCAAGCTCTTACAGTATTAAAACCTCAAAAAACCTGAGGTTCACTTCTTCTTCATTTCTTCCCTACTTCTCAATGGACGACAATGAGTCCTATCCTTTTAGAGTACACATCAATATATCAAACTTCATCACCTCAAGATTATGTGATACAAACTATCTTATATGGAAGTCTCAAGTCTCTTCTCGAGTCTCAAGAACTACTTGACTTTATCAATAACATCATTGAAAAACCTACACCAACTATTACCACCACAAATAATGGTGTTCTTACCATCAACCTGAATCCCTCAACAGTGGCTAGCCCAAAATTGATCAGCCTATGAAGTCGTTGATTTGCAGAACACTACAAGAAATTTAAGGATTAGGGACTGACAAATTCGTCCCTAATCCATTCCTATACTTGTTTAGGGACGGATTAGGGACGCCCACCATCAGTCCGTAAACGTGCGTCACAAAAATAAGACCATCCGCTGTTTGAAGAGTCTACGAGTATATTCTCAATGTTGAAACTTTGATCGAGGTATGACAAAATCTTGCTCACAACTTCAATGTAATGTCAATTTTGAGAGAATTTTTTGACCTCTTAGATTCCTTACAATTGCTAACCAAAGAATGTAAATCTCTCTCAGAATACCTCAAACAATTCAAGCTTATTTGTGACCACTTAACCTCCATTGGTAAACCTATCTCAAATCCCATGAAAATATTTTGCCTTCTTCAAGGCTTAGAGAAAGATCCATTATTCCATACATAAACTTTTTTTTACCTATGATGATGTTGTGAGTCAGTGAAATAGTTTAGCCTTAAACAACAAAATACATCAAAATTCATAACCTTCTCACCATCTTGCAATTACAATACAAAATGATCCTCATTCTAGAAAACTTGTTTACAACCCCTCTCCTAGAAACTACAATACAAGATATCCTAGAAACCAATATCCCTATAAAAGAGAAACTCTCATTTTTTTCGTCTCAAAGAGGTATGAATTCCTTTACCTCTCATGGAAAAGGTTTAATTAAACAACGTTTTTCAAATCTAAACCATAAAAACCTTAAACTCTGCTATATCTATTAGGCTTTGCCATATTTGTGGTAAGCCAAGACATACCGCTCTCAAATGATGGCACCATTTTTATAATTCTTTTCAATCTCAAAAGTTCCTCATACCAAGCAATCCATAATGTCTCTGATGGAATGGAGTGGTGCCTAGATTCAGGGGCAACCCCACACATGAAAAATAACTCCTCTAATCTTCAATCCTATCAGTCCTACAATGGAGCTGAAATTGTCATGGTTGATGATGGATCCCTGCTTCCCATTATCCATATAGATCAACTACTCTTCCCTCAAGCACATGTAAAACCCCTCTCTTAAATATATTGGTTGTTCATTCATTACGAAAATCATTTTTATTCATTTCACAATGTATTTTAGATTTCTTTTACTATGCAATATTTGATTATTCTTTTGTCATGGTTAAGGATCTAACAACTCATCGACTACTAGCAAATGGCCATAAAGTTAATGGGTTATAGGTTTTGGGTGCCGATTCAACTCAAGAACTCTACTCAATCAGGAATAAAACCACCTTTGAAGATATTTGACATATGAGACTTGATCACTCAAACAGAGATGTTCTTCTTCTTTATTCTAGTGGCACGATATGCATCACCGAAATTTGTTAGTTTTTATGATTATTTCAAGTTATGAAAAGTTATAAACTCCCATTTTCTAGGTATATTTTCAAGCATGTAACCTTTTGAACTACTTAATTGTGATCTATAGAAACTATCCACTATTTCATCTATTCAAGGTTTTCGTTGTTATGTTATTGTCATTAAAAATTATTTTCGGTTTTGTAGGTTTTTTTCCATTTTATCACATGCATAAATTTTTACTACATTTGTTGCATTTCAAAGATTTGTAGAAGTGTCGTTAAACAAGAAAATAAAAATGTTTCAGTGTGATGGGGGGTGAAAAGTTTAATAATAATTCATTCTCTGATCATCGTGTTGCATGTGGCATTAAACTCTAAATGTCATACACTTATACACCTGAAAAAAACGGTATGTTAGAATGTAAACATCGCCACTTGGTAGAACTTGCTTTCTCATTGATGTTTCAAGTGCAAGTACCTCTGGTTCATTGGATAGAAGCTTTTCATACATCCAACTTCCTTATCAACTTACTTTCCTCAACATGTCTTGATCGTAAAACTCATTGATCTCTCTTAAATCACTACAAAAAAACTCGCCGTTTCCAACGGACGGGGCAACGGATCCGTCCGTTGGAAGCCTTTAGCAACGGATTGTAATGGATTTGTTGATATTTTCAACGAGCCTAAATCCATTGCAATTCGTTACAAATTTTAACGGAGTTATAACAGATTCTATCCGTTGCTATATCCGTTGAAATCCGTCGTGATTTTTAACGGATATAATCCGTTGGCCATCTCCGTTGGAAGGCCCGTTAAAACTGGGAAAAGAATTACAACGGGCGTCCGTTGTATATTGTAACGGATGCCCATTAGAAATTGCAATGGATGCCCGTTGATATTGTAAATTTCGAGCTTCAACGGTCGAAATAAATTCCCATGATGGAGCAACGGTCATCCGTTGGAATCCCCAACGGATGTCCGTTGGAATATTTACTATTTATATCGGAACCTAGGGTTGCCCCAAATCATCAATAACAACCATCTTAATATCTATTATTGAATCCAAAACAACTTTTATAAATTGTCTCACCGCCGGGATCGGGAAAAGGATTCCCGACGGTGATGCAGTTTATAAGGGTTGTTTTTGAATTCGATAATAGACGTAAAGATGCTGGTTAATTTTGATGACGGAGGTGTCAGCGGAGAGGATCCGAGTCGAGTTCAACACTTTGCCTCTAAGTTGAAGCCATTTTCTAAATGTTTTTTCCTTAGGTTATTGTTACAATATGTTATAGTGTAATTGAAAGAGAATTTAATGAAATTGTAGTTTAACTTTTGATTACATATTTCGCGTTATTTCGGTTTTGTTCACCGCTTGAGTTTGATTACATATTTCGTGTCATTTCGATTTTTGTACACGCTTAAGATCGACATGAAATCAATTATAATTACAAAATCGTGATTCAAAAGATCTAACTATTGTTATATACAAAAATAACGGATTTGTAAGCACTTTCAACGGGCATTAATCTGTTGGATATGATTTCAATGGGCATCTGTTGGCATTTGCAATGGATGCCCATTACAATTGGCAATGAAAGCCCGTTGAAATTGTTAATTTTGAGGTTATCGATTTAAATAAATTCACGTGAACCTCCAACGAACATCTGTTGCAATTTCCAACGGATGACCGTTGGAATGTTCACCATTTAGATCATACCAAAGAGTGCACCAAACCATCAATAACAAAAATATTTTCAAAAAAATGTCGTCTTCTTCAAATCAAAATATATATATAGATCGAGAGAGTGGATGTATAGAAGAAAAGATCCTATAAGCGAAGAAATTACGCAAGAATTCTTACACGAATTGAAGCAATTCATGAGTTTTGCATCAATGCAGCCTTTGTGTCAAGAACGCAGGACAATGTTATGTCCATGCAAAAGATGCAAAAAACATGAAGTATAGAAGTCAAGAAATTGTTTGCAAACATCTTTATAAGGTGGGTTTCGTTGAAAATTACGAAATTTGGTTTTTTCACAGTGAAAATTGCGGTGTTAGAGATATTGTGCAAGATGCACAAGTCGAACAAAATGAAGAATTTATTTATGAAGCATCAACGACCAATCCATACGTGGAAATTGTGTCAGATGCTTTTCCTAGAGCTATTAATGAACAAACGCATGAAGAGATGCCGAACATCGATGCACGTAGATTCTTCAACCTATTGGATTCGGCAAAACAACCTATATATGAAGGTTGTCGTGAAGGTCAGTCTCGTTTATCTTTATCTTCAAGATTCATGAGTGTTAAAACAGATCTTCAAGATTGATGAGTATTAAAACAGACTACAATGTGGCTGAAAATTGCATGGATTCATTTTGTAAAACAATGCGGGAATATTTACCGGAAAATAATCAAGCTCCTGAGACATACTACGAAACAAAGAATGTGTTAAAATATTTGGGAATACCACATGAGAAAATTGATGTTTGTAGAAACAGATGCATGTTGTTTTGGGGAAATGATAACGACTTGTTAGAATGCAAGTTTTGCGGTGCAAGCAGATTTCGGCCTAAAAAACCATCTTCACGTAAATATGTACCATACAAGAAAATCTTCTATATGCCTGTAGTAAACAAGTTGAGAAGGTTATATGAATCGAAAAAAATCGTTGCGGCAATGAGATGACACGCAGAACACTCAATGGCCGAAGGTATAATGCAACATCCATCAGATGGTAAGGCTTGGAAAGATTTCAATGAAATATTTTCCAAGTTCGCGTATGAAACGAGAAACGTTTATCTTTGCTTGTGCACGAATGGTTTTAGTCCCTATGGACAATCTAGAAGTCAATATTCTCTGTGGCCGGTGATTTTGTCTCTGTATAACTTGCCTCGCGAGATGTGTTTGAAAAGAGAGGTAATGTTTCTGACGTTGTTGATTCCAGGACCAGAACATCCGAAGAAAAGTTTCGATGTCTTTTTTTCAGCCCTTAATTCATGAATTACAACAGTTGTGGAACGAAGGAATCCTTGCTTATGACGTTAGTACTAAGAAAAATTTCACATTGAAAGCGGTCTTGTTGTGGACAATTAGCAATTTTCCTGCCCATGGAATGTTATCTGGATGGAGCACGCACAAAAGATTGGCATGTCCATATTGTATGGAGGATACAGATTCATTTCGACTAGTACATGGTAAGAAAACATGTTGGTTTGATTGTCATAGAAGGTTTGTTCCTCGTGACCATGCTTTCCGGAAAGATAAAAAACATTTTCGAAACAACGTGGTACAAAAAGAAGAGGCACCGTGCATGCAAACCGGAACACAAATCCTTTACGAAAGATTGAACACAATTAGTGATTTACAAGAATCGGTTGAATGCGGTGGAGATCGTGGGCATCGTAAACCAAAAGGTCAAGGTGAATGGCATAACTGGTATAAACGTAGTATCTTTTGGGAACTACCATACTGGAAATCATTGATATTACGTCATAATTTAGATGTTATGCATATCGAAAAGAACTTTTTCGATAACATTATAAATACTGTTTTGAGCTGTTTTGAATGTGGCGGGGAAAACCAAGGATAATATACAATCAAGAAAAGATTTGAAGTCAATATGCCGACGACCTGAGTTGGAATTAAGAGATGGAAGGTCACTTGTCCCGGTATTCATATTGTCTGGTCCGGCGAAAACGACATTATTAAAATGGTTAAAAGAGGACGTTAAGTTTCCCGATGGATATGCATCGAACATTGCTGGGTGTGTGGATATTTTTGGTTTGAGGCTGATTGGATTGAAAAATCACGATTGTCACGTTTTCATACAGCGCCTCATTCCAATTGCATTTGCTGAGCTCTTACCACGGAATATTCACGATGTGCTATACGGAATCAACATATTTTTCAGAGATATATGTTCGAGGAATTTAAATAGTGATGACTTGGAAGTAATGAAAAACAATATCTCTGAAGTATTATGTGCATTGGAAAAAGTTTTTCCGCCTTCATCCTTCGATGTCATGGAGCATTTGCCAATACATTTACCAGATGAGACAATACTCGGTGGGCAAGTTCAATTCAGATGGATGTATCATTTCAAAAGATTTTTCTTTCAGTTAAAGTAAAAAGAAAAAAAACAAAGCAGCGGCCGAATGATCTATTGTCAAACAATACTTGCTTGAAAAAAATCACATATTTAAGCACATTTTATTTCGAGCCGTATATTCAAACGAAGAATGACGTGCAATGGATGATCACATAAACTATCTGTATCAATATTATCCACAGTGTGGCACAATTCCTGAAATGTTTACACCGATTGGACGTACAGGAGGTAAATCCGATGAATATTGGTTAACACCAGAGGAGTATAATCACGTCCACACATATATACTACAAAATTTTCAAGAGTGATTACTGTTTGAAAGGTACGTACTGGTACAATTTAATTTCAATCTTTTTTATATATATATATATTAGAAAAAATTTCTAAGTTTTCCACATTTCTAACGGGCATCCGTTGGAAAGTTCTAACGGATACCCGTTACAAAAGTTCCAACGAGCATCCGTTGGAAACTTAACGGTCGAACCTATTCTAACGGACGTCCGTTGGCAAATTGTAACAGATGATCGTTAGAACTTTATAACGGTCATCCGTTGCACTTTCCAATGAATGCCCGTTGGAATAGGTAATGATGCCTACCCTAGTCTATAGAATTTCCAAAGGTCATCCGTTGGAAATTGCAACGGATGACCGTTGCAAAGAAAGACGACCCACCATTTAGCCGTCCGTTGCCTCGGGAATACGCATTCCCAAAGGGCATCCGTTGAAATTCCCAACGGATGCCCGTTGGAAATGCAGAATGTCACGTCAATTACTGCGTCCATTGAGATGACGTATTTTCCAACCGTTGGAAAATTCTGTATATATAAACCCGTTGAACAGTTCCATTTTCAACACAATTTACTAGGGGTGGGCATTTCGGGTTTCAGGACGGGTTCCTCGGTTTCGGATTGGGTTCGGGTTCCTCGGGTTTTAAAAAATTGAACCCATAAAAACCCATTTGGTTTTTCGAGATAGGTTCCTCGGGTTTCGGGTTAGGTTCGGGTTGTTTAGATTCTGAAATATTGAACCCAATAAAACCCGAATTGCATTCGGGTTCGTTCGGGTTCTTCGGGTTTTCAATGGGTAATTCGGATTCAAATGGGTAATTGGGTTGAAAAGAGGAAGAATAAGTTGGAATCAGAAAATGAGTCTAAATCCATTAAAACTTGTGAAGAGGATATTTTTAAGGATTCTCAGAAGTTCAATTGTATTTTCTTCCGATTCTCACTTCTGGTTTACTTGAATTTAGATGAAGCTATGCAATCAAAACACTAGAAGACCTCTACAATGGTTTATAGATCTTTGGTGCTCAAAATACAAAATCCTCTTCTCTTACACAAACCAAAAACAACATCCAAGAGAGAGAAATCCAAAGGTGTAAAAGGTTACATTAGTGTGAGAACACAAAAAATCTGGAGAATTTTAAAATCAAATCCAAATCCAGGAGAAAAAAACCATAACATGTTCAAAAAAAGAAAAAAAACATTACCAAAAAGTAAAACTCCCAGCGGTTCATTCATAAGAAAAAATAAGATGAAAGGACGAATAAGATAACAAACTATGAAAAAATGAAAGAAGATGAAGAAAGCGAAGAACGAGATATTCAAGAACGGAGAAGAAAAAGAGAGGACCTCATCATGATACCCAAGAGAAAATCCGATTTCGGTTACAGAAACGGTGGGTTTTCCGATTCCGATATGTGATTATAATCCGATCTTGGAATTGGTTCAGTCCTCCTCCCTTATTTCCCGATAACACGAACAAGAAAACAAAAAATTACAGGTTCCGTATACTTCTTCTTCTTCTCGTATCGATCATCAGATGAACACAAACAGAAGAAGAACAAGAAAGAAGGAAAAACTTTTCAAGAAGATGATATATGTGGCGGACGGATGGGCGAGCGAAATGACGGACGGATGGGCGAGCGAAGCGACGAGTTCCTCAGGCGAGCGAAGCGACTGAAGGAGGCATCCTTCCGTCCGATTATCGATCCCGAATGTCCTGCTGGGACATTATGGTAAAAAAATTATTATTTTCATTTGTATTATTATAAGTTATAAATATTATCTAACTTTTTATTGTTGATTTGCAGGTTTGATGTGGATGATGTACTCAAATACAAAAACAACACCATTATTCAAGTGTCCATACAGGACGAGTTATACTATTCCTGGCAAGTTACGTCAGAAGTCGTGCGCCAACGATGGTGGTGCACATTTATTGTAAGTTTTTTATTACATTAAATTTCAAATTATTAGTTATATATGTATATATGTATATATGTTATAAAACTAAAAATTTATAAATTATTTTGCAGCGTTCATACAGATGGCGGCAAAAGGATACATTGCGCATCTACACAGCATGGATGCACGACATGCAGGCTCGGATGCGCCTGATGATGAACAACGCGAAACGAAACTACTACGCCAACAATCGCAAACCTATATGGGCAACGGACGCGGTCTTCAACCAAATGATTCAGCATTGAGAGTCCGCAGAATTCAAAGCCAACAGCGACAAGGCCAATAAATGTCGTTACGGCGAGAAGGTTCCCGAAGATCGACTGCATCGCCATACTTCGGGATCAAAATCCTTCCCGAAACGAAAACACGAATTGGTAAACTTTTGTTTATTTATATTTTTTTGTTTATTTAAATATTTATATAATTTATTTTATTTTATAATATAGAAGCAACGGATAGGAAGAGAACCGACTCTTCTTGAGCTGGTATTAGAAACCCATGCCAAGAAGAAGCCGATCCTCGGGAAAGAGGTTGACGAACTCGAACTCGTCGATCCTCGAGCGGAGCGAACCGTGAGAGATGTGACGAAGAAGATTACACAACAATCACAAGCTTGTGGTTCGACTCCCAACGAGCTGAGTCCTCTACGAAAGGACAAAATCTATTTAGAGGTAAATGTTTTCTTTTTTCTCGATTATTAATAACATATTTTTGTAAAATCTAACTCTAATTTTGTCTGTCTTGAAGTTGGTGAGACCGTATAAGGGGCATCTATATGGTCTCGGTGCGCTTCAAAAAGATATCGTCGAGGACGCCATGACGGTAACTCCCGCTGTCCCGCTATACAAGAGAGTTTTACGCAACAACGGCGGATTGAGGAGCTCGAATCACAACTTCGAGAAACTCGAGCCCACGTGGCGCGACAAACCTCTCAAGTACAACACTTGGAGAGCGTCATTGAGTTGATGTCCGACAAGGTGAGGGGATCAACACCGCAGCAAGAATCGGGGCTCGATCGGATGCAACTCCGTCTAGAGGTGGTGGTGATCGTGGCGGAGATGATATGGACACAACCGATCTTAATGATTTATAATAGGAATAGGTTTAAATTTTAATTTTTTTTTTGTAAAAAAAAATTTAATATTTTAATCAAAAACCTTTTTAGTTTAAAAATATTTTTTTTTATTTTTTAACGACATTTCCAACGGATGCCCGTTGCAATTCCAACGGTCATCCGTTGCAAAATTTTCCCACCAAATTGCAACGACCGTCCGTTACCCTTTCCCACCAATTTACAACGGACGTCCGTTGCTCTTTCTTGCCAGTTTCCAACGGATGCCCGTTGAAAATTTTAAATTCGTGCTCTTTTTCCCGTCAATATATCAACGGACATTCGTTGCAAAATTGTAACGGCCATCCGTTGCAATTTGTATCGGGTATCCGTTGCAGTTTTGTAACGGGCATCCGTTGCAATTTTTAACGGACATTTGTCAAAATTTTTCCAACGGGCCTCCATTAAAAAATTTCAACGGACGAGTCCATTGGACTATCCGTTAAACTTTTGCAATGGATATTATCCGTTGCAAATCCGTTGCGAATTGCAACGGATCCCGATTTGCAACGATCGATTCCCAACGGGCCTTAATCCGTTGCCGTCCGTTGGAAAGTGCCTTTTCCAACAGATTTTGAGCGTTTTTCAAAGGATATGTTCGTTGGAAAACGCATGTTTTTTTTGTAGTGAATGGACATCATCGAGAATATACATCATTGAGAATATTTGGCACCTCTCGCTATCAATGTTTAAGGTCTGTACTCATCATAAACTTGATCCCAAGTCCTTTCACTGTGTTTGATGGGTTACAACAATAAATACAAGGGTTATAAGTGTTTTTATTCTCCCACTGATCAAATTTATATTGCTAGACATGTTGTCGGTAATGAAGAACATTATCCATTCGCTTCAATTTACTCATCATTTGTTACAACCTGTAATACACCATTGTTAAAATCATAGCACAATGGACACCAGGTAAATCATTCTTAATGTATTGACACAAATACATCTAATACTTCTACTTTCCAAAATACTATGACAGATCTTCCTCTAGTGACTTCAAGAACATGTGCCACAACAAATAGCTCTTGTATCACCAGTTCTGCCTCTGTTTCTGGTGCAAACTTAGCCCCAGGTTTATCCTTGACCCAACAAAACATCTTTGTATATCCTATAACCACAAGGATAAGGGTCAGTATTTCTAAACCTAATCCTAAATATGTTCTTGTCACAACTAATGTACCATTTACAACAAAATATATGATATCTTCTTTAAAACATTCAGACTGGTTTGCATCAATGAATCAAGAAGTCTCAACATGACTAAAGAACAACACATGGAGTTTAGTTATTTATATTGAAAAAAATGAATGTTTTAGCTTGTAAATGGATATTTTAAACTAAACATAAATCTAATGACTCATTGGATAAATTAAAATATCACCTATTTGCAAAGGATATCACCAAACAAATGGTATACAATTCATTGATACATATAGTCATGTTGTAAAAACTTGTACCATTTGTGTTGTGTTAAGCCTTTCTATTACAAATCATTGGCCAATTCAACATTATAATGATAGTAATGCATTCTTGCATGATAAACTTTAAGAAACTGCCTATATAAGTCAACCACCCGATTTTGTTGGTGCTAAAATTCTAAATCATGTTTGTCTACTGAAAAAGAAAAACTATGCACGCTCTTAAACAAGCTCCACGAGTTTGTTTTAATAAGTTTACTTCTCATCTTATTGAATTTGGCTTTCATTGTAGTGCAGCACATCATTCTCTTTTTATTTCCATGCATGATTGATGAGGACGTTCTATAGTTGATGGTTTGAGAACCAATGGGAATCTATTGGAAATCTTCGCGGGATTTACTATTGAATGCCCGTTGGTTTTAGCGGGAAATTTTAAAAATTTTCAACGGATACCCGTCGATAATATTGTAATATTATTAACGGATATTAGTTTTAAATTGACGATTTTTAAAGAAACTAAAAATATTAAAACAATTTTGTTAAATATATTGAAGTTTTCATACAAAATTGAAAACTAAATAAAATACAAAACATCTAAACCTCCATCGTCGTCTTCGTCTCTGTATTCTCATGCACCTCGAAAAGGGATCTCATTAGACTCGATGATTGGTTCTTATCTCGGTGGTATTTTCTTCATAGATGGCGATGGCTAATACGGATTACCGATCATCAATTCTATAATCCTCTCCATATGACGCATCTTCGCTACCATTTCTCGAAGTGTAGACTCAAGTTGCTCGATGCGTCATTCTTTCACGCATTTCTTCTGAACCATGGGGGGTACCGTCATGATATCCTTTACAATATCTTTTTTGTAGTGAATTCAGATTGTATACAAGCCTCTTATACAGTCTAACAGACTGCAATATCAAACAAATTAAAGTTAGTATATCGATTTATAAATTTTTATAAAATTAATATTATAAGTTATTAACGCTATTTATCCGTAAATAAATTTTGTTTTTTTGTACAAGAATAAGTTCATTAAGAGATGAACTGACGACTTGTGATTGTTGTGTGTTCTTCTCCATCATATGTTTTTGCCATTTGCTCTGCCCAAGACTCGACCAACTCAAGTTCGTGGAACACTTCCTCGATGACATGCTTCTTCTTGGCATGAGTCTCCACGACCAGTTCAAGAGAGTCGATTTTCTTCTTATCCTCTATATCTTTAACATTAAAATAATATGATTATATAAAATTTTTAAATATAAATAAATTTAAATTATAAAATAAAGTTTTTTACGAAAGATTTTTCTTTCTTTGGAGAACGATTTCCTAGCTCCTGAGATATGGCGATGCATACCATCCTCGGGAACATTCTCATTGTACCATCATTTCTTGGCCTTTTCGCTTTTGGCCTTGAAGTCTTTCGACTCTCACTGCTAGACGAGTTGGTTAAAAATTTTGTCTCTTTTCTATGTCGTTTTGGCGTTCTTGTTATAGTAGTTGTGCTTGGCATTATTTATGATCAAACGCAATCGAGATTTTATATCACACATAGAGGCGGTATAGATACGCGGTGTCCTTCATCTACCATCTATAAGCTCGCTACAAAATTAAATGTATACGCGATGTGTCCTTCATCCACCATCGACGATATATCACCTTTGCATCACTTGCCATGAATAGTACAACCGATTTTCCATAAAACCTTGGATGATACTGTTGTTTGTGTGTTTAAGAACATCATCCACATCAAACCTACACATGTAAATGAAAACATTAGATGATTTCAAAAATTAATACAAGAAAATAAATATATATGTGTAAATGAATATTATTATACCATAACGTCCTGTTAGGATGTTCGGATCGATGACGTGAACATTTGGATGATCTTCGAAGTTATCGATCAAATCATCGACATCTACCACATTGTCTTTGTCATCAAATGTCGATGGTACCAATATAGATGAAAGATGACGGTATGATGGCAGAGGAGGTGGTGGTGAGGCTCCTACGGAACCTACCAACAACCCTCTATGACTGATAAATCGTTACGATCTCATCGTGTTTAAAGATTTAGATAAGTGTTTTAGAGAATGTGTAATTTTAGTTTGGAGATTATATTAAAAATGTAACTGTTCAACGAGTTATATACCCAAATTTACTAGGGGCATCCGTTGGCCGAGTTTCCAACGATCATTCATTGAAAATTCAAACAGATGCCATTTGAAATCGTGTTCTCGAGGCAAACGGACGCCATTAAGTGACTGTATGTTTGTCTTTTCAATGATCATCCATTGGAATTTCAATCGGATACCCGTTGAGAATGATGTCCTCGAGGTAACGAACTTGCAGTTGCTAGCCAGACCTAGCATAGATCATCATTGCAGTTTCAAACAGATGTCCGTTAATAATTTATACTATATTTCAATGGGCTATCGTTAAAAGCTACAGATACCTGTTGATAATTTATGATATATTTCACCAAACATCTGATTAAAATAGCTACGGATGCCTGTTGGAAAATGAGAATCCTTGAATATTTTCTAAGTCCCAAATAGAGTTTATTGGAATCAAAGGGTGTCCGTTGTAATTTCCAACATATGTTCGTTTAAAATGGAATTAAAGATTTAAATTTTTTTGGAGTTACAAAATTTTGATATTATAATTACATAATTCACATCTCTTTTTCCAATGATTCTTCAATTGGTGAATCTTTCTTCGATGGTGCATTGAATTCGTCGACATGTTCATCTTTTGAATCTTTTCGTTCAATGTCATCACAATCACCAATTTACTCACCATATATTTTGACTTTACGAGAACCTGTTCATGATTTTCAATATCAATTAAATGTATTGGCTTATGGTGATTAGTTTGCGATGGATCTTCCTTTTCTTTTGTGTTTATAATGCCATGTAGTTTAATCCTAACTACGACCAATCACTCTTCTCTTTTACATTTCAATATTGATGGATATTGCACATAATTAGGGGTGTCAAAAACGAGCGCGGCCCGCGGACCCACTCGAAGCCCGCCCGAAAATCAGTGGGCTCGGGCCTATAAATCTAGGACCCGAATGAAACCGGGCCTTTGGGCTCGGGATATTACAAAAGCCCGACATGTTTCAGCCCGGCCGGTGCGGGCTTCGGGCCGAAGGCAATTTAAAAAAACCTTAGGTCTTTCGGCTGAATGACTCCCTCCTCTCGTGTTACCTTTCCTCCTTTCGTGTTACCCTGAGTCTCCCACTTGTGTTACTCTCCCTGAGTGTTACCCTCCCTCCTCTCGTGTTACCTTCCCTTCCGTGTTACTGTCTTTGGTTGAGTCTACCGTGTTACCCTCCTCCTCTCCTCCTTCCTTCTTTGACTGAGTGTCTTCTTTTCTGGTTAGAGCTCTCCTTTGGTGTTCGTCTTGTTTGGTTTTCGTCTGGTTCGAGTCTTCTGGTCCTTCTTTGTGCCCACCCTTCGATCTTCCGGTCTTCGTGCCCTCCCTTTGGTCTTCTGGTCTTCCGCTCTACGACTGCATCCGAGAAACCATGTACCTAGTAACCAATGGTGTAAACGCGAAACCCTAAAAAATCGAAAAACGTTAGTCCATGGCTGCCCGAAGTCCACCCGAAGCCTGTTGGGCCGAGCCGGGGCCGAGGTTTTGAGGCCCATATAAATTTGGCCGGCCTGACCCCGATCGCACGTTCACCGGACCAACACAGGCCGGTTCGGGCCGGACCGACTCGAATGACACCCCTACACATAATATACCGGATCTACTTGATCTTATGTGACGAATGGATGCTTTGCAAAATTTCGTGCCGGATTGACGTGATTTCCTCCTCATCAATTTTTTCGTGTATTACGTGGTATGGTTGGGTCAAACCACTGCCATTTGAAAAACATTATCTTCAACCCAACCAAACTAAGACATCGACTTGTAGGATTTAGTGCAAAATTTCATAGAAATTATCATATTCTATTTCACTATAACGCAAACTCCGTAGTCGTACATGCTTTTATGTTTTTCGTGCTCGTAAGTGTGAAATATGAATTCTCGAGTAAACATAATTGGCCATCACAATATATATATATATATATATATTTTGCAGAACCGTTATCCAAATATCTTAAGCAAGTCGAATGTCTCTCATCTCAACTCTGAACCTATAATATAAAAATCTAATTACTTATAAAATACATTATTTTCAATATATATACGAAAACACGTGATGTATATACTTACATAATCTCTCAACCACACAAATAATATTGGACTTTCATTTTGTTAAGTTCATCTGGCGCTTAGACAAAGATTTATATATATATATACCCATTACTTCTTCATCAAAGTTCATGTAGTGAAAACATGTTAATATATATATATGTAATAAATTAAAAGATTGATTGTCATCGTTTTGAACCGGTCCACTGAATATTGTCTCGTTTGGTAAATATATTGGCAAATGTTCCACGACATCAAAGAAGGAAGGCATAAAGACTCTTTCCAAAGAGCATAATACCTCTGAGATATTGTTTGCCAATAAGCCAAATCATTTCTTTTTAAATTTCTTGAATATATATATCTGAAGAATATGCTAATTTTGCATAACACGTTATACACGTTATGTGGTAATAGCTCTGCAAACGCAATTTGAATGAGTCGCTGCATGAAAACATGAAAACCATGACTTTTCAACCCGATGAGCCTTGAACCCACAATATCCACACACCGAAAAATGTTTGATGCATATCCATCTGGAAAATTAACTTGTTTTTTTTAACCAACTCAATAATGTTGTTTTCGCAGTCCCAGACAATTTGAATATCGACATAGGTTTGCGTAACGTTAAGTGAAGTCTTCGACTATTGTCTTCAAATCTTTCTTTGATTGTGTTTTACTTGTCATTTTTCCCGTCACATTTAAAACAATGTTTATTATGTTATCAATTTTTTTAATATGCATAAAATCCAAATTATGAAGTAACATTAGTGTTTTCCAATATGGTAATTCCTAAAAATTTTTACGTTTGTTCCAGTTATGTCATTCACTTTGTCCTTGTAGTTTTTAATGACGATGTCCTCCATATCCCACTGATTCTTATGGCATCACACTTAGTTGTTCGTATAGTATTTGTGTACCTATTTGCATGTCTTCTCATTTGGCATGCCCAAATCATTTAAAATATTCTTTATTTCATAATATGTCTCAAGAGCTTAATTATTTTCCGGTAAATATTCACGATTGATTTTTCAAAATGAATCCATACAAATTTCAGCTACATTGTAGTATGTTTTTATACTTATCAATCTTGATGATAAGGATAAATGAGACTGATTTTTACGATAACCTTCATATATAGGTTGTTTCCTCGCATCCAATAGGTTGAGAATGGGCGTGCCTCATTGTTCGACATCTCTCCATGTGTTTTTTCAACAACTCTCGAAAAAACATCTCACATCATTTCTACATATGGATTGGTCGTTGTTGTTTCACAATAAACCTTTTAATTTCTTTTCATTGCTTATGTTTCTTGCACGCTATCTCTAAAACCACAATCTTCGTCGTGAAAGAACCAAGTTTCACAGTCTCTAGGAACCTACCTTGTAAATTTGTTTATAAATAATTTATTGACTTTGATACTTCATGTTTTTGCATCTTTTACGAGGACACAACATTGTTTAGCATTCTTGATACAAAGATTGCATCGATGCAAAACTCATGAATTGCTCTAATCCGTGTAAGAATTCTTGCGTAAGTTCCTCGGCTACGAGATCTTGTCTTCTATACATCCACTCTCTCGATCTTTATATATCTCTATTTGAAAAATATGACATTGTTTAAAAGTATATTTTTGTTCATGGATTGATGCTAAGTAATTCGAGTTTGGTGTATAAATATTAAAAATTTCAACGGATGTATGTTGGAAATGTCAACATATACCCATTGATCGTTAATGGTCGATTTTTTCCAACGGTTGCATCGAAATTTTAAATTTATCAACGATCATTCTTTGGTAATTTCAACGGTCATCTGTTGGAACGAGTAACAATCATCCATTGAAATGATTCGGTATAATTCCAACGAACTTTCAATGGATTCATCGCTGATAGCAACATATACTATCTATTGAAAATCTGTTGGCAATTGCAACAGATTGTCGCCCGTTGATAACTCCACGCCATCCGTTGAAATGATTCGCCAGAATTCCAACGAACTTTCAACGAATTCGTCGCAAAATATCAACGGATACTATCATTGATAATTCCAATGGATTGTAACAGATTATTGTCGTTGATAACTTCGCGGTATCCTTTGACATTCATTGAAATATTTATCAACGAACGGATTCCTTGATATTAATTTGTCTTTTTGTAGTGGAACTCAAATCTCATCATGGACTTCCACGACCCCTTCAATTCTTGAAAAGCTTCCTTATCCAAACAACATGATCCCTAAATCTCCTAAACATCTTGAACACAAGAAGCTCTCCAAAACCTTGAAGGAAAGAAAAGAAGTAGCCGTTAGCAACTTATTCACGATCCTTTGTCATTAACAACCTGTTCTCCTTCTTTGATGTTTTGACGTCTATTTTTATCTATGTATAAAAAACTTCTTCATATGCTCTGTAATGATTATCCGAAAAATCAAATGAAAAATTTCGATGTTTCTTTCAAACTCTTATTTTAAACCTATAATAAAAGTATAGAATAATTGATTTAATTCGTCACAAACAAAACTATTTTAACGTAACATAATCATTTATGTGATCAGATTTTAATACATTTTCTATAAATAGAATGCATTTTGCCGGGATACATTAGCATGCATAGAACTCGATCATTCATTGGTTTGATTATTTTTTTAATCTTCTTTAATTCAAGAATATATATATATACGCAAAAAAAATTTAAATAATCACATTCTTCATTTGTTTGATTTAACATTTACATATTAAACAAAATCAATGTTACGTCGAGGAAGAGACCAATTAATTTAGTATTAAAATTAATATTTATTAAATTTTGGTAATGAACATTAATATTTGTTAGATATTATTATTTATTAAAGGGTATATTGGTAAATAGGGGAGACCGCTAGTCTATATACGTTTGTTGATACTCAAAGTTATGTGATATACATAAAATAATAAAGATTTGAGAAGGTTCTTTTGTTTTAGCATGATATCAGAGTGTTGTCGTTCGTAAAAATTCTGTTCTTTGTTTGCCGGATTACGGTGTGTGCCGCCGGTTTGTTGTGTCCGACGTCGTGTGGCGTTGGATTTGTGGGTGGAAATTGTTCTTCCATCTTTCTTGATCTTCAAAGAATCATTTTCCAGTGGATTGATTTCTTTGTTTTCTTTGTCTTCTTCAGTTTCTTGATTAGGATTTGTGGTTCTTGATCTTCAAAGAATTATTGTCATTCTGATTCATTTGCTGTCGGAGTTGCAGAGGCCTTTCAGAGTCACCGTCGGGACTTTTACAGTTGTGAAGCTCTATCCTGTTGCTGTCTTCTGCTGCCGGGTCACCGTGTTCTGCGCTTTGTCATGACAACAGCCGTGTCTGTCATAATTCCGGCCGAAGAAGACGCAGAACACGTCTGGAATTGTGCCGTGACTCTCGTTCTTGGAGTTACAGTGCCGTGTTCCGATCGTGGTTGCAGTTGCAGTCGCAGTTACGGCTCTTCTCTCTCACTTCCGTGTTGCCTTGTTCCGCTGTGCTCTTCTTGTTCGTCGAGGGAGTCGCCGGTTCTTGATCCTCTGTACCTCTGGTTTGATTGCTTGTTCGCCGTCAGTGTTCCGTTCGTGGTTTCAGTTGCAGCTCTTCTCTCTCACTTCCGTGTTGGCTTGTTCCACTGTGCTCTTCTCTGCTCGACGGTGTTCTGCTCCGCTCCGATTCGGACGGTGTTGCCGTGGTGCGGTTCCGATCATCTCCATTGTTACAGTTCCAGTTTTTGTCGCGCAGTCACTTCTCTGCGCCAGGTTCGATCGTTTGTTCCGTTGTGCACTTTTCCGCTCGAGTCTCTGTTCTTGTTCAGGTTCGTCGGTGGTGCCGTGTTCTGACTTCTCACCGGGTGACAGCAGAATCTTCACCGGCGACAGCAGAGTCTTCACTCGCAGGAGAAATTCTCTCCAGCTCCAGCTCCGTCGGGAACAGTATGTCCAGATTCCTCTTGTGCGCTCACGCAGGATCGACGATGGTGTCTTCTTTGTCGATTCGTCGCTGGTGCACTCACACAGAATCATCGGTGGTGTCATCTTTGTTATTCGTCGCCGGTGTCATCACAGTATCGGGCACTGTCCGTCGGGTAGGCGCAGAGGAAGGGAATTTTGATCCAAGTCTGGTTCAAGTTCCTCCATTGTTACAGTTCGTTCAGATTGGTAACAGTTCCAATTCTGGTTCTCGATTCTCCACAGATCGATTGTTTTTACAATGTCAGGGGTTTCTTCTACGGGTATAAAGGTCACGTTCGAATGTCTCTGGCGGACAAAATGTTCCACGTCGTACCATCAACCAGTATGATCTCACTTCGAGTGATAATCCCGGGTGTATGTTGTCTCATGTCTTACTCAACGAACATAACTATGTTGAGTGGACACGGGAACTTCGCACGGCGTTGAGATCGCGTAAGAAGTTCGGATTTGTTGATGGGAGTATTTGTAACCCGCCAGATGGTTCAGAAGAATTGGAGGATTGGTGGGCCAATAACTCACTTATTGTCTCTTGGATTCGTAACTCGATGGAGCCTCGTATTAGGGCCAATGTATCTCATTTTGAGATAGCGAAGGATTTGTGGGATGATGTTAAAGCACAATATTCTGTAACGAATGGACCACGTATTCTCAAGTTGAAAGCTGAATTGTACTCGTGCAAGCAAAATGGAATGTCGGTGTCTGCCTACTATAGTACTCTCAAACGTCTTTGGGAGTCTTTGTCTGCGTGTGATCCGATGCCCAAGTGTGAATGTGCTGGTTGCACATGTGGAGGTTGTGTGTGCAAGTTAAGTGCACGATATGATAAGAAGCAAGAGGATGATAGAGTTCATCTTTTTCTTCTAGGACTTGACGACGTCCGGTATGGAACAATTCGTTCCAACCTTCTTGCGTTAGATCCGCTGCCTAGTCTTCAGAGAGTCTACAATCTTGTGTTACAAGATGAAGACTCTCGTTTGGTTCGAAGTGTGAAGGACGACAAGACTGCAGATTTAATGGCTCTTTCGGTGCATACTGGTGCTCGGGCGCGGCCACGTGATGCGGCACAGGATTCTGTTTCTGTGTGCTCGCATTGTGGTCGACGAGGACATTCTGTTGATCGATGTTTTCAGATTGTTGGCTTCCCAGATTGGTTTACTGAACGGA
>CM071861.1:18227748-18247011 GCA_036759665.1 Gynandropsis gynandra
GCTCTCTTCTCCACCGCTGCTGATTCTAGCCATTTCCTTCTTGCCAACTTCGAATTTCCTTCTTGCCAACTTCGAATCGATCCCTCTCAAGTTCGAAATCACTTGTTCTTTCTTGGCTTTTACTCTCCCAGAATGCGGGTTTGGCTTTTACTCTCCCAGAATGTGAGTTTTCTCACGTTCGAAAATTAAGGGTAAATTTGTCTTTTCTCCAGTTTTTTTTTTTCGATTAAATAATTATTTTAGGGAAGGGTATTTTTGAAGCGTTTTAGCTCTACGAGGATATATCTGATATTTCGCCATTTGAAAGGGTTCTTTTGTTTTAGCATTATTATTATTATTATTATTATTATTATTATTATTATTATTATTATTATTATTATTATTATTATTATTATTATTATTATTATTATTATTATTATTATTATTATTATTATTATTATTATTATTATTATTATTATTATTATTATTATTATTATTATTATTATTATTATTATTATTGACCAATAAAAATATAAAATAAAAATTTCCCTTGCAAGCAATGAGTATAAATATTTCACTGTTTAAGTATTGGTCAATAGTGTATATTTGGTATCCTAATGGAATAAAAGTGATGTAAGATATGCTAATTTCTAATACCATTCAATCCTATACGAATGTAATTTTAACTAGCTTTGATAATCTCTTATATTATTTTTGCTACTCAATATGCATGATTAAGCTTGGAACTACATGATTTTTATTTTGATTTTATCTCCCTTCTTTATAAAAATTTTCAACTTTTTTTTGTTAAACTAAAAAAAAAATTCAACTTGTTTTTATCTAACTAAAATATTTCATGATGTAATTTTATAACAAAACGGTAGTTGGTTCAAGTAGATCCAAAAGTTACAAGTAGAGCCGAATCTATGCCTATAGAATATATTTTTTAAATTGCAAATTGTTAGAACACAAAAAATACTCAATAAAATAATAGGTAAATTTTTATTAGATGTAATGAATTTAAACCATCCATTCTATATTTGGTTCTTATTCTATATTCACATTTTTATTGATGATATTCTATATTCAAATTTTTTTAAAAAATATTTATATTAACAAATTTAAATTTTATAGATTTAATAACTATAAAATCGATAAAATTTATATAAAAATATAAAAAATAAAAAATGTAAAGAAAATCCAAAGAGTAAGAAGAAGAGATAAAAGGGTTTGGTCGGAAAAGACAGGTGGGAAGAGAGAGAGAATCACGTGGGATCCAAACACAGACAGATTCTTATGGATCTCTGACTCGGCTTCGCTTGTCGTTTTTCTTCACCTTTCTTAACAGTAAAACCTTCAATTAATTACTTAATTATCTCATTTAATCATTAAATTAGTTGTGAAAACTACTAAAGGGATGGAATCTCATCTAACGCCTATTTTTAAGCGAGTCACCTCTCTACCTTTTTCCCTTTTGAAAAGTTAATCGAATTTTTTTGTCAAATAACTAGTTACTAACTAAAAGCATGTACTTCTCTTCAAATAATTAATTAAGTACTCTATTTATTTATAGGGACCATTTTTCACTCTAAAAATTTCCTAATTTTTTACATCATAATATATTGAAAAAATGGGATGAATTTTGATAATTTGGAAGAGAATCAAATCATGGTCTGTTCAAATAGGGAATGCGGAAGATAATTCGGATGCATGTAGAAATTGGTAGAATCAACCCTAATGTCAAAATTTTCGAGGGAAATGATTGGCCGTCATATCGACATATATGTATAGTTTACGAGTTAATGCCTTTTTATTTATTTCTTATGTTTATAAAAAATTATGAATTTTAGGTGTCATTATTTTTCTAATATAAAATTTAGTTAATGCGAATATATATATATATATATATGCATAGTTTACGAGTTAATGCTTTTTTTATTTCTTAAGTTTATTAAAAATTAAGAATTTTACGTGTCATTGTTTTCTTTTTAATATAAATTTTAGTTAATGCGAATAGTTTTTTTTTCAAAGCGAGAATTCGTTTAAGATTAAAGAGACATTTTTGTGTTCTCAAGTTATCAATTAACGAATTCATTCTCCAAGTGAAACAACCTTTTTGGGTGAGTTACTATTTTGGTGAGTGGAAAATATGGGTAAAAAGCTTTGTTTCTAATATTAAAATGGGTGTATTGAGATATTTTATATAATAAACATAAAATATATATGGGAGAGAGATAAAAGAAATATATATGCGAGAATGATCATGTTCTTGGCATTTTATGAAAAAATATATTCGTTTCCATGGGCTAATCTTACATATTTGTACTACATTAACTCAATTTTCTCTTTTATTTGATGGACTGTGCAATATATTAACGTTTTATGTATATAGCCGCAGTATATATATATATAATATCCTTATATACTTGTAGATAAACAAACATATATATATATATATATAAATACATACTCGATGATTCTAAGGCATTTTATACGATCAAATTGTTAAAATATTAAATACGAGCTAAATTGTGGATCAAACAACCTAGAAACATGTTTGTTTTAAATGGTTTAGATGTTCCCTTTAACTATCTATAGGCTTCTTTAGCCTATAAACTTTTGTTTCATTTCGTATGTTTATATTAATTAATCAGAACTAGATGATATCTGCGTTTTGCGCGGTTTTATGATAATTAAATTGTGTTTTTTTTAAATGTTATATACAATTCATTAATTTAAACATTGCTATGACATTTGATATATGTATCGGCCAATACAAACACATAAATTTTAATTTCAATGTAAAAGTTTAAACAATAGATTTATAAGATTTAATGTAAACTAACATTATGAAGATTATGGTTAATAATTCAAAGATAATCAAGAGCAGTTACGTGTCATGAATCTTCGTTGATGGTGTTTCGTAGGAAAATAAGATTTTTAAATTTATGCACTTTCTAATAATGCTCAGATTTTGATACTATATAATGATGTATCAAAAGATAATATTTGGATAAGATGAAACAATAAAGTGAAGACGAAGAAGAAGAAAAAAATGTGAGAAGAATAAACATTATTGATGAATGATTATATTATAAAATTCAATACAATATTATTTAAAGTCATATTAATTCCTATTCTTTTTGTGTACTGTAAAAATCAAACGCATAATTTCAAAGCTAAGGAACAAAAAACAAAACATCAAATCCTACACTTAGAAAAAGGCTTTGAAGCATACAATATCAACATGGTTCTTTCCATCTCAAGAAACTTCAATAGTAAGAGAATATGTGTAAAGCTAATAGTAGTATGCTCTCACGTTAACTACTACTGCTCGGATTGAAGCAAACGATTGTGGGATGATAAATTAGAGGTGTTTATGTCATACGCTGATCGCTTCCTTGCATATCCTTGTCATGGCTGACGCAGGACAATAAATCTGAAGAGAAACCAGTGGCGTTTGAGGGATATTACGATTATATTGCTGATGAAATGAGAGAGCTGTAGAGTAGTACCTCGATTAGGACGTCAGTTTTTTTGCCCATGACGCTATTTTGGTAAGATCCTTCTGGTAATTTGGTCCTCCTCGCCTCATATTCATCTCAATGGTATAGGTTTTAAAGAGGTTATCAATTCTATTTGTACCTTCTCTTTGAGAGCGCAAATAATGCCACTGAAGGTAGGTTATCAGTTCTATTTCGACCATCTCCTTGAGCAATTGTAATGGAGGCAGAGTTGTTGATGAAAAGGAAACGGATAATCCAACTTCCAGTAAAAAGTTTGAGTTCTCATTGCAGCATCACAAATTTGAGTGAATACAACAATCTAAGCAGCTTTAGCTGTGGCAAAAAACCTCACATGTCAATGGATGGGAAGCTATTAAACATGTCAAGTTGCAGTATGACACTTTAGGTCTACAACATTTCAACCTTTTGAAGAAGGAGATATATAAACTTATATCTTGCTGAGCTGATCGATAAAAACTACATGTTTTCTATACTGGTCATGGACAATGAGTTATTAGCTAGAAGAAAAAGACGCTGAAAACCTATATAGAAAAGGAGATACTTAAAATGTTGGACCACTCTTTTCTACCTAGCTTATATGCTCAATTTACATCACATAATTTATCATGTCTACTCATGAAGTATTATCGTGGTGGAGATCTTCATTTCCTTAGGCAGAAGCAGGGTGGACGGTGTTTTCGGGAACTTGCAGCGAGGTAAGATAACTCGTTCCAATGTTGTTTCTGTTCCACGTGCTCATACTTGATTATATTGCTACATAAATTGATAATACTGAACTCGATATATGCAATAGTACATCGAAAATAAGAAAATTCGCTGAATTATTGTTAAAAATCTGTAAACAGGTTCTATACCGCAGAAGTTCTCCTTCCACTAGAGTACCTACATATGCTTGGTGTTATATACCGATATCTGAAACCAAAGAATATGCTTATCGGAGAAGATGGCCACTTATGCTTACAGATTTTGAGTTCTTACTAAGATGTGTGGTGAACCCCACTCTTTTCAGATCATCTTCTTCACCAGAGAAAGATCCAACGAAGATTTCAGGTCCACAAAATACATCCAATTGCATTAAACCCTTCTACATTGAAAACCCGAAACCCGAAACCCGAAAAAGGATTGATCTTTTAGTTCAACAGTTCAGATCTTTACCTCTACTTATTTCAGAACCAACCGATGCAAGATCCAATTCCTTTATAGGAACACACAAGTACTTAACCCAATAGATCATCGAAGGAGAGGGACTCCGTGCTGCAGCCGAATGGTGGACATTTGGCATCTTCTCTACGAGATTTTGTATGGAAAGACACCTTTCAAAAGTTACAACAACGATGAGTGTTTGGTCAACGTAGAAGATAAAGGGCATCATGGCAAACGACAAGGGGACTTATCTAAAACGGATCAGAGCTGCGTCGAAGAGACACAACAACAAAAACATCTGCTAAATCAAGGAAGCAATGATGGAACTTACCTATTATGCACAAACAATGGATGATAAGATCTAGCTAAGATGATTCTGTTCTATGGATCCGATATAAGAAATTAATCATTGACAAAGACCTAGACACAAAAAATTCATTAGACAGTCAGACCAAATAAAAATGGTCTTCCTAAACCCTTGACTCCTTCTCCAACTCGTCAACCTTCTTGAACCTCTGCGATGATCAACAACCTATATACACTTCATTCATCATTCTCAAGAAGATCCATTGAAGAGTGCTACCAGGCAAGTCAAGACAACAGCTACAACTTGAATAATTCCACTCAAGAGATCGAGTAAAATAGGGACACCATAGACATCATACATTCTAAGACTCAAGGCGTGTATTAGGTAGACTTGTAAAGTTCACGAGTTGGAGTTGGCATAAAAGTGTTGTCATGTATTAGAATCCTGCACACAAATTACTTGCATCATAATGCATATAATATGTAGCATACTTTTTGAAATGCATAAATCATAATATGATATTTAACTATTGTAAAAGGTTTTTGGAAATACATTGCTTGGAGCAAAAGTGCTCCTCTGAAAATTCTAGAGAAGGTAAATCATATTTTAAAAAGTACTTCTCTGAAAATTTCAGTGAAGGTAAATCATATTTCACCCTCAGTAGTGAACCATTTACAATCTCTTTTTTAACCCTAGCATGATGCCCAAATTTTGTCACGGATGAATGTATCCTTTTTCGTGTGGAGCATGATCTCTAGCAGAAGCGTGAAGGCATCTCTGTTTTCATGTCCCTCTAAACTTAACCCTAATACCTAAAGCTAAACGAAACCTTAAAACTGCCACCAAAACCAAACCTAAATTAAACCCTAATACTTGAAAGCAAAACATACCCTAAAAATTACCTTAATAAAAACAAAAACTAATCCTAAACCCGAAAACAAAAACGAAGACATGAGCAAAATCCAAACCTTAATGCGGAACAGAAACGAAGAAACAAACAAAATCAAAAAACAAAAAATGGAAACTCAAACCAAAACTGAACCCCAAGTCATCAAATCCCAAAAAACAATAAAATCTTAAATGAAAACCCAAACCAAATGAACCCAAAGTCGGACCTAAACCAAAACAAAATCGGCGAACGTAAGAGATAATACCTATTATTGGCCAGAGATCGTCATCCTTTCTTCTCCATCAGCATCAAATCCTTAGAATCATAACCCCAAATCCATGAGAGGAACCCTTTTCTTAGTTGCAGAACCTTAATAAACTAACAAAAACTAATCCGAAACCCGGAAACACAAAAGAAGATACGAGTAAAATCTGGACCCTAATCTGAAACAAAAACAAAGAAACAAACAAAATAAAAAATAAAAAACGAAAACTCGAACCAAAACTGAACCCCATGTCTTTGAATCCTAAAAAAACAAAAAGCTGAAATGAAAATCCAAACCAAATGAACCCAACGTCAGACCTAAACCAAAACCAAATCGGTGAACGTAAGAGATAACACCTGTTATTGGACGAAGATCGTCATCCATTCTTCTCCATCAGCGACGAATCCTTGGAATCATAACCCCAAATCCATGAGAGGAACCCTTTTCTTAGTTGAAGAACCTTAATAAGCGAACAAAAACTAACCCGAAACTCGAAAACACAAAAAAAGATATGAGCAAAATCTGAACCTTAATACAAAACAAAAACGAAGAAACAAACAAAATCAAAAACACAAAACGAAAACTCGAACCAAAACTGAACCCCAAGTCATCGAAACCCAAAAAACAAACAAAAGCTGAAATGAAAACCCAAACCAAATGAACCTAACGTCGGACCTAAACCAAAACCAAATCGGCGAATGCAAGAGATAATACATGAGATCGTCATCCTTTCTTCTCCATCAGCGACGAATCCTTGGAATCATAACCCCAAATCCATGAGAGGAACCCTTTTCTTAGTTGCAGAACCTTAATAAACAAACAAAAAAAAATCCAAAACCCAGAAACACAAACCAAGATATGAGCAAAATCTGAACCCTAATCTGAAACAAAAACGAAGAAACAAACAAAATAAAAAACAAAAAACGGAAATCCGAACCAAAACTTAACCCCAAGTCATCGAATCCCAGAAAACAAACAAAATCTGAAATGAAAACCCAAACCAAATGAACCCAACGTTGGACCTAAACTAAAACCAAATCTGCGAACGTAAGAGACAATACCTGTTATTGGCCGGATATCGTCATCTTTTCTTCTCCATCAGCGATAAATCCTTGGAATCATAAGCCCAAATCGATGAGAGGAACCCTTGTCGATTCAAACAGCTCGGCAGTCCCTGACCCATGGTTTCCGACCCTGTTGCAAGATTTCGATCCCAAAGAGGTTCAAAAATTAAAACTCGATTAATGAAGTAACTGTGACTTCAAATCGTGCTGAATAAGATGCTTCTATGGGAGTACTTACAATCCTGCAGTTGTACAACACACACAGTTACGATATTAAAATACAGTCCATTGTAACTAACTTATATACAGGAGAAGAAACAAAAAAGAAGCCAGAAGCAAGGATGTCGACGCCGTTTAATTCTCAATCAAACAGGGACCAAAACAAAGATAAGAACATGATGCCTCTTAACTTTTGTTCCTCGTTGTCTGAATCCTTTTCAGCCATCTTGGATGTTGTTATTTGAATCTAGAAAAAACGTCGATTTCAAAATAATATAGAATATTTCAATATAGCGAGATACTTAGAAATACCCTTGTTGAAACAATCAACCACGCAACATATAATGGAGGGTATCTTCATTGCTTCCTCGATGGAGGGCTTAGAAATAGTTGCAGAGACATTACATTGGTTTCATCTCCATAACTCTTTTGAATTGCATTAACATTGATATTCTGCAAAGCTGCAAAGGGATCTAAATATTTAGATAAATAAACCACCACAACTACAATATGAAAGAAAAAATCTCATTATATATCGAAATGATCCTCAATAGTCCTTCACCACAACTACAATATGCAAGAAAAATGCTCATTATATACGGAAATGATCCTCAATAGTCCTAAAATAGCCACCTTAGGTTAGGATTCTCTCAATCTTCGTGTCTTCAGCAATAACAAACAAACACACACAATAACATTCACAAAAAATAAGAGAACCTCGAATCAATAGTGAATAGAGAAGCATAAGAAATTTTATCGACGAAGTAGGAGACTGGATAATAGAGAGAAAGAAATCGAGTTGGAGCCGAAGAGACGACTGAAAGAGAAGCATTTAGGGAAAAAAAGGTGGCACTTGAAGAGACCATAGAAGCAGAATCTCTAACGACGTCTCCATATCTTGGAGGAATTTGTGACTCTATATGAGAGCAGCAACATATCCCAAATCAAGTCTATAGAGAAGAAGAAAAGAGGTTTAAATCGTGGTGAATAAAATGCTTCTATTGGGATGCTTACAACCGCTCAAGCTTCAACAACCGGAGCTTGCACTTGGCCGACGGGGTAACCGTCGGCAATCTCACCGCTGCCTCTAGGCCCTTCCACTTCCGCTGCTTCCTCCCATGCGAGTCGGGTGCGCGGCCGGCTCGAACTCCTTCTCCTTCTTATCGCCCCTATCAGACTTCCTATCCCCTTGTCGATTCAAACAGCTCAACAGTCCCTTCTCCTTCCGTTTGCATGCATTGAGGGAAGCGTGGAGGCGGTGGTAGATAGATTTATCGAGTATTAATTAAATTGAAGGAACTTGACATTTAATGGATTCATTGTATTACTAGAAAGAATGGCTCTGTTGTAACGTTTGATGAGAGGGTTTTTTCGTCTCACCTGTGGCAACATAAAAGAGAAAAAAATTCCTCTTTTATATATGATTAATAATTATAAATTATATAACAATATCATTTTTATTTGGGAATATAACATAAAAAATGTCCAATTATTTTATTTTAATTTATAAAATATGAATTATTATTTTCAACTTTAAAAATCAAAATTTATATTTTTTGCCTTAAAAACACTAACTTTAGCATATAATTAATTTGATAAATTTGTATTTTTTAGATAATATTTAAAAATTGAAAGAGTTAAAATATGATTTAGTGTTTTTGTTTGTGTAGAAATATGATTAATTTGATAAGTTTGTGTTTTTTTAGATAAAATGTAAAAGTTCGAAATTTTTAGATTCAAAGTAATAATTTGTGCTTTATAGATAAAAATTAAAAAGTTTGGTATTTTCTATACTATATTCCTAAAACTAGTGTTTTTAAGGTAAAAAAAAGTTTGGGTTTTTTTAGGTTAAAAATAATAATTCATGTTTTATAGGCTAAAACAAAATAGTTTGATATTTTTTATAATATATTCCCTTTTTATTCGTGATTAAAATTTTAATTTTTAAATTTTGTTTATATATCTATATGTCAATTAGGGCTGGGCAAAATATTCGAAATATTCGTATTCGATTCGTATTCCAATCGAAAATTCGAATATCCAGTGACACAAATACAAATATTAGAAATCAGATATTCGACAAATACAAATATTAGAAACCAAGTATTCGACAAATACAAATACAAATACAAAATAGTAGACTCAATCATTCGAACTATTCGTATCTGTAAGTACTAATTAGAAAATTTAGTTAATATATAGTTACATATATAACAAAATTTATTTTAATGATCAATCTGGAAATACAAATATTACTAATCTTATTTAAACACTTATTACATAAATATATATACAAATATGCAATATATTTATGATTGGAGTACTAAAATATCAAATACTTTAAAATAACTAATATTGCTGAAGATTTAATTTACACCCAAGAATAATTCTAATTCAAATGAGTTGGATAATGTTATAGAGATATTACAATATATGAAAAAACAGAACTTACTAAATAAAACTTTTTTGGTGAGTTTTATTTTAGTGTATAATCTAACAATTTCTTTCATTTAAAGTGAATTGACGATATTCGTAGAATCATCAATGAAACTAAATTTAAATAACTTATGTGGAGATGATTATGAAGATTTTGTACTTTGTTTTATTTATATTATGTATCTTTGCATCTTAGTGCGATATGAATTTAAATTTTAGATAATATTTGATGATTATTGTTTTTTTATTAAAATTCTTATATATATATTTTTTACGTTAAAAAGCTTTAGCTTCGTATACGGATATTCGCATATCCGTATTTATAAATATCCGAATATACATAATACAAATAATAAATCTGGATATTTCCCGAATATAAATACAATTACAAATAGTCAGATATTCGCAAATATTCGTTATTTGCCCGACCCTAATATCGATATATTTTTTCTTTAAGAGTTAAAAATAAAATACAAACCGTGAATGTAACTTTAATTTACAGAGATATATACTCTGTATTCAAATTATTTTTATAAAAGTGTTCTTATTTATAGGTTTGTTTCTTTATATAAATTATCCATGAAGTACAATGTCACCTTTTTATTATTTCATGTATTTTTTTTGTTGTAAATTGCTATAAATATATATACATACATATTGTGATATTTTTTCCCCATATCATATGGCCAATTCTGAAAATTTATTAAAAAATAAATAGATATTCATCTTATATTTTATTCAACGATATTATCTTTTCTATGCACATAACTTCAATTTGGGGTTAATAATAGTTGTTACAATTAAAACAATGAATCCAATTGCTCTGAAATATTGTTTAAATATCAAAACTTTTTAATTGTAAAGTAAAAACATACTAAACATGATACGAAAGAGAGATATATAATATTTATGATTTTAGATTGAATATTGTGTTTAATCAACATCTCTACATCTTTGAAAATATTGAGATCTTATTCACCATGTTTAATACAATACAAAGAAAATAATATGCTCAACCATGAACATATACATGCAAAAAAAAAAAAATGCAAGCTGTCTCAAAAGCTTATTCAATCCCCTGTTTATATACATGTGCTTTGCCTTCAACTGAAATACAACTAACTTCTTAGTTATATATCAATTTGCCTTTGAATAATATTTTGGTTTTCCGTAACCAGAATACAAACACTCCACTAATACTTGAATATGAATTGTTGACACTTTGATTGCAATCTCCATCTTGTATCCAATTCGAGTTACGTTACCTCCGCATTTTCACATTTGAACAATCTTCAATCACTCATCAACCTCATCACATTGAATGTAGATCTTACTTTGTTTACCAGCAATGTTTTGGTGAAAGTATATGCAAGATTCTCTGAAATATGAATCTTGATAATTCATTGTGTCATTACATCTTTTTTCAAAATTAACATCACATCTATATATAAGTGTTGTGTTCTTTCCAAATTATTTTTTTATGTTACAAAAACATCTTCTAAATTTGCCAAAATTTAATTTGCAACGTTTTATTAAAAAGAGATGTTTGGTGGTTTATTAAATTTCTCGAAGAGTATATAAAGCAAAATATATATAGATATAATTATACATAATTACTGGTTTAAGCTAAACCCACAATATATAGGTATAATCAGACGTGATGTCTATTGTTTATATGTTCACTTTTAGCTCTCAAATTATCCCATTGATCACCAATACATCCTTTACCTCGGTTAAAACCTTATATTCAGCTTCCATGGTCGAAAGTGCAACCACATGTTGTAAGTTAAACTTCCAGCTAATAACGTTTCTGCCAACATGTAAAACAAAACCAATGAT
Organism: Gynandropsis gynandra; assembly: GCA_036759665.1. Lineage (NCBI taxonomy): Eukaryota > Viridiplantae > Streptophyta > Magnoliopsida > Brassicales > Cleomaceae > Gynandropsis > Gynandropsis gynandra. The sequence continues at coordinate 18,239,417 of CM071861.1, forward strand.
CGATCCAAGATTATCTACACAAATCGCATAATTGAAATCACAATACCATTTTACTTTATAATCTTGTTCTATGTTATATATGAGCTTCAACTTTTTGGTTCCTTGTAGATACCTCATGATCTAGTTCACTACCTCCCAATGACTTAAATTTTGACAACCCATAAACCTACATACAATCCCTATATAGAGTAAGCAATATGAGGCCTAGTTCCAATAACATAATACATTAGGCTCTCCAATGCACAAGAATAAGGAACACTTTTCATGTTTTGATTCTCTATCTCATTGGAAATAATATCTATGGTAATCAAACATTTTTTTTATATGATCCCGGAGGAAGCCGAAGACGCGACCAACAACGCCGAAGAGGACGCGACCTGCGGCGCGGAAGAAGAAGAAGTTAGCGCGGCCCGAGACGCCCACAACGCAACCCGAGACGCGACTAGGTCAAGATACGTAGGTCCCGTAACCCGAGCCAGAGCTATGGAGGAAGAAACCTTGATCATACCCGCTGGTCCTATGACCCGAGCCAAGGCCGCGAAGCTCAAAGACGCCATCGTCGGGATTCTTACGACCATCCACGCACATGAGGAGTATTCACATTCACGTGAAGTCACGAATCTAAAAAATGTCATTCAAGCCGAAGCTCAATCCGCAACGGTAATTAATTAGGTTAAGTGACCCTCGTGTACTCTTTTCCCTTCGTCGGTTTTGTCCCACGGGGTTTTCCGACAACGAGTTTTTAACGAGCTCGCGAGTCACTTATTTCCGCGACCTAATTAATGACCCGAGACCCAAAAAGAACGCCTCCTCATGTGCATGGCCATCAAGGAATTATCTTCTTGTTTGAAGATATCAAGGCATTAATTAGAGGCCTTGCATGAAGATTGAGCATTTAATGTAATTTTTGAATTTGCATGGCCTTGTTTCTATCTAAATGGTCGGCCACCCTTGTAGAAAAAATTATCCAACTTTTTCAATCAAACTTTTGAATCAATCTATTGATTTTCTTCGAATTCCTTGTGAGTTCTTGGCTATTGGTGTGTAGTATCCAGCAACCTTCGTTGGTGTGTAATATCCAACGGTTGTTCGTTCTTCGTTGGTGCGTAATATACATCGGAGACGAACCGGTGAATCGAGAGCCTTCCGCATCTCTCGTGTGACCACTCGCCCCACATACCCTTGTGCAATCCGTTGCAGCAAGGCATATCTAACCCTAACCTTGTCTAGAGCGTCGATTCAATCGGGATCGCGTCATTTTTCCTTTTTGAATACTTTGTAGTCTTAGTTCCATTGCATATCTCATAAAAATGCTTGCTTTACCCTTGTTGAGATGTTTATAACGTATATTTTTCTAGACCAAAGTTGTCCACATACTCCAAAATTCGAGGTAGTTGATGGTGACCTAGTTATCACAAATACAATATGTTGAAGTTGTCTGAGATCTCAAATCATTTGGTAAACTACATTTATTAAGAAGACATCTAACTTTATCCAGTTTCATAGGGTTTTCATGAAAGTATTATGCCATTTATATAATATTTTGATAGTTTGGGTTTAAGTCGTAATTATTAAAAGTTAATGATTATAAATAAACGAAAAACGAGTTTTCGTTATTAGATTTCAGAATCATAAAAACAAAACCCTAGTAGCCGTAAAAAAGAAAAGAAAACGAAGAACGAAAAACAGTTTTCATTCTTCCCGAATTCCGCATCAAAGCAGATCCGATCTCCGCGTGGATACGCATAGAGGGCTTGCATTATCAAGTCTTGCATCCGACTGTCGCACGTTCAACGAAAAGGTATTACGAAATCGTTTCTTAATTTGTTCATCGTTGAAAACCCAAAAAACTAATCGTTAAACATGACTAGATCTATAATCGGATTGATAAAACACGTTTCCGCACCTAAATCAACCCTACAGTGGTATCAGAGCGTCTGGATGCATGTTTAGGATTGGTTTTTCGATTTTTTTTTGTGAAAAATCGGATAAAAAAAACGTAAAAGAACAGCACGCAAACGCGTGCACGAAGGGAGAGCAGCACGACCGAAACCCTAGCCGGCCGCGCGTTCGACGCATGGTCAAAGGCGAAGGGCGGCATGCTGCCCTGAACCACCACGAGCGACCGCGAACGTGCGATTACGGCCGGCGAATCGCACGAGCAACGCGATTGCTCGAGCGGTGAAGGCAGCGCACGAGAGAAAGGTCGAACGGGCGGCTGTGCGAGAGGGTCACGTGCGAGGGTCGGGGAGGCGAGTCGACGCAGAGGGCGAACAACGTAGGGGCGAATCTGGCCAGACGAAAATGGCGTGAGGGAGAATGGCGCATGAGCGGGCGTTTCGTCCTGCGTGTGAGCGGGCGTGTCGGCACGAGGGTTTCTGAAACCCTAGCCCGAGCGGGCTTATCTCCTTAGCCCGAGCGGGCTCGTTCCACCAGCTCGACTGTTTGTCTCCCCTTGTCGACCGGGCGAAATTTCCAACCCAAGCGGGCAAACCAAGCGAATCGACGGCGGGAAGTCGACCGCACGGCGAATCGACATCGAAAATTTGAGTGTGAGGGCAGGCGGTGTTGAAAGGGTTTCTGAAACCCTAGATGAACCACCCAAGCGGACGGTTCGCAGGTGCCGGAACCGGCGGTTCGCAACCGGCCGATTTGGCGGCTTCGGAGGTCTCGCCGACGGCTCTTCACGTTCGGAGCGAGTAACGGGACGACCGGTGAGGGGTGGCAAGGGCGGCGGCTAGGTTTCTCCTGAAACCCTAAACCTAACCCTAGCATTCATCGAGCCCGAGCGGGCGCGCGTAACCCGCGCGTGGAAAATCGAAAAAAAGTTAAATTAAAATTAAAAATAAAATATTAAATTTAAGAATTTTAATTTAAAAATTAATAATTGAGTTCTTAAACGACAAAATGTTTATCGTTAGGCTTTTCCTTCTTCATAGACGTTTTTGAATAGTTTATCGTTTACATGGTATGACCTGACTACCAGGAGGCATGTAGTTCAAGAATTCGATTCGTACGTCTATGACATTAGATGTCTAGTGGGAGGGATCAATTAGTTTTTTTGGTAAACGTCTGGACTACCCGGGGGACATAAACTTAATTGATATCCGACCATGAGTTGAAGGATCTCAACTATATCAATGGGAACGACCTAACTACCAGGTGACTATGTGATATAGAGCCATATTAAAATCAACCTATTTAATATGCTTAAGAAATGACCTGATTATCAAGGGGCTTATGCATGATTAGTTTATGAGATATTACTGAAAGAAATACGATTTATGAATACTATTGTAGTATTAATCAGTGAAATAATCATTTAGATGAAAGTCCATATCTGTTTGATTAAATAAGTGTTCTAATAAATGCTGCAATTTTTCCTTCCAGGTTTCCCGAAGAATGTCTTCAATTTCCCTACGTGCCATTCTCGATGTCCACAAGCTTGTTGGGGAAAATTTCGATGATTGGTACTGTAACCTTAAGATCATCCTGAAGCAGTAGAAGCTACTCGATGCGATCGAGATACCTATCAAGGAATCCCCTGCTGATGACGATGAGGATGGCTTGCTTGTTTGGATAAAGCAAGAGGATGACCTTGACACTGTTAAGTGTATCATCTTAGCCTCAATGAGTTCAGAACTCCAGCGCCAGCATGAGGATATGGATCCTGTTGCTATCATTGTGCATTTTAAGAAGATGAACGGTGCACAGAGCAGAACGACAAGATATCAATTGTCGAAGAATCTGTTCAAGTCTAGATTGACTGTGAACTCTCCGGTTGGACCCCATGTTCGAAAGATGATTATTCTTATTGAACAACTTGTGAAGCTGGGGTGCACACTGGGCAAAGAGTTATCTCAAGATCTGATCTTGCAGTCATTGCCTAAGACATTCTCTCCGTTCATTGTTAACTTTAACATGAACAAGATGGACATGGATCTGCATGAGATGCTGAACCAACTGATTGACTATGAAAGTCAGTCAATGTCCGAGACGTCTAAGGGACTTAGTGCCGTAATGATGGTCGGCTCTTCTTCCAAGAAGGGCAAGGGCAACAAAAAGCCCAAGAGGAAGCTCCATGGACCGAAGGGTGGTGTGACCATACCCAAGAGCAAAAGGGGCAAATCTGACCAAGCAGATGCTGAGTGCTTCTTCTGCAAGAAGAAGGGGCATTGGAAGAGGAACTGCAAAGAATACCTGCAGTCTCTGAAGGGCAAGAAGCCATGTAAGATTCTCATGGAAAATGTTTTCATGATTTCCGTAACTACTATTGATTCATCTAGATGGGTATTGGATACCGGTAGCAGTTTTAACGTCTGCAATATGTTGCAGGGGCTGAGGATCAGTAGGAGGTTCAGGAAGGGAGAGTTCAGTCTGAAGGTTGGAAATGGCGCAAGTGTTGCTACTCTAGCCGCAGGATCAATTTCCCTTGTTATGCCTACGGGCAAGACCTTGTTGTTAGACGACTGTTATTATGTTCCTAAATTCGTTTCGAACATAATTTCTAATTCTATGCTTGATAGATGTAGATTTTAAACAATTTTTAGTAATAATATTTGCTCTATTTATCATAGTGATGATTTGTGTGTGAATGGTTATTTGCAACAAGGACTATATATCTTACCTGATGTTAATGTAGAACAAATTAACATGCATGTTTCGGGCCATAAGAGAAAGGTAGATGATCGTCAAAGACAAACGTACATTTGGCATTGTAGACTTGGTCATATCGGTGAGAAAAGGATAAACAGGTTGCATAAAGATGGTCTTTTGGGCCATTTCGATTATGAATCTTATGCAACTTGTGAGTTTTATCTCACTGGTAAGATGACCAAATCTCCGTTTAGTGGAACCGGAGAGAGAGCTACAGAACTCCTAGGACTTGTACATACCGATGTATGTGGACCTATGAAGGTTCAAGCCATTGGTGGATATTCGTACTTCATCACATTCACTGATGATATGTCGAGATATGGATTTGTGTTCTTGATGAAATACAAATCCGAATCTTTTGAAATATTCAAGAGATTCCGCAATGAAGTGGAGAAACAAATAGGAAAGAGTATCAAGGTGTTGAGATCTGACCGGGGCGGTGAATATCTTAGTCATGAATTTGTCAATTATCTAAGGCAAAATGGGATTTTGTCTCAGTGGACTTCTCTTGGAACACCACAACATAATGGTGTGTCCGAAAGGAGAAATCGGACTTTATTAGATATGGTTCGATCCATGATGGGGTTCACGAATCTTCCAATAACCTTGTGGGGTTATGCTTTAGAAGCAGCTGCTTACATCTTAAACAAGGTTCTCACTAAAGCAGTCTCTAAGACTCCATATGAGATATGGAAGGGACAGAAACCAAACCTGAGACACATCAAGGTTTGGGGTTGTCCGGCTTTCGTTAAGAGACTTCAGCCAGACAAGCTTGATGCTAGGTCTGACAGGTGTAGGTTCATAGGTTATCCTAAGGAAACTATGGGATATTATTTCTACCACCCGTCTAAACACAAAGTGTTTGCGGTCAAAACGACAACCTTTCTTGAAAAAGAATTCCTTGATGAAGGAATTCATGGTGGGGAAGTAGTTCTTGACGAGACTCAAGAACCCGACGAACCAACGCAAGCTCATAGACATGAGATGTCAAATGAGCAATCTTGGCTGGGAGATATGTTGTTAGGCTCCGGCGCCTCATCTTCAAATGTTGAAGTAAGAGTGCCCATTCAGGAACAAGTTCAGGAACAAGCCCAACAAGATATCCCAGTGCAGGTTGAACCTGCTACACATGCTTTCTTGAGAAGGTCAACATGTTCTCGACGTGCACTTGACAGACTTAATCTGATGGTGCAAGAGGACGTGGTCGGTCACAGAGATGACGACCCGTTGACTTTCCAAGAGGCCATACAAGACCCAGATTCTGAGAAATGATGGAAAGCCATGGAATCCGAGATGGAATCTATGAAGATCAACAAAGTATGGACTTTAGTTGATTCTTCACAAGCTTCCATACCGATAGGTTGTAAATGGGTTTACAAGAGGAAGATTGGAGTAGACGGGCAGGTAGAGACCTATAAAGCTCGTCTAGTTGCCAAGGGATATAGTCAACGAGAAGGGATTAACTATGAAGAAACGTTCTCCCATGTGGCAATGCTCAAATCTATTCGGATTTTGCTTGCGATAGCGGCATTCCATGACTATGAGATTTTGCAGATGGACGTAAAACAACTTTCCTTAACGGAGAGCTCTATGAAGAAGTTTTCATGACTCAACCGGAGGGTTTCATGTCACCAACTCAAAGTCATATGGTATGCAAGCTTTAGAGGACCATTTATGGACTCAAGCAAGCTTCTCGAACCTAGAACATTCGTTTTAACAAGGCAGTTGAAGAGTTCAACTTTGTTAGATGCGAAGAAGAGCCTTGTGTGCACAAGAAGTTTAGTGGGAGCGCGGTAGTCTTCCTTGTGCTTTATGTGGATGACATATTGCTTATAGGGAATGACATTCCGGCGTTGCAAGAGACGAAGTTTTGGTTATCCGAACAGTTCTCCATGAAAGATCTGGGAGAAGCAACCTATATTCTGGGAATAAAGATCTATAGAGATAAATCAAGGAGGTTGCTTGGACTATCACAATCCCAATACATTGACATGAAGAGGAAGAGGTATAACATGGAATATTCCAAGAGAGGCTATCTACCGATAGGCACTGGAATTACTCTCTCCAAAGAGATTGTCCTCAGACTCAAGAAGAGAGAGAACGCATGAGTAGGATCCCATACGCTAGCGTAGTGGGAGTCATCATGTATTCCATGACATGTACGAGGCCTGATGTAGCATTCGCGCTAAGTGTAGCGAGTCGGTATCAGGCAGATCCCGGTGAGGAACATTGGAAATTGGTGAAAAACCATTCTCAAGTACTTGAGAATGACTAGAGACCAATTCCTCGTTTATGGAGATTCTAACTTAGAATTAGAAGTGTTCACGGATGCCAGCTTTATGTCCAATAAGGATGATAGCAGATCGACATCAGGGTATGTGTTTTGCCTCAATAGGGGTTCAGTGTGTTGTAAAAGTTCTAAACAAGCTAATGTAACTGATTCGGTTACTGAAGCAGAATACATAGCGGCTTGTGAAGCTGCTAAAGAAGCAGTCTGGATGAGAAAATTCATAACTGAACTTGGTGTGGTACCTTCGATAAAGGAACCAATTCCTTTATTATGTAATAATACCGAGGCAATAGCCCAGACGAAGGAACCAAGATCTCATAAAAGATCAAAGCATGTTCTGCAGAAGTACCATCTAATAAAGGAAATCGTTGAGCGTGGGGACGTTGAAATCCAGAAGGTAGAAGGAAAAGAAAATGCAGTAGATCCACTCACAAAGGCGCTTGGTTCAAATGAGTTTGACAAGCATAAGTTGAACATTGGATTGAAAAACATGGCATGCTGGAATTAGTTCTAGGAATAGTACAATTGTTGTAACTATTTAAGAACTAATTTTATGTCATATATTTTTTAACACTTGTGAATTAAAAATGGCATTCTTTTATCGTTTTGATGATATTTGCATAATATATATGTGTATATATTTTCATAG
>CM071861.1:18260283-18273630 GCA_036759665.1 Gynandropsis gynandra
CTAGCCGAAATAAAAGGTGAAATCAGTGGGCTCCGCAATATGATGTCCGGAGCGAATCAACCGAAATAAAAGGTCCAATTCTTTCTTTCTACCATTCCATTTTGTTGAGGATTTTTTGGAACATAAAACCGTGAACAATACCATGTGTTAGACAAAACATATGAAATATATCATTCTCAAATTCTTTTTCCTCGATCACTTTAAATCTTAGCAATGCTTCCTTTGGTATTTTTTAGTTGTAAGTAAAAATAATGGAAAACTTTAAAAGTTACAGATTTTTCTGTAAAAAATTTAACTCATGTATATCTCAAAAAATCATCAACACAGACGAAAACATATTTATGTCCGCCAAAACTTTCAGTTTTCATTGATTCCATTAAATTCATATGAATAAGTTTTAGTACCTTTATAGTTTTGATCTCAGGCATTTTCTAATGATACATTTTCACTCGTTTCCCTAACTTACATGGTTTACACGTTTCAGAATTGTCAAGATTCAGTTTATGTATACCTCGAACAATCTTCGAATTCGAAATTTTTACCAATAGTTGATAGTTGATGTTCCCTAACCTTTGATGCCACAAAGATAGATTGTCTTATGATACATCGAACAAAAATTTCTCATCCGACCATATATAGCAGTTGTTCAAAGATCGCACACTTGAAAGAACACATTTCCATCAGTATTCATAATCATACAATCTTTTTGTGTAAACTGAACCTTGTAATTACTATCACACAATTAAATAATGCTAATCATATTCGAAGTTACTTCTTCAACATAGTGAACTTTTTTTTTTTTTAACAAAGGCTATCTAATCATTTGCAAATATCCTTTTCCAACGATTTTCTCTTTATTCCCATCTACAAACCTAACGCTTCTAGCATTGATGTTTTCAGTAAAATTTGATAGAAACTCTCTAGTTCATGTCATATGTCTAGAATAACCACTGTCAAATTATACAAGTGTTAGATCTATCTTTTTTAGCAGAAATGTAAGCAAAATTATTTCACAATTTCTACCGATCAGACCGTTCAACCTCACAAAACCTTTCGAAAGATTCTGCACCATCATCTAAATTCACATCGGTAAACAGGATTAACATCATAAACAAACCAAAGTTATATCATGATTTGATTTCATTTGGAATGGTCACCAACCGATGAATCTATGCCCAGATTAAAGCCATGACATATGCGTTCCTTCTACTACTTAGCATATACATTGTACACACACGTTATCCATACATGCGTATGCGTACGTGTGTACAATAATAATAATAATAATAATAATAATAATAATAATAATAATAATAATAATAATACATGTTGTGTACAAATGTATATATAACCTGTATCCAATTTTGTAAACACGTAGCACATGTTGTGTAGAGTGTGTGTACAACTAAAATTAATAATAATAACAACTAATAATATCAATAATTAATAATAATAGTATATAATAATAATAATTACAAGACTATATAACTTATGCCTAACTTTATACATATATTGTACCACATATGTACCACGTGTGTACAATCAAAAATAATAATAATAATAATAATAATAATAATAATAATAATAATTACTTATAATAAAATATAATAATGGTAATAATATTACCAATAATAATTAATAATAGTAGTAAAAAATTATTAGTGAAATATGTTGAAGAGAAAGATTTTTTGAAGTTTTCGAAGAAGTTTTTTTTTTTAATGTAGAGACTAAAAAAATTTAAATTCGAAGCTTGTCAGATAACAAAGAATGACATTCAAGATCAAATAAAAAGATATTGACTTTATGTTAACCGTACGAAACAAAATGAGCATTTATAATATATGGCTCACTATTAGTATGCTTCTTGTCTTGCAATTTCTTCAGCCCCATTAAAAGCTATAATACACGAAAACGGCTTTATCTTCAGCTTTTATTGACATACCAAGTCCACAATTCATCAGTCGTCGACGGCTGCGGGTGATAGTACAAGGATTATGGATGAATAACTGAGCATCGGGTACACATTGGCATCCAGGAAGTGGCCGTATTGCTTAATAGACGTGACTCTCTCGGGGAGATCTGGTGTGATACAGTCGAAAGGGGATGGTTTACTTGTGTCTACGAATGGTTCCCATCTGTATCCAGGCCTCTCGGGCAGCGAAACAAGGACGGGTATATGGCTTGCGTTGAAGGCCACGTAGATCTCTTTCTTGACCGAGTCAACCTGTGAAAAAACAAAATGTTGGAACATGTAAAGGTTTGAGTCCCTAGGGCAACCCTACGAGAGCTCATCACCGTATCTGAATGGTTATGGGTTCCGGTGATGGAAGATATGAAATGAATATACAAATAACTATAATAGTGCGTGGTGAATATAGCAATAACTATGTCACAGGCAATGAAGGTGAAGGGGCAAGAAATGGTACCAGGGAAAATGCAACAAATCGACTTGTTTCAGACCAATCTGGCGTCCCAGGTGCATGACCGTGCCACTGCAGACGCTCCGCTGTTGGGAAGTCGTTCAGGCCAAGTGACTCGCATTCACTACAAGACGAGGTATCATGAAAAGAAATCTAAAGTCAGGGTCCACAAAAATTGTTTCTTTGAATAGTAAAACAAGTGAAGTAAGAGATGAATGGTTGAGCATCAGTAATGTAGATGAGGTCCAATATCTCCAATGGGTTTATTCCCATTGCTGGTTTCATTGAATAGATAGAGAATGAACTTATTTAGATTTACTCAAAGGCGACAACAGAAAGTATTTCCGAATGGATTCTCACAAAATCATGTCATTGTAAGATTGAAAAGTGAGTAAAGTGGACATTTTTAAATCACCGAAAGGCAAAAATAGTTAAAGAAAAAGAGAGAAAGGTACATACTCACGGAACTTGGTAAGAACTCGGAAAAATCTGAAGAAGTCTGAATATGATTCTTCTTTTTTATCCCACCGAAAGTAGTTAATCTGCACCAGAGCTGTGTTAAATTTGGAAAATAAGTTGAGAAAAAAAATTAAAGGTACTTAGAAAGTGAAGTATCGAGGATGACATAGTTATCGTGGCAATAGGTGTTGTTGTTTCCTCCCTTAGTATGACCATACTCATCTCCCATATAGAACATTGGGACACCCTGGTAATACAGATTAAAAAAAATGAAATCTATTAAAGACCGACAGTCTAATATGCAGCAAATACAATCCACAGGCACACCCTGTGATTATATTCTCCAGAAGTTCAGAATCTTGAACTCATAATCTCTACTCTAGTATCATGTTAGTATACTATAAAAAGATAGAGAAAAATGAAAACTGTTCTCCAATCTCTCACCTGGGAGACCATGAGGCAAACAATGAAATTCCGCATCTGTCGTTTCCTTAGTTTCTTTACTGAAATGCTAGCGAACTCTCCCTCCTGCACATCATAGCCAATGATACAAATACTTTGTAATTTGGTGAAAACCTGTTACTGACTATTCAGTTAAATTCTGAGAAGTCTAAATTTGGTTTGTGAAATAAAGGAGTAGAAAAATCAAATATTTGACGGGGAAATATACGAGTCAAAGCAATCCAATTTGGAGAGCTTTGATCCTTCACTCCCAAATTCCAAAGTAACATGCGTCAATGCATCACATTAAAAGTTTTTTTGAACATATACCTCCCCACAGTTCCAGCTGTAGTTCTGATTCTCTCCATCATTATTTTCTTCTCCATTTGCCAAGTTATGTTTACTGTTGTAAGTTACCAAATCCGCCAAAGTAAATCCGTCATGCGCACATATGAAATTGATGCTGTTCCAAGGTTTCCGCCCTCCTTCCTGATGCACAGACATAACTAGTTTTTTGGTAAGTGTGCAACAAACATCCTGAGCTTCTTCATCGAGGAAATGACACAAAGAAAAGTGATACAACTGTTTTTTCACAACCTCAGTTTAGTGGATGAGTTAGATGTTACTAAAAGATTTCAGTAAGCAGAATAAAGGAATATAAGTTTAGCCATACGATAACTTTTAGTTAACTAAGGTTGGTATGATTCTCTCTTATGTAGTACGTGACGAGAGACGTTAGGTTTGGCTAAAGAGTGTGGGTAGCTACAATAATTAATCCATCAATCTAAATTTTCCCATTATCAGTAACACTTATCTCTGGTGGTCTTCGTTCATAGCAATAACTTAGTCTGCTTTATGTAATTTTTGAACCAGTATCAATTGTTCCAGTTGAAGACAATTACAGTTTTATCAACCACTGTTTAGTACAACCCTGGACCTTGCCAAGGATTATACACAGCTACTTTCCTCCGAACTACAGCATATCATAAAGAAACTGAGAAGATATTTCTTTTGAGAAGTGTATTGTTCCAAGCCAACCAGACAAAAAGTTAAGCACAGAAGTATTTCCTAGTTTCCTTATCTTTAAGCTACAATTGTGAATAAACTAAATTATATTTCGATAAATTATTAGCATCAATCAAGCGGTAAGCAAAATACAATAACATTTCTGACATTCCTCATCTTCTAGGTGTGTATGTGAATAGTTTCAGGGTGTCATAAAAGCATTGATCACTATCAACCGAACAGTGGAAAGATGGATTTAGCAGCAGTAGGCGTAATAGTTGAGGCCAAAATCTAGACAGGTGACTAGCCTACAGGTAGAGCTTGTTCTGACCAGATATCACGCCATATGCAGGTTACTGACACAAACAAAGCTAATGTTACCTGGTACAAATTTGGGCTCCCACAGAGGCATTCAGCAAAAGCACCAGAGAAGCCATCGGTACCTTTGATGAACTGTCGCACAACATCCCGATACTGGAATGAACAAAGAATTTCATAGTCATCCCACATGCAGTATCATTCATGCAGACAATTGCAAACACAAAGGAATTGAAAATTTATTTCACATAACATGGTTACGGCTTCTGTTCAATGACTGAACACTTACATCATCTGTGGTTGACCATATTTTGCAACTTAAAAACTGGTTTATGTATAAAAAAACAGAGCTCAATGTTCCGAGCAGCTTGACATACCTTTCCATTCCACTCAGACCAAATACCCCCGTGTGGAAACGTCCCAACTTGGTATAGCCCGCCAGCATCCCATGCTTCAGCTATTAACTATTTGCATAGAAGAAAAGCAGAGACTGTTCCATTAACAATGTGCTGATCCATTAATCCACAGTTAGAGATCCTACACTGAACCTTATACAGCAAAGCAAGGATACATGAATCTGGGCAGTTTTTTATTATCCATAAAATTAGAGAATATGAAATAAATAGGAGTTTTATGCAGGAAGCTAAATACAGAAATCGGACAGGAAACAGAGGAGATTGTATGAATCAATAAACTTATGAGAGAAGACTACCACACACATTAGAAACTATGACGACATTCCTATATGGGATGATACAAAGTTTTCATCACATATTTATCACATCAAATGTTTACTAAAAACAAATTTTTGCTCCCTGAAACTGTTCTGTACTGAGATCTTCACAACTAACCAAACTTTTGGTAATTATTTAGAATTTTCCTTGTAGTTGAAGCTCTAGGAAGCAAGCAGGGATAGCTCAAGACAACAGATAACGCAAAATCTACTTTGTCAGTCTATTAGAGTATGCAAGCTCGTTATGATTGTCCATTCCTTGCGGCTATGTTCTAGACTTTGTAAAGAGCTAAGCCCCCAGAAATAGTTATGGTAAAATGATTTGCACAACCAAATTCAAGGAACTTTGATTCTGTCAATAATTATTTGAGATGTATATTGTCTTGCACTTAAGTCATCCAAACCTTATTGTTGGCTCAAAAAATGCACATATGCACATATGATGTCTGATTGTTATGATATCTTTTGGTCTAACCGAATATACTCAATTATAAGTGCTATGCATACAAGGGAAAACAGCATACTGAGACACACACATATATATCGGCACAATATATACCATGTCAAGTGTAACAGCCAATATGATTTATTCTGATTTTAAAGTACATGCAGATAATGCCATTGAGTTGATAGAAAGGGTGAATTTTGGCTATACCATAAAGCCAAACAAAATGCAATTGCTTCTGTACAACGACCACAAAGTCATCTATGACAAGTAAACTAATTTGATTACCTTAACCCCACGGAGTATTGGATCATTACTTATCATGTCGATCAGAGGAGGGCAGCCAAGAGGGGTTCCAGTTGTCAGCAAGTCACCTTCTAGATCATCCCCATACACGTTGGCTGTATCCCAGAGACTAACAAAGGAAAACAGAATATATATTCCAATAGAAATTCATCCTGAACCGAATTGAAGTACTTTAAAAAATAATTACCTGCTGCTCCTTGACATGATCGAACCTAGATCAAAGCGGAAACCATCCACATGCATTTCTGTTACCCAATATCTGTTCCAAGGGAGCAAACTTAAACTTTTAAGTTGTGAACTATTTAAATGACAAAAACTATAAACAGGCCATCATACTATGGATTAGGAAAACAAACACATCATATTAAACTAAGAGAAAGGCAATTATTATTCTTTTTGAAGTTTTCCTGGTGTCTGTCTCCATAGAGTGATTGCAAAGCGTAAACCAAAACAGATACACTCAAAAGTTTCATCTTAGAGAGAATATTATCATAGTCTAGATGTACACAGAAACAACTTCCTAGACGTACCTTTTAATAAACCTAGCTTAAAAAATATATATTTAAATCCACAGACCAGATAGGATTGCGCAAGGAATAAGCAAGCCAATCACTTAGAAGAACACACATGATCACATGTGAATTAAAGCACTAAAACAAAGTTGCCACTTCTTTCATACAATTGAGAGAAAAAACAGATGCTACAGCTTTTATCTCCTTAAATTTACAAAACCTTCGGATTATTCATTCGTCAAGCTAGTTCAACAAGGCAGATGAAATAAAATAAGAAACTTCAGTCTAAGTTGATCAGAACAAAGCCTTCAGATATTGACTAATAAATTCTGCTGCTGAAGCCCTTTTATCACAGAGAAAAAATTCCATAGAGATGAGAAATGAAAGCAGAGAAAATATAAACTAGACCAATAGAATACGTGACTAAAAAAAGCGAACAAAATGGTGTAACTTTCGAAACCGGGAAGTGCTATGTCTAGGCTGTTTAAGAAACTACCTTAAGCAATCCACAATGAATTGACGCACCACGGGATGATTGCAGTTGAATGTATTACCACAGCCCGAATAATTATAAAACTCTCCCTGTTGAATGACAATCCAAATCAAGAATAGTATAATCCGAAAGGAGCCATATCAGCAGAATTGTCATCATGAAGCAAAAACTAGCCCGCTTCATTCATTATTGAAAAAGAAAAAAAGAATTATTTTTATGCGACAGCAGAAATTTTGTAAGAGGTTAATACCCTCTGCTGATGTGTGACTAATTGTGGAATAAGTCTACCATGACGATAAGAAACTGTAACGGATCAATAGAGCATAAGGCAATAAGAAAACTACTAGGAATTGAACCTAAAGTATAAATAATATAGCAAAACATTATACAAAATGATGCGATAGCATGAAAAGAAACAAGGTAAGCACAAATATAGAGTAGTTGATGCCTTGTAGCATTCTGCTATAAAAATAATTTTTTTGCTTAGCACATCCAGAAAGCAAAAGGTGCAGATTAACGCACTAAAAATGCGACAGTTTTTGTCGTGTCAACTATAACACGGGAACATCAGAGTTTGCTGCATTTTGCAATAAAATCGGCACTAACAAATCAAATCAAGCCTCCAAACGAACTGCATCCTTCATGTCCAAATACGAAAACTGAAACTCATTTTACTGGAATATTCTACCCAGTTTAAAGAAAGTAAATAACTAAATCAAGAACCCTCAGTTCATGCTCAACAAATATTTAGATCACTTCTATGTCCCATAGTCCCCGAGAAGGAAAAAAACAGGAAAAAAAAAATCTGGCTGCTTGAGGAGCAGTACCTTCGGTGCAACCATGTAATAGGCGCTGTTATCAACACCTCTAAATGAGAAAATCGGGCCTTTTTCATTTCCTTCTGCTGTGTGGTTGAAGACAACATCCATAATAACCTGCAGGAAGTATGTTTTGAACTGCATCCATGAATCTGAAAAATCCAATGTTCAGTAACCCAAAAACTATCAATCACCTCCATTCCTCTTTTATGAGCCTCTCTGACAAGAACTTTGAACTCATTTATTGCTTTGCCAACAAAGTCTCGATTGGCTGCTGATGAGTATCTGATCATGGGAGAGAAGAAACTGACAGTAGAGTATCCCCAAAAGTTTACCCTGAACAAGCAAGACAATGTAAACAGACATGTTGTGAAAACAGTGAAGCGATCTTTTAGACATACCACTTCAAAATTTAACCAAGATAGATCATAAAACTCAATGAAATCAGGATTGCATATAATTTGTGACCATTTGCTTCTCATGATAATCTCCAAATATGGCAAATCATCTGAGAGTTGTCTTGGAAACTCTCTCCTCGTCAGCTAAGAGTTGCTTTGCTAGCATGTTGATTGCAAACTCTCTCGTGTAGACACAGACACTATTGATTGTTTGTTTCTTGAAAGATTACTCAGCACATGCTAGCACAGGAAACTATTAACTAGTAATGATTCTCCAGTGATGTCACTTATTATAGGAGCTTCATAAAATCATATAAAGCAAAAATTACAAGCCACCATAACTTTTTGCCACCGAAGACATCTGTGGTCAAAGAAAGAGCTTCTATACCTATGATCACCCAAGACGGTATTGTAGCTATAATACTCCAGCTCATTAAACTCATGACATGGCATTAATTCTATGCAGTTAACCCCAAGTTCCTGCCAAAATTTAAACAGCTTATAAGAAAGAGATGGCAACCAATACTGGACAATTTTTTCCAATTTGATTAGGGCTCTAAGTACATGCATATGATCTAAAGAGGAAACTGTGAAAATCTTACATTGTCATGTAACAAGTGGCAAAACAAATCTACAAGAGTGAACATACTCATCATGCATTATGATATGGGAAAAAGTTTGCATCACCCTAATCTATAAACTCGTTCAAATAAGATGGGACATTTCTTTGCAAAAACGTGGACACCTTCTTGCTGTTGCTTAAAGTAGATAGTTTTCAACCAACTTGTTTGCATTTTATTATTAAACCTCCTATGAAATGAAGGAGAAAGTTGTAATATATGTGCAGAAAATTCTAAGAGGCTGCATCTTTTGAGGGCTCAAGACCTAAGCAAGAAGTCAAACCGAAAGTTGATAAATAAGGATTTAGCTTGTCTCATAAATCCAGAAAATGATGAATTAATCCTCGACACAAATGATATTATTTACAAGGGCACTATTACTGTCAACATTGCATCATGAAGTGGCATAGAAATGCCATATAGACCGTTCATTCCTATAGGCATCATAAAAGGTCTAAGCTTTGATATGTATATGATCATCCGTACCCTCAAATGGTCAAGCTTCTCCACAACACCGATATATGAGCCGGGAAATTCAACATTACTACATTCGTGCTTTGTGAAGCCTCGCACATGCAGTTCGTATATCACAAGATCCCTCTGTAAAAGCTTCAGAGGCATATCCCCTTCCCAGTCAAACTGCGGAACATTCAAGGATGATTTCAAAACAAGACCCAAGTTAGGACTGCATTAAGAAACTGTAATTGAACTAGTACTAAAGAAAATAGGGTCCAACAAATTGTTTAAAACAAATTCCATCATGTTCCCCCGATATACTTTATCAGGATTAGTCACAATTTTTTCTCCACAACATTCGAAAGTACTATGTACAAGTATCTGGTCGTACCTCTTCGTCACGAGTGGGTATCATACAGGCCATTTGAGGCCAACAACTATCATCGGGTCCGAAAACACCAAACTCATCTCTGCTTATAATTGCCTAACCAAGCCAAAAATGGAAAGTTCCAATCAGCAAAATATGCAACCCAGTCAAGCTTTCTTCCATACCACAATCTGTTTGCTTTTTTTTTTCTCGAAAAATGAAAGCCTGGGAGGGAACTCTTCAAGAACGTATCTATAACAAAGAAAATACAGCTCCATTACTTTTGCATAAGGATCCAATAAAACATTGGAGGAGTCATAATAATGGCCTTCTACAGGAGAAAATTTCCCTTCAAATCTGTAACCATACAACATATCTTCGAAATCGCCTCTCAAGAACGCATGCCATACATGACCCGTTTTATTCGTCGAAGGATCAAGCGTAATCTCCTCCGTCACTTTGTTCTACAATGCCAAGAAATGAACCAAAAGTGTTAAAAAATCAGCCGCTCAAAATCATCAAACTAGAAAAGCCACAAGGCGTACGATGCATGAACCTGACCTTCCGGAGATCAGATGGTGAGATCAAGCAGAGGGTCGCGGATATCGAATTTGCAGAATAAACGGCGAAATTGACGCCGTCGCCTCTGACGGTGGCGCCAAATGGGGAGGGCAAGCCGCCGGAGACCTGAAATCTCTCCGATTTCGGCGGTTTCTCCGCCGTTACGACGTTCTCCGATCTCGCAGCTCCGCCGCAATTTATGATTGTCGCGGGAAGAGTCAATGGCCGCTCCGCCGGCGCAAAACGGCGCGTGCGGGTTGTAGAGTTGGATAGGGCGAAATTGTGGTTAGAGGGAAGAGGACATAACATACTAGGTTCGAGGAAAGTGAAGCTGCTGCATTTGGTGATGTCCATGGATTCTTCTCTCGAAGTTCGTGGTTAGAATTGAGAAGATGAGATCAATGGAACTGTACTAGAAATTCACTCAGGGAGTGATAATTTGATCCATGACTGTGAGGACTGAGTGACGAGAGTGATTTCGAACTGTTTTACAAACACTATATATATATATATATGTATATATATATATAAGCACATGAACGGAAAGATTTTTAGAAATGTATAATTGATGGGAAAAATAAATAACAATAAATGCAGTATTAGGAAACAATAATATAAAAATTTAGTGTAATAATATATTATATTTGTTAAAAATAAATTACATTCTTATATATATTATATTAATATCATTCTATGTTATTTGAATATAGGTATATTATATGTTAAATAAAAATTCTAATTATTTAAAGACAAAATAAAAAATATACGGTTATGTTTTCAATTCTACCATTTCCTAAAAAAAGATAAACTTCAACTCTATCCTAATAATATTGATAATTCCATATTATATTTATCTTTAATCTATAATTTTCTCTCTCTTACAAAGCACATCGATTTTCTCTATTTTCTAACGCAAAAATTACTCTTTTCCCACATCAGATTCACCGCGAGCAACTTCAAATCGACATCAGATTCACTACGAGTAACTTGCAATCGTATCAGATTCGCCGAGAATAGGTTGAAATCGTTTGTTGTCAATAAAGAAGCTTGGAATTAAGCTCATTCCGTAGAAAAACATGATATATATAGTGAGTTTTTCATGTTTCTTTTGTGAATTGGATAACTCGAATGAGTAGTGAGTAATATGTATAGATTCAATTATCTCTTTTTCATAACGAGTCTTATATTGATGTAGTCGTTTTCACCGAGTGAAATGGGGTGAGTCAAATGATCGCGTGAGTGACAGAGTCTCTTCGAGTCGCACAGTCACACTTGGTCGCAGTGGGACACAAAGTCTCATCGAGTCGCGCGTCGCACTAGATCACATAGTCATATTGAAACACATGGTCGCAGTGGGTCACAAAGTTTCATCGTGTCGCACGGTCGCATTAGGTCACAAAGTCATATTGAAACACATGGTCGTAGTGGGTCATAGAGTCGCATTGGGTCACAAAGTCTCATCGAGTCATACGGTCGCACTAGGTCATAGAGTCATATTGAAACACATGGTCGAAGTGGGTCGCAAAGTCATATTAGGTCACAAAGTCTCATCATGTCGCACTGGGTCACAGAATCATTTTGAAATTGAAACACATGGTCGTAGTGGGTCACATAATTTACCCTCTTTTTATGTTTTTGTTAAAGTTGTAATTGATTCGGTGGATAAAAAATCACATAAGAGGAATTCGACCACTGTTTTATGTGGAGATAGAATCGAAAAATGTGAAGTCTGAAATGGGAATCGAGAGGGAAGTTAAACCTCTAATTCCTGCTTTGGAAGCATTGCTAGAGAATGTGAGAATGAAGGTGTTGTAGATTATGATGACTGTGTTATGGTAGGTTCAATAACAAAAATAGAGTTGGGAGAAATCCGATGGAAACAGTAAATATTTTGGATTTGGATAATTCTAATAGTGAACATACCAGCGGGTTAAGAGAAGATGGTGGTTGTGCCATGAATATGATCATTCATGAAGTTGTTTGTGACAATAATGAAGTTGATACTGACAGGCCAACATAGCATAAGAATGGTTATGGTGATGGTGATGGTGAGAATAATTTGGAAATAGTAGTTTACGAGAAGCCAAACAATCAAAATCCAGTCTTCAAGTTCGAAGATGGATTGCAACTTAAAATATGACAAGAGTTTTGATAGCAAGAAGGATGCACAAACATTTTTAAGAAAGGGTTCACTTGAAGCTTCTTTTAGATATACAACATTGAGTTCTGATTCGAAACTGTGTGAAGTACGCTCCAAGTTTGCTGGAAGTGGTTGTAAATGGAAATTACGCGCGGTAACAGTCCCGAATTTCAAATGGTTTAGTGTAAGAACACACTATCCCATTCATAAGTGTTCACTTGTATCTAAATCAATAGAAGCTACAAATGGTACAACACAATTGGTTAAAGATGATTTGAATGAGGAATATGTTGGTTAATATGAAACACCTCCAACAAAAGAATTGATGGTTCGTGTAAAAACAAAGTACGGTGCCAACATATCATATTTGATGGAATTAAGAGCCAAATGCAATACTCATCCGACGAAGCTCTAACATCTGCATAAAAATTACTTCACTCATTAAATTTATCCTTCGTGACATTTATGACCTTTGTGACCGATACGACCCTTGTGACATATGCGACCATTGCGACATATACGACCCATGCGACCCTTGCAATCCATGTGACCTGATAACACTGAAAGTGTATCATTATTAGGATAGGTTTTTAGATCATTTTTGCATATTTCTTACATCGAATCTTATTATTCCGATACGGTTTAGAGTTTTACATCCCCGTTTTCTCGGTTTTCAGGTTTTAGGTGACAAGGCCTAAATGAGCTCAATATGAAGGATTCCCTGCAAAAACCACATGATTTGAGGACACATCTACTCAGAGCTCCAGAACCCAAAGGAACGCCCGAGCAACAAGCGGAAAAGAGAGATTTCAAGGATACAAGGGTGCCCGATCGGGCACTATTCCTTCACCCGCT
>CM071861.1:18297950-18323111 GCA_036759665.1 Gynandropsis gynandra
CACGACTCGGGCTGAAGAGGAACACGCCCGGGCATGAGTGCCCGATCGGGCGAAAATGGATGTACACGGTCGGGCACAAGGCCTGCACGAGCGGGTAGATGCTGTGCCCGCTCGGGCCCTTGTATTTCTCAACAAATTCCCAAGATTTATAACAACCAAATCAAGGGAAATCAGATCTATTTAAAGGGGAATCGAACCAAATTGAAAGGGGGACGATTCAGGGACATTAGAGCAGAGAATTGGAGACATCAAGAAGGACGGAATAAGGGATCCGAGGCATGGAGGATCTATTGAAGACATCGGTTGATGAATAGGGAGCACTCTCTTTCTCTATCAATGTTGAATTTAGATTTCTGTTGTGTTTCGTTTCTTGAGTTCATGTCCAAGTAGATCTATTGCCATAGGTTAGAGAGTATTGCCAATATGTAGAGAAGTCTTGTGCTTAATGAATGGTGGAACTTAATGCTTTCATTACCTGTATGCCACTTGAATGTATGAATTTGGTATCTATCATGTTTTCAGATTTCATGGTTGTTCTTAATGCTTTCTTTACCTGTACGCCACTTGATTGAATGATCTTAGAAGCCTAATAAACCAACGCCAGGGCATTAGGTTTCGGAACTTAGCCATGATTTAGGGTTTAGCCGGTTTAGAATCTACGCCAGGTCAATCGGTTTAATCTAGGGATTAGGATAGCGGTCATAATGCGTCTATGCATGTAATATGCGCAATGGATACATTGGTATATGCATGCTAGATAGTGGACAAGTCTACGCCAGTCAGTTCCTATAGGAGAGCTTGAATTCCCTGGATTCATGATAGTACCTAGACCAATTATCTTTTTAGAACTTCGTTACTTCATTAGGCAAACTCTCGACACCCATGGTGCTTAGTCATAAGTTTTATCTCTTCGATTTAGTTTAGTTTAGCTCAACCATAATCCCAACTTTAGTCACCTCACACGTCTATTCAATTAGTTTAATAGCTCATTAGTCGCATTAACTCCTTGTGTTCGACCCTAGTTACTACACGGTCCGTATTCTTGCGGAAGCGTTAGTCTTGGTTTTTATAACTTGATATAACGCACATCAATAAGAATGGTGATGGTGATGGTGATGGTGAGAATAAGTTGGAAATAGTAGTTTACGAGAAGCCAAACAATCAAAATTCAGTCTTCAAGTTCGAAGATGGATTGCAACTTAAAATATGACAAGAGTTTTGATAGCAAGAAGGATGCACAGACATTTTTAAGAAAGGGTTCACTTGAAGCTTCTTTTAGATATACAAGATTGAGTTCTGATTCAAAACTGTGGGAAGTACGCTGCAAGTTTGCTGGAAGTGGTTGTAAATGGAAATTACGCGTGGTAACAGTCCCAAATTTCAAATGGTTTAGTGTAAGAACACACTATCCCATTCATAAGTGTTCACTTATATCTAAATCAACAGAAGCTACAAAGGGTACAACACAATTGGTTAAAGATGATTTGAATGAGGAATATGTTGGTTAATATGAAATACCTCCAGCAAAAGAATTGATGGTTCGTGTAAAAACAAAGTACGGTGCCAACATATCATATTTGATGGAATTAAGAGGCAAATGCAATACTCATCCGACGAAGCTCTAACATCTGTATAAAAATTACTTCACTCATTAAAATTATCCTTCGTGACATTGATGACCTTTATGACCGATACGACCCTTGTGACATATGCGACCCATAGGACATATGCGACCATTGCGACATATACGACCCATGCGACCCTTACAATCCATGTGACCCATGCTACCTTAGTTACCCATGCGACCTTTGTGACTCATACGACCCGTGCGACCTTTGTGACCCATGCGACCCATGCTACCTTTGTGACTCATACGACCTTTGTGACTCATGCGATCCATGCGACCTTTTGACTAAAATGACCTTTGTGACTCGATATTTTTTACTTGGTGGAACTTCGATAGAAACATCTGCATCATCCTCTTTGACTGGAACTTCTAGAGTTTCCTCAGCACCAACATTAGCGGCAACCTCTTCAACAGGAACCACTAGAGTATCCTTTACAGGAACCTCATTAAGAACCCCAATGCCAACATTTGCATAAAAATTACTTCATTCATTTGACTCATCCTTTGTGACATTGATGAACTTTGTCACCGATTCGACCGATGCAACCCATGCGACATATACAACCCTTGTGACATATGCGATCCATGGGACATTATGCGACCCTTGAGACATATGCGACCCATGCAACCCTTGCAACCCATGCGACCAATACGACCTTTGTGACCCTATGCGACCTTTGTGACATATACGACCCTTTCGACATATGCGACCCATGCGACCTTTATGACCCATGCGACCTTTTGACTCAAATGACCTTTGTGACTCAATATTACTTAGTGGAACTTTGACAAGAACATTTGGAGTTTCCTCAGCACAAAATTAGTGGAAACCTTTTCGATAGGAACCACTAGAGTATCCTTTACAAGAACCTCGTCTGGAACACCAACGCCAGCATCATGAGCAAGTTACTAGAGGTGCGATACGGCCCGAGCCAAAAAAAAGCCCGTATTTTTGCGGGTCAGGCTAGCCCGACCCAAATGCGATCAGATCTAGAATATATGGCCCGGAACCCGGCCTAACGGTCTTTGGGTGGGCTCGGGCTGGGCCTCGAGCCTAAAGAGATAAAAAAAATTAAAAAATTTAAACAATTGTAAAATGCTAAATTAATCCACACGAATCCAAAATTCACGTCAACAAGACCGAAATGCTAAACAAATCAGTAGAATTCTAATAGTCTAAAACACACATCAACAAAGATTAAAAACTATTTCATACAAGTCCATAAATGAAGAAACAGAAATACAAACAAATTTGACTTGAATCTCTTGCTCTTCCGGTTTCACCATCAATATGCATATGGGGTCGCGACGAGAAATCCATCGGGGCCGCTAAATATAGAATCTACATATTAGTCAATGAAAGAAAGCAAATCAACAACATAAGCAATCGTATAATCTCAATAATTTGAATTGAAATGTATAAACTTAACCTTCTTCATTGTAACCAAGTAACCAAGAACGAGCACAAATTAAGGCTTGAACATTTTAAGGGTAAAAGACGGCTTCTATATTTGTTGAGCACACGCGAGTTGGCGCTGAAAGAAGACTCTGAAGCAACTATGGTGATCAGAATACTTAGGATATCAGAAGCCATAAACGCTAACACAATACTATATCGGTGTGATCTTGCATGCAGATCTTAGGATCACACAAGTATCTCTCAAAACCCGATGCCAATCCATCTTCCAAAGACTCATCACCATCACAAATGTATGCATCCTAAAGAAGTCAATAATGAAAAGGAATCAATCGAGATAGTCATATAAAATAAGATATAACTTAGTAAGTTATTAACTTACTTCAAAGAATGATGAACTTTGTCCATTATCTTGGACTCCGCTCTTTTCCCATGGCGTGGAACTTTTAGAAGTCTTTTCCCCAAATTTTCTCTTGTTTTCTTCCAAGAGCGCTAACATCGCCCTTTTCACATCATCGATTTTTTTGGCTTGTCATCTCATCAAGAATGTTATAACAATGCTTCAGCACTTTGAGTTTCATTCTTGGATCAAGCACAACTCCCATGGAAAGAATGCAACTATATGTATCCCAATACTTATCAAACTTCTCTTGCATGCGCTCTGCCATACTTCTTACTAGTTCATCATTGCTCCCCCGATACTCTCTTAAAAGGACTTCAATCTTCCAAATTTTCATGAAGTACAAGTTGGAAGTCGGATCCTTTGAGCCCGAAATCAAGTTCGTGATTTTAGCAAATGGCTGCAAAAAGTCCCTAATCTTTTCTCTCCTAGCCCATTCTTCTTCTGTAGGACAATGCTTATAGCTCCCATCAACCATTGCAAGATTTTTAAAAGCATATTGATACTTAAGGGAATTTACGAGCATGGTGTGAGTCGAATAACATATTTCACACTCTCTCTTATGTTCATCAAAGCATCATCCATGATTTTTAGTCCCCTCTGCACAATAAGGTTAAGAATATGTGCACTACATCTTATGTGGATATGATCTCCATCTACAAGCAACAACCTTTGATGCTTAAATTGATGCCTCACAAATTCCACCATGGCATCATTAGATGAAGCATTGTCAACGGTGATGGAAAAAATCTTCTTGTTAATGTTCCATTCCTTCAAGCAATTAATTATCTTCTTCGCAATTTCCATTCCTGAATGTGGAGGAGGCAATGTAGTAAATGATAAAATCTTACTATTCAATTTCCATTCCTCATCAACGTAATGCCCGTCACACACATATACCCTTCGTGACTAATAGCAATCCAAAGATCAGTAGTGATGCATATTCTACTACGAACTTTGCTCAAAGCAACCTCCAGCTTATCTTTCTCATTCTCATACAACTTAAAAACATATGTTGTCACCGTGTTTCTACATATCGTTTTTGGTATCAGGGCATAGAGCAAGAAGCATATGTCTAAAGAACCTATACTCGACAATTGCAAAAGGAAACTCATATGAAATTATCATCATAGGAACCTTTTCTCTCCAAACTACATGATCAACCTTCCTTGTCCTCAATTTCATCTCATGGTCAATAATCATATCTCGCACATTACCAACACTTTGACTTCCGCCTAGATTTGCAATCTCTAACATGACGATTCCAATGTGATGTTCCACGAGTACTTCTAGCAATTAACACTTTCCCACAATAATTGCAAGATGCTGAAACTTATTCATTCGGGTCATATGCTGCCGAACAATAGAGGATTTTCGTTTCTTACCTTTCGGTTGTGATGATTGCCCTTCATCGTCAGGTGCCGATAAACCACTAGCAAATTCCTCCTCTTGCATTTCATACTCAAGTTCATCAGCAGAATCCATTTCTATTTCTACAAAAAAAATTTCAACGGGGAAAATGTACATGGAATTACAATCCAATCCGATGTATAGAGTTGATACATTTAATTCAAGACCAAAGAGATATGATGAAAAACAAAATGAAACAAAAACTCACCTCGGTGATGGACCAACTGATGACCAACGAGGTAACAAGAAAATGAGATCGAACCTGAAATAAGCTAGCCAATGTTAAAACAATCAAACAATATAGAATTTTCAACTGGGAATGATCGAAAATGGATTTCGACCTCAGGAAAACTGTATATGATGGCCCAGGTTACATATAGCCTTGAACCTATCTGTTCCAACGTAGCAGAAACTGGCGATCTAACCAATCCAAACCTTGAGGAATTTAGAAACAAAATGACATAATTTCGAAATACAAATTTGAAAAAGTGAAAAGCAGACAAACAAATGGTCAGTTTCAAGGAACACAACGTTCAATCTAACTAGGTTTGACCAACATTGGAGGACATTCGTATTTCAAAATCCTACATTGTATTGAGAATCAAACAGACCTAGAGAACGGTGGCGGTTTGAGCAAGTTGGAGAGGCTTCTCGATAGTGTTGTAGACAGTGGGGGGAGGAGGACCGAGAGGCGGCTAAGACAAAGCAAGACGACTACAACGAGGGGAAAGAGAACCGGGAGGCGAGAGCATTGAGGCGGGGGAGGAGGAGGTCGACGGTGGAGCCTGGAGAGAGAGAGAGAGGTTGGGCGATGGAGAGAGAGGGGGCGGGCAAAAGGGGACTGTCGAGACTGAGGGAGGAGAGAGCTCAGCACACTAGGGTAGGGTTTGAATCGCGAGCCATTTTCGGGCTCGGGCAGCCTGCAGGCTGACCTCGGCCCGAATTTTCCATGCCAAAATTTTCCAAGCTCGAGCCCGACCCAATTAAAAACGTGCCTATAATTTTCGGTCCAAACCCGTAATTTTTCGGGCTGGGTTCGGGTTGGGTTTCGGGTCGGGCTTAAATTGACATCTCTATGAGCAACCACTGAAGGAACCTCTTCAGAAATGCATTTAAGTAGAGGAATGTTGGACTGAAGCCCACTTGAAAGATTAGCGGCACATGTAATATTTCCAATTAATGTTGAAATGTTTGCCACCTCTTCTTCTAAGCCATATTGACACTAGATATGGACATTGAAGGAATTCAAAATCATCATCTCTTAGAGTACTAGAAGATTAATGTTCGGTGCTCATATCTTTCTAGACAGCCTTTGATTTTTCCGCCTTTCGGCCTTTAGTCTTTTCTGCCTAGTCAGCATCTTTGGGATTTTCCGCCTTTCATTTTGGATTAGGCAAATCAAACCCGACGTCCCGTAGAAGATTTCTTACGATGTTGATGATTCTTTTCCCTAATTTCATTATTTCCTTCATTAATTTATGCTCTAGTGTCAGAGCGACTACAACTTCCTCTCCTTCAGTTTCAGTCTCTTCTTCAGCTTCAGCTTTAACATCACCTTCTTCTTCTTTATTAGCTTCACCATCCACAAGCTTCTCAAATGTGTAAAGCCCCCATTGAAAGCCTTAACAAAATTCCAAATCATCAATAATGTCAATCATATCATGGCTGATAGAATTTTCTGATGAGGCTTATGATCCAGAACTTGCCACAACACCATCAAAGTTTCAAACTTCGTCCAGTCGGCGAAATTCTTTACCTTCACAATCTTTTCATTTACTTGTGTGATGGTCACCTTTCCACGGTCGAAATTTTTCAGCCTGAATGTATCACACCTTTTGAACTCTCATCCACCAGAATAGGGTCCGCAGTTCAATTAAGTAATTAGTGCATGCTCTACTATAGAGCATCGGATGGGAACACCATTTACGACAAACCACAACTCCTTATTGTCCCATACAATCACTGAGTGATTTAATAGGAGAGACACTTGAACCTTCGTTAATATGAAATCACATAGGAAGTTGAATATATGCCTAAATTGTGACTCCTTGTTTAAGTAATGCAACTCATCTTCATCTAAGATTTCTCTCAAATTCTTTATTGTTTCTTAGGGATAACACTTGGTGGAAATCTTTTGCATTATATCAATCTGCTTGAATTCATAGAAAAACTTCAGCTTTGGCAGCACCTGCAAAATGACCAATTAAGAATACATTAGACTTCTACCGACTCAAGCGACCCTACCAACTCAAGCGACCTTGCGACTCAAGCGATCCATGTGACTCAAGTGATCCTTGCGATTCAAGCGACCCTAACGACTTAAGCGACCCTTGCGACTCAATTGATCCTTGTGACTAAGCGACCCTTGCGACTCAAGTGATCCTTGTGACTAAGCGACCCTTGCGACCCATTGAGTTTCTTGAATCGAAGAGGGTCATGAGTCTCAAGCGAATCACTAAGTCTCTTAACCCTTTTCGACTCAAGCGACACATTGAGACTCAAGCAGCCTTTGCGACTAAAGTGACGCTCGAGACTCAATGGGTCTCTTGAGTCGAAGAGGGTCATAAGCCTCAAGCGACTCACTGAGACTCCTGACCCTCTTCGAATCAAGCAACGCACTGAGACTCATGACCTTCTTCGACTCAAGCGACTCACTGAGACTCACACCCATTTGAAATCAACAAACAATTTCGCTTTCAACACCCTAATCCCTAATATATTTCATCTGCAACATAAAACTCTAGAAATTGATCCATGCATAGACGCCACTGAAGATTGACTCGTGCTCTCTTCTTCATTACTAATACTTTCCATTTCTTTCTTTCTTTCTCACTTCAAAATTTCCTCGCTCTCAACTTCAAAATTTCATTCTTCCTTACTTGGAACTAGATCACTGCTTTCAATTTCGAAATTGCCTTTCTCTCCTTGCTCTCAACTTTGAAATTGGTTTCTTTTAAAAAAAATATCAAACCGTGTGTGTTTTCACGTGCAAAAAATAAGGACATATTTGTCTTTTCTCCATTTTTTTCTTTTTAATCCTTAGATTTTTGAGGGTATACGAGAAGCAAGGAAGTCCTAGGCGGGCATCCTTGATATTTTGCCAATTATTTAAGTATATATATGGATATATATATATATAACATACATTGCATTATTATATACATATTATATATAATAATAGTATAATATATATATATATATATATATATATTACAGATGTCCAATTCGAGTTATCCGGACCGATATGATTCATATCCGACTTGAACAATCCGAATCGTTTGGAATTTGAGTATCGTTGATGCGTTCCAAGTTAAACTAAATTAACCTAAACTACCCGCAAGTGCACGACACGTGTGTAGTACTCTAGGTGTCGATCCCACATGGACTATGCAACACAAACTAAACTCAAGTTAGGAATCAAACTTGCTATGAACGAATATTGGTTTCAAGATGAAGTAACGAAAAGCAATAAACTAATGAGTTCTAGACAATGAAACAATGATTCTAGGATACGGTTTCACGATAAGGCTTCCGAAACCAACAATCAATCATCTAATCATGCATTTCCAATTAACATATCTAATGTGGACGATCCTAATGTGATTCCTACCCTCTCTCAAGGCATAGAAACATGATCTAATCAAGTTATCCCTTGAATTCATGGGTGATACCTTAAACTAAACCATATGTTCTATGATTCATCCGATTAACCATCAACCGTTAGTACTCTACTTTCGTGAACTAGTCTCGGTTGTTCTTAATCTGATCATCTGGGATTAGAATTCTCCTTTTGGTCCTTCTCCTAAATCTGTAACACATGCATCTACTTGGGCTTCATAAATACAAGACAATTCAATACTCAAACAAAGAATAGATAAACAAAACGGGAAATTGCATTCATAGATAAATCAAAAGATGTTCTAGGATAGCCATGGGCCAATCCCTTCTCCTAGAACAAAACTACTACTCAGTCATGATTTCGAAATCAAACAACATAAATGAAATAGATAGTGTAAGGATCATAGAAATCAAACGAAACGTAGTCCCAATTCGATCTTCCGGTCTCCTTGTGTATCTCCTGCCAAGAGTGCTCTGTAGAATGATGAATAATCTCTAAAATCTGCTCTTGAACGTCTGTAACTCAAAGTGGAATTAACTTCCATGCAAAATTCCACTCAAAATGGAAAAGGAAAGTTTCCTAAGTCATGCTCGACAGTGCATGGTATGCAGCCCGGTCGAGCATGCTGTTTTTTCCATTCTTTAGAACGGTTTCCTTTTCCTTCAAGCGACATTCCGTGTGTTATTTTTGCCTTCTAAGGTTGGGTGCTTGACTGTGCTTGGTGTGCAGTCCGGTCGTGCATCTCTTCAATGGGGATCGCCCGATCATGCATTGTGAGCGCCCCGGCCGTGTGAAATTCTCGGGGTGTCTGGTGAATTGTAGCCCGACCGTGCGTGAAGTGGAGCCCGACTGTGCATGGTTCCATTTGGAGTCCTGACCGTGCATTGCAAGTGCCTGAGCCATACATTACTCTCGAGGCAAATCCATCTAATTATCGTTCGGTCGTGCGGTTCATCATGACCGGTCGTGCATGCCTATGTCCGGCCAAGTTCACATCTTGTCCATTTCTTGTTTGTTTCTCGTCTCGTTTGCTCCGTTGTGATCTCTGATGCTCATACTTTGTTCCGTGTATGTTTTTTAGTTCCGAAATGAACCAAATACGCATGAAACCTTGTAAGAACATGTAAAAAAGAAAACAAGTAAAACGAATACAAAATCACACGTAAACATCACAACTATAATCATAAACATCTCTAAAATCATGCGAGAAATGTGTACAAAAATGAGGTGATCAACCGTAAGAACCTATATGGTTTAAATTTCAGAACTCGTTCGGATCAGATCGGTTCGGGTAGAACCTATGAAATCCAAAGTATTCAAAATTGAAATAACCCGAATAATCTGAATTACCCGGAAAATCCAACTATTCAATTGTAATTCAGGTTACTTTGGGTCCAACTCTTCAAAACTTTAACAACCCAAACCAAACCCGACCAAAATAATTCGGGTTCAAATCGGATCCCATTTTTTAAAACTCGAGGCACCTGAACCCGAGCCGAAACTCGATGAACTCGAACCGAAATCCGGATTGACACCTCTAATTTATATATATATATATGTACGATATTTATAAATATAAATATATGTAAATAATATAATATAATAGAATTATAAACATATAATTATATATAATATATATTTATATTATACAATAAAATAAAAAACAAAAAATTTGCCAAAATAAAAGAAAATGTGAGAATATTAATGAAGAATTTTTTTTTTGTATTTTTTTTGTCTTTGTATGGTATGGGAGAATGCATATCTATAGACAAAGCGAGATGTTTTTCTTCAATATAAAAAAATTTGTCGGCTTAAATCAAAAATAGACATTCACATTTACAATACTCTTCTTGAATGTTTATTTACTATCTTGTGAAAAACCTTATCATAATTTTTTTTGGATATAAACCATTACAAGGGAAAAAGAGTACAATCATAAAAGTTCCTTCTAATTTATCTATCGTTGTTTTTTTCACAGGTTTCGCAACTGAGCATTTGATAGTTTAAATGTGCTTTATGAATATTGAAGTAGGTGAAGACTTTGTGAATAAATCAGCTACACTTTCCCTTGATCGGATGTAATGAATATAAACTTCTTTCGTCTTTCCAGCTGAGTATATGAGAAATTTTTTGGAGGGAAATGCTTTGCTTTTGATGTATCCGTTCTTCATTTGAGCAACACTTGAAGTATTATCCTCATATAATAGCATTGGATTGATATTAATCGAAAATTTACATGTTTTTGTGTATGTGTTGAGTTTTAACTGTGAGCCAAACACACTATGTGCTTGTTTCACCAATGACTTCAACATGATTTGAAGATGTTACAAGTAATATTTGTTTCTGATAACCCCATGATATCATTGTACCTGTAATTGTGAAAACATATTCTGTGGACTAATAAATAACTTGCATTGGTAAAACTAACTAACTTATGTTTGGAGTCTCTAGAATAAAATAAAAATCATTTGTCTCCTGTAAATAACAAAAGATATGTTTAATCTCTGTCCAATGACGACGTGTAGGAGAAGTATGTTCTTTTTTTATGTTCTTCTTCAATTCTATTAGTATCCATGTATCATTCTTCTTAAGGGAAGTCATTTCTTCTTGCATTGTCATACTCAATTTTTTTATTTGTTTTTCATGGCTCCTGCATGATTTCTTGGCTCATCAAGTCAAAATATTCAATTGAAATCAAAGCAAAGATTATTATACCAACTTTCTGAAACCTTGTTAGAGGTTTGATTTCTCATAGCTTTGCCTCTAGTTAGTAAGTAATCCTTGATTCAATTTCTTGTTATGGTGTCTCTTATTTTTCTTTATTTTTTCTAGGTTTGATTTCTCATAGTTTTACCTCTTGCTAGTATATAATCCCTGATATCAGTTTCTTCTTCTTGTATATCTTATATTTGTTTAATTTTTCTATAACCTCACCTTTGGAGCTATTTCCCGAATCATGTCTTTTATAGTTTCTCCACCTTGATTAGCACTTGGTGTGTATGAGACACTATCATTATGTAGGAAATACACATGTGTTGTTTCTATTACAAGTTCTAGTTCTCACTGTTCATGTGAGGTTTTTTGTTCTATAACATCCTTGAAAATTATGTTTTCATTGAAAATAAAATCTCTACTAATTAAACATTTTTTCCTTTTTAATACTTTGTAGCCTTTACCCTTTTTGAGATGTTTATTACGTATATTTTTCTAGACCAAAGTTGTCCACATACTCTAAAATTCAAGGTAGTTGATGGTGACCTAGTTATCACAAATACAATATGTTGAAGTTGTCTGAGCTCTCAAATCATTTGGTAAAATAGATTCATAAAGAAGACATCTAACTTTATCTATTTTTGTAGGGTTGTCAAACGGGCCAACCCGACCTAAACTCGGCTCGAGCCCGCGTAAGCCCGATCCAATAGATTTTTCCTCTCTTACCCTAAACCCTTTTCCTTTTTCTTCGCTGATTCTTTTATTTGGATTCACCAATGCCTCTCGCCATTTGTTTTGGTTGATTCCACTCGCCCTCTCTCTCGGTCCTCCAAGGTTATTGATATGATCCTAGATATAAGTTTTATTTTTATGAGGATGGATTTATAATGAAACCCACTAGCAACCCGATAGTTTAACCTAGAACTTTTCTTCTTGAAGAAAGAACGTCCTAAACACAAACTAGAACCCGACTAGAGAATCTTAAATGCAACGAACGATGTCACAACACTTGTAATCTAGTATTGTTAAGTCGGTAAACAACTCAGAATCACTCCAAGAGTTTGGTAGCTAAATCTCTAGATTAGCAAAAAACAAACTTAAAATCATCATAACTTAGTTTTCAATATCATACAATGAGTCATCTATTTACATGACCCAAACAATAATGGAAAACAAAACAAAATAAGTTAACTTTAAAAAACTAGGGAAAATCATTCATTCGAGTGATCGGATCGCTCAGTCGATGTCACATAATTCTTAATCCTAAAAACTCGAAACAACTAAATAAATTAGAGAAAACTCTCGGGTTGAGCGTTTCTTGTTCCCCTCGAGTATCTTGGCCGAACAAAAATCTGCATTGCCCGAACATTGCTTGATGTTTTTTTTCTTGCTCCTTCTGGTCTCCTCTCATTGTAGGGACCTCTTATAGTCTTTCTTAAGCATTCTTGGGTGTCCTCGTAAGGTATTTATCTATCTTTTCATGAACAATTGTTTGAAAACATCTTGGAACTCTTTAGCCATGCTCCTTATTGCGTGTCCTCGTGCGAACACATCTAAAAGCTCATTTGCCTTGTCCGGTGGTGGATCCAAGATCTCGTTGACATCAGTTGTCATACCTAGGAGTGGAGAAATCCCAGAAAACCTTGATCTTCCTAAGATCAGATTTGAGCTCTTTGTTTCCATTCTTCTTGCGAAAGACACAAAACCCGCAGTTAGCTTTAGACAGATTCAAGGGTTGTTTTCATCGGAGAATACACCGATGCCAAGACCATGGTTGGTGGAGTTTGTGTTATTCTTGCACAAGTAGCGTTGATTAAGACATGTTTATGGTGATGATTTGTAGATGCTTGTAATGGAGGAGGTTTGAACAGACGGGGACAAAGCATGAGAGATACAAGCATTATTGTTGTAGTTTGAACATGATGGGTTCTTCATGGTGATCGAGTTCTCGCTGAAACATGATACCAAGTCTTTCCTTATTTTTTGGTAAAAAATGAACGAAAAATGCAAAAAAAAAGTTCTTCAGAGAATTGAAATCTATGTGATTGCTATTGTTTTACCTCTAAAACAAAGGAAAAGGACAAGCAACAAACAATGAGTTGGCAACATGACAAAAGAAAGAAATCATAACATCGAGTTAGTATGTTAGTGCTTATGGGTCATCCTGAGGCCCGACGAATCGATCGAAATCAAAGCGGGCTCAACATAAGCCAAGTGGTTGTCCACGCTTCAACCGTGTTGTAGACTCATTTGAAATTCTTTCACTCCCATAACCTTTTGGTATTTCTATACGAGTGTGTGCATTTGCAGTCGGTATATATGGATCTGTCACACGTGTTGCATCATTGAACCCATTTGTAGCCTATTTATGATATTTTGCAAATGTACGATCTTTTGTACTTCCAGATTACATTGTTTTGTAGGAGGATCAAGATATAACAATGATTGTGTTTTTTATATAAAATCTTGTGAGGTTTTAAATTTCTCCTCCTGAAATTGGGAATTCATTCACATTAAAATGCCAATAAGGAAAACGAATACATCACCCATTTTTTTTTTGACATATCTACTGATAGATTGTGAATTTTATCCAACATAAATTCTATTGCGGTGGAACAATCAGAACAAATAATACACAACCAAATACTCTAAGATATGATATATTTGGTTTATGACCATTTGCTGATTGCATTGTAGAATATTTATGGTAAGCATTTAGCCTTATTTGAATTAGTGTTGTGGCATGTAAAATGGTAACCCTAAGAAAAAAAAGTGAGAGTTTTGTTCTCATTAGCAAAGTTCGAGTAATAAGTTGGAGACGTTTAATCAATGATTCTATCATACCATTTTGTGTATGAACATGTAATACGAGATGTTCAAGAAGTGAATTCACTAGTGTTATCAAGCCTCATTTTTTAATTAGGTAATTGGAGAATCAAGTTCATAATTTTGTAATTTTAGCAAAGAATATCGCGAGTGCAACATTACGGGTTGATAATAGGTAAACATTTGACCATCTTTTACAATCATCAATTAATACCATAAAGTATCAAAATGGTCCACTAGTGGATGAATATATTCACATATATCCTCATGTATTCGTTATAAAAGCAATGGTGATTCATGCCTTACCTTGACCGACGATGGTCTTATTATCAATTTTCTTGAGAACAAAAAAATACATGTAATCTCATGAGATAGAAATATCATCTCATTTTTTCGGATGACCATTAGAATTTTCAACAATTCTAGTATCATTATTGAACCAGGGTCATCCAGTCGATCACCCTGGTTTGAAGGTGACATTTGGCGCAACGATTGTGGAGAGGATAAACTAGTATTTTTTCTAAAATATGTTTCTTTACATATATCATTGTCGTGATATAAAGATATTCATGATTTTCATCATTCATTATTTCAACACGATAGCTGTTTTGATGGATATCTTTGAAACTCAGTAAATTTTTTGGGATTGTGAAGAAAAAATGTATCTTGTATTATACATTTTATCACTCCAAACATTATAAAGTTTCATTTTCCATATTCCTCGATTATTTTTGCACTTATAGATATCGTATTGACACTAGATTCATGTATGCTAAACTTGGAAAAATAATTTTATCTTTCAATATTATGTGTGTTGTAGCACAATCCGCTAGACATATATTTCCATCATTGATATTTGATCGAAACATATTCTATGTCACTTTGATCCGATAAAGATATTGATGAATTTGAAAATAGAAAAAAGAAGTTGCATATAGTGTATATATGTTTCACTAAATATTAAAACAAAAGATAATCCAATAAAAAGCTTGAAAACAAACATCGAGAAAACATTCTAAAATAAAATAACAAACTAAATCATAAAAGAGTCAATGATAACAAAGGAACTTCATGTCGATTTTTTTTTTCTTTTCATCGTTTTCCATTTTTAGGTTAGTGAATAAAATCTACGATATCTAGGTGCATTCCACCTTTGTCTTTATAAGTGAAATCATCTAGAACATAAAAAAAATTGTCTAAACATATTTACCTCTATCCATTTATGATTTTTGGTATAAATCAACTAAATGCAATGCTTACATTTTTATGTTCAGTTACTAGATAATCTTTATCTTTTTTACTTAAGATGCATTTTAACATCAAATATCTATATCATATAAAACAAATATATGTTATGAAATTTAAAATAAAATTAAAGAAATTATTATATAATAATTCAAGTGGTAGAACTTTCTATATTTATAAATATTTTATTTTTGGATTGATTTAACTATTTACCTTTAAATGTACGACATAATGTATATAAATAATGAGGTGCAGTCTCCTTCATTCACATGAATAAATTAAGTAAAAATAAAATAAATATAAAAAATAATGGATGGAATAACCATCTTCCTTATAATAATAAACAATTAATACAGATTCATAAATAAAATAAATATAAAAAAATAATCGGGACTTAATCTACACTGTTTTTATAATATAATATCTATCATTATGCCATGATTTTATAGTTGACAAGGTTTATATAATTTTTTTATTTGAAATCGAATTCAAATTGAAGCCAAAATCGATTAAAAATTGAAATCGTAAAAATTAAAATTGAAGAATAAACCATATGACATATAATACCAAATACTTTTTTTTATTAGTTGGTTAGGATTCAGAACGTTTTAAAAATAAAATTATATATATATATATGTGAATATAGCTATATCTTATATTAATATAACTATATATTATATGAATATAATATTATATGTTATATAAATAATATAATTATTTAAGTATATATATGTATATATATAACTAGATTATACCCGTGCCGCGCGCGTAAATATTTTCATTTTATAAAGAATAATATTGACACAACAATAATTGAAAAAAACAAAATTTTATTATAATATATATTTTATATTTGTGTGCATACATTAAAATATTTTTTTGAAACCAATATTCATTGACTGGTTCATTTCATTATTATGCACACATTTCATTATTATGTAAACGTCCACTTCGCATGGGATATATGCACACATTCTCTAATCAATTGAATTCTTTTTAAACATAGATAATATTATATATATATATATATATTATTCATATGCACCTTTTTGTATAATGATGGAATATATTTTATTTCTGCACAATAAAATGAAACTAAAAAATAGCTTTGCATATGCTTTTTGGGCACAGGAGATGAATGGTATGCATGGTGGTTAATTACTATAAAAATAATTCAGAAGAGAGACAGAGAGCCATGGGTGGGGGTCATGGATGGGCACTTGTTTTTTCGTATTTGTATCAATTTTTTATTACATGATGGACATTATGATATCTACAGATGCCAAGTCCGAGCTCACAACAAGTGTACAATCCTGTTTATTTTGGTTTGTGAGATTGCATTTTTAAATATACTAAATTATACCCGCGTCGCGCGCATAAATATTTTCATTTATAAAGAATAATATTGACACAGCAATAATTGAAAAGCAAAATTTTATTATAATATATATTTTATATTTGTGTGCATATATTAAAATATTTTTTTGAAACCAATATTCATTGACTGGTTTATTTCATTATTATGCACACATTTCATTATTATGTAAACGTCCACTTCGCATGGGATATATGCACACATTCTCTAATCAATTGAATTCTTTTTAAACATAGATAATATTATATGTATATATATATTATTCATATGCACCTTTTTGTATAATGATGGAATATATTTTATTTCTGCACAATAAAATGAAACTAAAAAATAGCTTTGCAGATGCTTTTTGGGCACAGGAGATGAATGGTATGCATGGTGGTTAATTACTGTAAAAATAATTCAGAAGAGAGACAGAGAGCCATGGGTGGGGGTCATGGATGGGCACTTGTTTTTTCGTATTTGTATCAATTTTTTATTACGTAAAATTTCTAAATATTCGGTTAATATGTTTTTATTCTATTAGAAAAAACAATAAAATTTATTCTCTCTACGTGATAATTTTAGAATTTTTTTAATGGATAAAAAACAATACTTATGTACTGGGTCATACAACTCAGACTACTAATATTGGTGAGACTATATTATATACATATATATTATATGATATTTGATCCACCAAGAAGCTCATACGGACCAAACCTCCTCCGATCTAATAATTATCACTCAGTGAAAGGCATGAATCACGACCGCACAAATCGAGGCGGCGAAGGCGAAGATAGAAGCCTGTGAGAGAGGTCTGACGGCAGGAGGAGGGAAATGGAGGAACTGACGGTGGAGCTTGGGCGGCAGCGAAGGGAAGCAGGCGGAGAGAGGGTAAGCATGCAAAGGGGAAGCAGACAAACAGGGAGGAAATTAGGGTTTAGCAGGGAGGTGAATAGGCGAAAGGAATTGCAGGCGAAGGGGAAGAGGGGGAGAGAAGGGAAGCTGGCGAAGGAAACCGTAGGCGAAGGAACCGTCGGCGAACAGAAAAAGGAGGAGAGAGGGGAAACATGAGGAGGGGAGGCAAGAGAGAGGGGGGAAAAGAAATTAAGGAAGATGAAGAGAGAAGGGAAGCAGGTGGCGAGAGGAGAGGGGAGAAGAGAGAGAAGGAGAGAGGGAAAAAGAAATTCTGTGGGAGAATATATTTTGAAAAAAAAATCTCTCAACCAAAAGTAAATCTGACGTTTTAAAAAAAGCCACATATGCATTTTCACTATTCATCACGCATTACCTTTTATAAGATATAAGATATTACGTTGCATTATTATACACATATATTATATATAACATATGTTGGCATTATTATAAACATATATTATATATAATGTATTACGTTATGTATTATAAAATATATGTATATTATAATATAATTATATGTACATATATGATAATATGAACATATAGTATATACCATAAAAACAAAATTAAAGAAAGCAAATGAGAGAATATAAATGAAGAATTTTTTTATGTATATTTCTTCTTGCGTCTTTGTATGAAATGGGAGAAGACCTATTTATAGGTGATAGGTGAAGTGATATGTCTTCTTCAATACGAAAAAAAGGTTGTGGACTAAAACCTATAATATATATTCACATTTATAATAATATTGTAAAAATATATTGATTTTTAGATTTTAATATAACATCTTATGTTATCATTTTAATAAATTTATTCTACAAATATACACTATTAGAGAAAGCAGGCATATATATACATATATCTAATATATACTAAAGCAACAATCTTAATAAGCTGTAAAATGGTAAGGTGGCATTCCCACAACCGTTAGATTTTTTTTGGCTTTGCTGGCTTATTCTAGACCGTCAAATGCAAAAAAGAAAAAAAATTACTATTGAGGGAAGGGTGCATTTTATTCGGTTGCCCTGATCTTGACCCTTCATTCTAGATATTGATTTTAGCCGTAGGATTAATTTAGGGGCATAATCTCAGCCGTTCGTTTTTTATCTTTGTTTTCTTAGGGTCATTCTTCACGGTCGAGGGGACTTTGGGTGTTTTAGTGTTGGTGTTGTGCTTGGTGATTCCGTCGCTTATCTATATTATCCGGTTGAATCTTTGCATTTCCTTGTTGAATCTTTTATTTAATCGCGTTTCTCGGTTAGTTTCTTCCTTTTGTTGCGTTTCTAGGTTCATGGTCGGGGGGTTTTCTTGTTTTAGGGTTCAGGTTGGTGTTTGGCGATTCCATCGCTTCTCTATGTTATCCGGTTGAATCCTTACATCTTTCGTTTTGATTTCATTATTCATTTACGTTTCTCGATTCATTTCTTCCTGCTTTTGCATTTCTCGGCTGTTTTGTTGATAATCTCCGCTTGGGTTTGCTTTATCCTTGATTTTTTCCGGTTGATTAGGGGATTTATCCTTTGAAATCTTTGTTTGCTTTGCCAATGATATATGTTTAGATTTGTTGTGTTATTTTCCGGTTGGGTTTTAGTAATCATATGTTTCTTGGAATGATTTGAGGATTTAGAGTTTTCGGTGGGTTTGATTGCCGATTGCTCCTTCGAATGATTTATTTGTTATCTCTGTCTATGATATTCATCTGAGAATCTTATGATTATTTGATTTCCGATTGGGTTTTTGTAATCACGGTTCGTTTTCGGTTGAACTGAGGATCTCCGTTTTTTCGGTTGAACTGAGGATCTCCATTTGGAGCTACAAGGATGAGCAAGGTCGAACCTTGGAGGTCGACCTCGACGAGATTCAGATGCCCTGATTAGACGAGGAGGGCATACACTTTAGGATCGATCCCGCCATCGGGCACCCTTGTCCGCGATTAGATGAGGCAAATCTAGCTCTAGCAATTGCACCTGGACCATCGATGTCTCGACAGCGCAGCCGACGCACCCCTCATCCTCGTACCCTCCCCGACTACCGTGGACATCGTTCTGACTTCCCTTCTATGGAAGGTGTTTCTGATGTTCTCAAGTACGTTGCGGAGGAGAGCTGATATCAGTCATTCATGGCGGAGCAGTGATGCGTTATCAAAAGTTAAAAAAAATAACCTAAATTACCCGCAAGTGCACGACACGTGTGTAGTACTGCAAGTGTCGATCCCACAGGGACTGCGCAACACAACATAAACTCGAACTACGAATCAAACTTGCTAACGAACGAAATATGGTTTTAAGAATGAAATTCTAAAAGCAAATAAACAAACTAGTTCTTAATAATGAGATAAACGTTCTAGGAAATCGGTTTCACCACAAGACTATCGAAACCAACAATCAACCTATCTATCATGCTCCCAGTCAAAAGTTATCTAAGGCAGACGATCCTAATATGATATCTATCCTCTCTCGAGGCATAGACACGTGATCTAGTCAAGTTATCCCCTACTTTCGTGGCTGACACCTTGAACTAAACCCATAAGATCTGTAATTCATTCGTTTTACCCTCTGTGATTCATCCGTTTTACCCTCAACCGCTGCTACCATACTTTCGTGGCCTAACCCCGGTTGTTCTAAACCTGATTTTCTAGGACTAGAATTCTCCTTTCGGTCCTTGTCCTAATCCCTAACACATGCATCTACGTGGCCATCGCAAACACAAGTAAATTAAGCACTCAGATAAAGAATAGATAAACGAAAACGGGAAGATGCATTCAAAGATAAATCAAAAGTGGTTTCGGAATAGCCATGGGCTAATCCTTTCTCCTAGAACAAACAAACTACTCGCTCATGTGTCCGTAAACAAACATCAACGAAATAGAAGATCTAAGGAACATGAAAACCAAACGAAACCGAAGTGTAGGGTTGATCTTCAATGCTCCTTGTAAGTCTCCTTCGCAAAAACCTCGTCCTTCTCTCTACTCTCTCTCTCTTCTTGAAAAAGAACTAAAAACTGAGTGAATGAGCTCGACCTCTCACTCCTCTCTTCTTCTTTCCTTCCTCTTTTCTTTCCTTTGCTCCTTCTCTTTCCTTCTAGACGTTCAGTTATTCCTTATTTTGAAGCAGCCACCGATTGTTGTATTTTCATGAGTTTCCATTCTTGAATAAGTTGGGTGACGTTTCCATTACTTCACTCCAGCGAAATATCACTTATTCCTCTTCTCTAAAGGCATTTTCCTTATTGTATAAGTCTCCAACAAACTCCCATTTATTTTAAGTCAAATTAACTTATATGGAGTTGTAGGTGACAGGCGCGACCCGCGCGGGCAGGGTAAGTGACCCGCTCGGGTACGGCGCGGAAGGTCGCGCGGGATCGCGATGAGAAAGAGGCTGCCCGCTCGGGCTGAAGGGCTGTCCGCTCGGGCTCATGGTCTGCCCGCTCGGGCTCAAGTGCTGCCCGCTCGGGCTCAAGCCCCGGGCGTGGTATTTCTTGCTCGACTCGTGCTCAATTTGCTGGACAAAATCACCGTAACAAATGCCCGCTCGGGCTAGGGAGTTACCCGCGTGGGTAGTGGCTATTCCATGCCGATTTTCTCATCCCGTTTCTCCCGTGATGATCCTCGATGTTGGTATTTTGTCTAATGCACATCTTTTATCTCCAAAATGAACCGAATACGCATAAAAACCTGTAAAAACATGAAAACACAAAAACAAGTAAAACGGATATGGAATCATACGTAAAGCATCACATATATATCATAAACATCTCTAAAATCGTGAAACAAATACGTATGAAAACGAGATGATCAAAATCCTCCAGACTTGAATGTTTGCTTGTCCCTAAGTAAACGTAAACGTGGAACACATGGGGTATACAAAATCTGAGAATTCCCCTTTCTCCTAGAAATACCACTAAAGCGAACCTAACCGATCAACTAGCACGTCGAGAGCAAATTCGGCCTAATTAGGTTTTTAGTCTTCATCCTAGGTTCACCTAGGCTACCCACGAGAAAGTAAATCAAAGGAAAACTAGACAAGCCACCGTAACTCTCTCCACCAAACAAAACTTCAGACAATGCTAAACCTAGAACAACCGAGGATACTTGTTTCTTTTTCCGAGCTTCTTTCTTTCTTTATTCTGTTTTTTTTTATTTTTCTTTCTTTTGTTTTTATGCCTTCTGTTTTTTTTTCTTTCTTTTTTTTTTTCTTTTCCTTTTTTTCTTTGCATACACACTAGACTTTTAGGACGTCGGATTTGAAGGGATCCAGCCTTTACTTAGACCACGACTACCGATGACGGGATACTCATGCATCTCGTTCAAGAGTGCAGCGGAGTAGGCGGCGTTTTATTTGTGCCATGCCCTTAAGACGTAGAAAGATGATCGCCAACCCACCACTTAGACCCGAACCATCGAAAGAGTATCAAGGTCGATGCACTCATATCGATTTTAGGTCATGCTTTTTAGGCATTATTTCTATCGACAGCGGAGTGTTAGTGTGCGCTTTTAATTTGCACAATAAGCTCAATTCTATATGATATAATAATCCTCATAGAAAAGTGAAGTAAAGCATTTCTACACGAAGTACGACCATCTGGATAGAGAGAATAAACGATAAACTAGCCTAGCAACCTCGTCTAAACCCCCCACAAGCAACATTAGGATTCCCAAAGAACTATGACCTATTGTTTTTCAGCCGACGAATAAACTCTAACGCTTAGGGAAAACCTAGCTCAAACATGCAAAATCTAACGGAAAATGCCAACTTCTTAAGCATCCTAGGTTCAGGGTTCATCTCAAAACGTGGCACCGGACAAGTGCTTGGGACGACTCTGACTCACGAAAACAAAAACAAACTAAAAACTATAAAATTAAAGATAAAATGAAAGAAAATGAAACAAAATCACCTTACAAACGTGAACTGCTCCCCCAGACTTGAATCGAACGACGTCCTCGACGTGAAGCTCCGATGGAGGGTAAGGGAAGTGAAGTCACGTTTGTGGTGGTATTTTTTCATGTTTTTGTGTTTTTTTACGAAAACGATTAATAGAGTCTTAAACTAAAAACTAAGAAAAATAAAAGCAAACAGCTGGGTTGCCTCCCAAAAAGTGCTTATTTAACGTCTTTAAGCTTTCACGTCTCCATTCCTCATGCGTGCGCGACGGGTGGATCTGAAAGGGAAATGGAGTTTCCAATTTCGATCGGTTGAGCGGCTTGGTAGAGCTTTAGCCGCTGTCTATTAGCTTTGAATATGCCACTCGAATCGCTCCATAGTTCCACGTCTCCGTGTGTGAAGACTTCTTGTACCTGAAAAGGACCAGAGCAACGAGACCGTAGGTTGCCTGAGAAAAACTTAGGATGAGAATTGAAAAGTAGAACTAAATCACCTTATTGGAAGTCATGAGGTATGGTCTTTTCGTCCTGCCATCCCTTAGTCATTGCATCTTTCTTTGGCACATCATGCACGGGATTCACTCGTTTGCTGTCCAAGGTTAGATAAATGGAATCTGCATTGAAAAATTTTATGATGTCTTTTTCCATCTCTCTTGCAAGCGCGGATGCAGCCTCCTTTGTGTTTCGGTGGAAGTTTCGTGGCTGTCTTCCGTATAATTTCCGTGCGTACATATTGAAGGGCTAACTCTCCTATGCTTCTTGACATGTGTGGGTTGTTTTCTCATCTCATCTGCACTCAAGTTAGCATTCATAACAGCGGGATATATTCTATCACATTCAACATACTCATACCGAAAAGAAGACGGAGGAGGCTCGGGCTCAAGTATGGGCGTCTTCTCCACTGCGAAACCAGCATGCATATTGTGTGGTATCTCCTCACATGAGGCGTCTCCTAGTGCTTCAATAGCACTCATGAATTTCGTGTATATCTCAGCTCCTTCGTCCGTAAATCCTGCGTTATCCCAAACACGTGTTAGATATCGTACAAGTGGATCAGAAGCACTTACTGGATCATGTGTGTCTTTTGATAACTCGTCCAGCGAATCCACTCTAAGGCAAGACTCCTTGGATAAGGGTTCTTTCATGGGGCTGGACAGGTTGAATTCGATCGTCTCATCTCCGACACGTAAGGAAAGCTTCCCTTGTTGTACGTCTATCAAGGCACCTGCAGTAGCTAACAACGGTCTACCAAGAATAATAGGTGTCGTAGCA
This sequence comes from Gynandropsis gynandra, assembly GCA_036759665.1. NCBI lineage: Eukaryota > Viridiplantae > Streptophyta > Magnoliopsida > Brassicales > Cleomaceae > Gynandropsis > Gynandropsis gynandra. The sequence goes on from CM071861.1 coordinate 18,321,633, forward strand.
TCTTCCTTTATTTCAAGTACAACAAAATCAGTGGGAATGCAAAGCTTACCTACCATGGTGAGAACGTTTTCAACAATTCCCACCGGATATCTTACCATACGATCCGCGAGGCGTAGACACATCTTTGTAGGTTTGAGATTCCCGAAGTCAATCCGCTTGAAAACCGAGTGTGGTATGATGATCACGCTTGCTCCTAAATCACACAAAGCATTATCAATATCAATGTTACCCATTGTGCATGGAATGGAGAAGCTTCTGGGGTCCTTCAACTTTGGTGGCAGCTTGTTTTGAATGACAGCGCTGCATTCCTCGGTGAGTGCTACCGTCTCGTTCTCTTCGATATGCTTCTCTTTGGAAAGTACCTCTTTGATGAGTTTGGCGTGATAAGGCATCTTTTGGAGGGCTTACGCGAATGGGATGTTGATGTCAAGCTTCTTGAGACCCTCTACGAATCTGCCCACTCGTTCTTCATTCTTACTGCTCATCAACCGTTGAGGAAACGGTATCAGAGGTTGGTACGCCGGTGGAGCAGCATATGGTTTGTCTAAATCTGGTTCAACTCCTTCCATAATCGCAATCTTACCTTTGCCTCTTTTCATGGACGTACCAGCAGTATGCTCTCGCTCTTTGGAGGGCGAATCCTCGACCACATCACCGCTGCACACAGAAATAGCATTCACGTACTCTCTCGGGTTCAATTCGGGTTTACCTGGAAGCTGTCCGGGATTCCGAGAGGATGAGGCAGCCTGGTGCGCTACGGAGTTCTCTAAACTCTTCACATGATTGCTCAAAGATTCCACCTGAGTTTTGAGCTCGTTGATCGTTGTCCCTACATCCGCATTGAATTTGGTTTGCGTTGAATGTTGCTGCCTTTTCTCCTTGATAAATTCAAGCAACACTCCCACAAGGTTTGACGAAGAGCCTTGAGGAGGTTGAGGAGCTTGCGGAACTTGCTGAGCATGCTGAACGTGCTGGTTATTTTGCTGGTATGGCTGCTCTGACTGCTGAAATCTCGAATATTTCATCGGTTGAGTCGTTCGGTATGACAAGTTCGGGTGATTCCTCCAATTCAGGTTGTAGGTATTCTCGAATTGTGTGTTTCCTTGCTGCTGGGCATAATTCATGTGTTCCACATTCTCTTGCAACGTGCATTGATAATCCATGTGTTCTGTATCTCCACAATTTACGTAGTACATGGCGTTCGCTGCATTACCTGTTGCTCTGCTCTGATTCGGCTCGTATAGGCGACGAGTGCTGTTAGGCATACCTCTCGGTGTTGACCACATGGTGTGGATCATGGCAAGGTTATCGATCAGCTCGTATGCCTCCTCGATGCTCAGATCCATAAATGACCCTCTAGCAGCGTTATCCAACGTCGTTCGGTGTTCATCTGAAATTCCATTGTAAAAGGTTTGGATAACGTACCACTACTCAAGACCATGGTGTGGACACAACTGTAGAAGATCCTTAAATCTGCCC
>CM071861.1:18365590-18394850 GCA_036759665.1 Gynandropsis gynandra
CCATGAATCAACACGGTCGGGCAGCCTATACCCGACCGGGCAACACCTGTGCCCGAGCGGGCCGCGTAATTCGCAACAACCTAGATCTCAATTTCAAACGAGCGAATAAAAAGAACTTAACAGATCTAGAGCAAGGGGGCGACGAACAGGGCAAGAAAGGACTGGAAAAACATCTGGAAAGACTCAGGAGGCATCGGAGAAGAAGAGAAGCATAAATCCGTACACCGGTAACACAATAGGGAAGGTCGAGGCATCGAATTCCTTGGTTTATCACGTGTATAGGACTTTGTTATCTTCTTCATCTGTTTATTCCATGAGTGAGTGGAGTCCCTACTGCGGGTAGGGATATCGGATTTGTATGTATGAACGATGTTTCGCATTAATGGTTAGTTTTATGAATTTATTCTTGATTTACGGTTTTACGCTTAGCAATATCATTCTTACGTTAGTGCTTACCGCTCCACAACATAGGATCTCGAACCTTGCTGGAAGGTTAAGGAACGAATCCGGTTCGCTAAGTTGTAGACTAAGATCGACTAATGAGAATCTGACCTGTCGGTTAGTCATCTTAGGGATAGTGATTGCGGTCATAATGCTGCCATGGTATATGTTAATCACTGCTGGAAGGTAGGGTTGCATGTATCCATGGTTAGGAGGTTTAGGCTCGGAAGAATCACTCCTCACCGTAGAGCATGAATTTCTCGTTGTCAAGAATAGGTTATAGAACTATGATCCTTAGTCGTTCATCTATGCAATTCCCGGTATCCCGTACACCCGTAGTGTTCACCATATCTAGTCTTATCTCTAACCTAGTTTCGTTGTCACCATTAGGATAGTTTTAGGAAATTTAGGACCATATCCCATTCTATCTTCTTTCGTCTTAGTTTAGTTTCGTTCTTAGTTTAGCCACTTTAGTCCCTAGAGATCGACCCTGGTACTACACGATCCGTATACTTGCGGTGAAGTGGACTAGGAAAATTATAACTCGTGTTTCTACACGTCACACCTCAAACCAAATTTTGGAATCGAAGCCAATTAAACTAATTTGATTACTCGATTAATATCCAATTTTAACGCAGTTAACAAAAATGACCCAATATTTTACTCAAAAAAGTAAATTGATCTCATTATCCAAAAAATTAATACAAATTGTAACAAATTCATATCTAATTATCTAACCATTAACATTTCATAATATAAACAGATTAACATCGAGTGAAAATTGCATAAAAACGGTTGAAGATTGAGTTAAACGGATCAGTTTAATTGACCCAATTTAGGCACAATTAACTAACTCAACACAATTTTTACTTAATCAATTAAAATTGTCTGATTCACTTGATTCGATGCAATTTTGATACAATTAACAAAACCGTAATTAATTTTGACTCGAAATCAATTAAATTGATTCGATTAACTTGATTTTAATGCAATTATCCAAAAAATAACATTTATTGTTTATCCGTGTAGTAATTTCGCATCTAATTTCCTGAAATTTAACATTTAAAATATAATCGGATCAAAATTGAGTCAAGATTCGGGTTAAAATAGGATCAAAATTGGGGTGAAAATTTCGTAAAATCGAATCAAAATTGGGTCGGATTCAGATCGAAATCGGATCGGTTAATGGATAATTAATAAAGGGGGTTTTAGGCATATTTAGGATAGTTAAAGAGGAAACGAGATTAGGATTAAAATTCGAGAGGGAATCGGACGAGTTCCAAAGTTGATGAGAAATCGAACTAAAACAACAATGTCGAAAAGAAATATATGGTTTTTCCTTTATAGTTTTACATTAAAAATTAAAATTTGTGCGTTTAAAAAGTAAATTTTTACATTAAAAATTAAAGAAAATACAATTGAAGTATAAAAAAGGGAAAAAGGCATATTCCCTTCTAAATTATCCCACTTTCATCCTATTCCCCCTGAACTTTCTGGACAAACGTAATAATTCTGATACGCGCTGGGATCCAATGCCAAGCGAGAAGACAGTTCCATCAACGCCTCATCCAATTGCTCCCCCTCCATTAACTTTTCTGTTAATTTTTGTGTTAAATATTTTTAAAACAGCCTGTTACCCTTTAACTATATCACTTTAATCCGATACCCCCTTTCATCCGATTCCCCCCTCAACTATCCTTACTAATCCTATTCCTCCCTAAACTTTAAACATTCATCATATTTTCCCCGAACTATGTAACCTCTAGCCTATTTCTCCCCGAACTATATGACTTCTAACCTATTCTCCCCTAAAAATAAATTGTACATTCAACGTATTTTCAAAATTTTGGTTATTATAAACGTAACATGTTCTCTTTAATAGTAACATATGTTTAAATTTTGGTTATTATAAATGTAATATATTTTCTGTAATAGTAACATAATTTTAAATTTTGGTTATTATAAACGTAACACATTTTCTTTAATCGAAATGCATTTTTAAATTTTAGTTATTATAAACGTAATATATTTTCTTTATTAGTAACATAATTTTAAATTTTGGTTATTATAAACATAACATATTTTCTTTAATATTAATGTATTATTAAATTTTAAAACTTCATGGAAACAAAATTGTAAACCTATAATTGGGTTGGATGGTTGTTTTTTCAAGAGTGCTATTACAGGTCAGATTTTGGTTGTTGTTGGTCGGGATGGAAATAACCAAATCTACCCTATTGCTTGGGCCATTGTACAAGTGGAAAATACCGAGAATTGGTAATGGTTTATATAAGAAAAAGGGGCATTTCAGTCATTTCATGCTTTATTAGGGTTTTCTACTTCTTGTATCTATATATATGCGTTGTACTGTTTAATTATGAATAAGACGAAATCATACCGTTTACATGGTATCAGAGCCCTAAAGACATACGTCAAAAATTTCAACCGGCCAAACCCTAAATTTTTTTTCGGCACCGCCACTCTCTTTTTCTTCTCCCGCCACCGACCGACTCCAGCTGCACTTTCCGGCGTTGCATCTGTCAGCCGCCGCTATCAGCCTCAGTCGCTCTCTCGAGCCCCAGCTCGTGCACGTAACCTCACGTTCCTCGTCCGCTCGTCTGCTCACCCGACGTCTCACGCACGGCATCTTCAAACCGTGCGCTCAACGTTACAGCCAAACCGCTCGTTCGTCCTCCGCTTATCCTTTCAGCCGTCGCACAAACCAGTGGGATCACATCCCACGTTCGGCTGTTGCCAAACGTCTTTCTGCTGCCAACGTCTCAAGTTCAGCCGTACCCGACCGGGCACTCATTACCTACCCGATCGTCTCACGTTTTGCCCTACCCGACCGGGCACTCATTAACTACCCGATCATGCACATTACCAACGCTCCTTGTCTCACCATGTCACACTCATCCGCTGCCGACGCTACTCCGGCGTTCAATCCCCATGAACCCAATGGTACGCTTCTCACGGTTAACATGTCGAATGTAACCAAGCTTACCTCATCCAATTACTTGATTTGGAGCATTCAAATCCGTTCTCTACTCGAAGGCCATAGGTTGGATTGTTTTATCCAATCCGATTCCGTCATCCCCGATGCTACCCTCCTCGTCGAGGGCATTGCCACCCCAAATCCGGCGTTTGCACCATTCAAACAACAAGATCGGCTCTTGTTCTCAGCTATTCTTGGAGCGATCTCTCCTCCCTTACAGCCCATGGTCGCTCGTGTGTCCTCCGTCCGCGAGGCGTGGCTCCTCCTTGCTCGAACATATGGCAAGGCATCACGGGGGCATATCCTTCAACTCAAAGAACAACTCAAGCGAAGTTCGAAGGGATCTCAAACCATTGACGAATACATGAGGACTATCATCAACAAAGCGGATGAATTAGCGCTTCTAGGCAAGCCACTTGATGCCGAGGATTTACTCCAATACATCCTCGATGGACTCTCGGACGACTACAAACCAATCATTGATGCGGTGAATGCTCGAGACAGCATTATTCCGATTGAGGAGCTTCATGAAAAACTCCTTAGTCATGAAGCCAAACTCCTCCAATCCATGCCGCTGCAATTCATGCCGCCGGTCACTGCCCTAGCCACCAACACTCGTCCGCGACACTACAATCGGCAGCCTGACTCCTCTAATTGGCGAAGGCAAGATACCTCTAATTGGCGAATGCAAGATACCTCTAATTGGCGCAGACAAGATAATCGGCAATCTTCGGGGTATCAAGGGCGCTGCCAATTGTGTGGCGTTCATGGCCACAATCCCCGTCGTTGCCCACAGTTGCCACCTTCTCACGGCAGTCCACATTCGTCGTCCGCTCCCTCTATCCCTAGCTTATCACATGATTCATATCAGCATCTTGATCACGTGTTATGTGTGCCCACGATGAACAAGAATCTTATCTCCATTCAACAATTATGTCAGACTAATGGAGTTTCCGTGGAATTTTTTGATGATCATTTTCAGGTGAAGGATCTAAAAACGGGGGAGCGTCTACTTCACGGCAAGTCTAGCGATGGTGTCTATGAGTGGCCGAATCCCGTTGCTCCCAAACCTCCAATTGTGGCTCTTCATAGTGTCAAGACCACTTTGTCCGAGTGGCACTCTCGCTTAGGTCATCCTTCAATTTCAATTTTAAAGCATGTCGTCTCTAAGAATTCCTTACCATTGTCTAAGTCTTGTTCGTCCTTGTTTTGCAACTCTTGTTCAACCAATAAAAGCCACAAATTGCCATTCCATGAATCCACTGTTACAACATCTCACCCCCTTGAAATCATCTTCTCTGATGTTTGGACATCTCCACTCATCTCAGTTGATGGTTTCAAGTATTATGTCATCTTCGTTGACCATTACACACGCTACAGATGGCTCTACCCTCTCAAACACAAATCCCAAGTTCGGGAAATTGTCATCTCGTTTCGAACCCTAGTGGAAAAACAATTCCAACACCCCATTCGTACTCTCTATACCGACAATGGTGGAGAGTACATTTCCCTCGCGTCTTACCTCACCACACACGGCATTTCCCATCGTACCACCCCACCTCATACTCCCGAACACAATGGCATCTCCGAACGTCGTCACCGTCACATTGTTGAAACCGGTCTATCCCTTCTATCATATGCTTTTCCCACCGCGGTCTATCTCATTAACCGCTTACCCACCCCCATTCTCTCATATGACAGCCCATACACTAAACTTTTAGGTAATCTCCCGAACTACCTTAAACTTAGAACGTTTGGTTGCCGCTCTGTTGCAGCTAACTCACCTTTGGATGTTCCGGCTATTGCTGATGGTGGCAACATTCACCCCATGCAAACGAGATCTAAAGCAAAATTGTCCCAGGTTACTTGCCCGACCGTGCACCAGGTCTACTGCCCGAGCGTGCATCATGCCCGAGCGGGTAACTCTTCCACCCGAGTCGTGCAAAGGTTCGGGGGTGATTTAACAACAATTACCCGAGCGGGCACTTCTTCTCCACCCGATCGGGCACTCCCTCATGACGTCGAACCGACAACAGTCCCTCAAGCTCTTAAGGATCCGCGGTGGAGAAAGGCCATGAACGAGGAATTTGATGCACTTGTATGCAATGGAATGGTCACCACCGGTCTCTATTGTCCCTACGGGTCCTCGGCTGCTCTTAACACCGTCTTCTCCGGCGCCTCCTCCAACGGATCCTTCACCGGACATGCTCACATCGCGGGCGCCCCCGGACATGGTCTCTGTTGCAGCTAACTCACCTTTGGATGTTCCGGCTATTGCTGATGGTGGCAACATTCACCCCATGCAAACGATATCTAAAGTAAAATTGTCCCAGGTTACTTGCCCGACCGTGCACCAGGTCTATTGCCCGAGCGTGCATCATGCTGGACTTCACTGAAACATTCAGTCCCGTTGTCAAACCAGCCACCATCCGATTGATTTTGAGTCTATCGATCTTAAATGGGTGGATTCTTCGCCAACTCGATGTCAACAATGCCTTCCTCCAAGGTATTCTCACATATGAGGTATATATGACTCAACCTCGAGGCTTTGTTGATCCAGAACGTCCGCACCACATTTGCAAACTTCACAAAGCACTCTATGGCCTAAAACAAGCTCCTACTCTCTCGCGGATGCATCCTTGTTCATCCTCCGCAACACTGAGGTAACCATATATGTTCTTGTTTATGTGGATGACATTGTGGTTACAGGAAGCAACCCCACGGCGGTTCAATACTTCATCACCGCCCTAGGCAATCGCTTCTCAATCAAAGACTTGGGTGATCTCTCCTATTTCCTCGGAATTGAAGCCACACGGACTGCCTCGGGTTTGCGCCTCACTCAACGCAAATATGTCAATGATATTCTTGACAAAGCCAAATTTTCAGATGCCAAATCAGTTACAACGCCGATGGCCCCGAACTCACGTCTCTCCTTAACAATGGGTGATAAATTAGACGATCCGCGATGTATCGAACTCTGGTGGGAAGCCTCCAATACCTCACGCTTACATCTTAACAATGGGTGATAAATTAGACGATCCGCGATGTATCGAACTCTGGTGGGTAGCCTCCAATACCTCACGCTTACACGACCGGACATAAGCTTTGTTGTCAACCGTCTATCTCAATACATGCATGCACCAACAACGGAACATCTTCAAGCTCTCAAACGGGTACTTCGATATTTGGTTGGTACACGCGACCGTGGCATCTTCTTCTCCACGGGTAATACTTCCTCTCTTCATGCCTTCAGTGATGCAGATTGGGCAGGGGATCGTGATGAATATCTCTCGACTGGGGCATACATTGTCTACCTTGGCAGCCATCCCATTTCATGGTCTTCGAGGAAGCAGAAGTTCACAGCTCGTTCATCCACCGAAGCGGAATATCGCTCCATAGCGGATACTGCCGCCGAACTTCGTTGGATCATGTCTCTCTTGACGGAACTTGGCATGCCTATCTCTGAGTCACCGGTCATATACTGTGACAATGTTGGTGCCACATATCTGAGTGCCAATCCCGTCTTCCATTCTCGTATGAAGCATCTTGCCTTGGATTATCACTTTGTTCGGCAACAAGTCCAAGGCGGCCTCCTACGCGTATCTCATGTTAGCTCGGCTGATCAACTTGCGGATTTGCTCACAAAACCCCTCTCTCGCCAACCGTTCGTGTCACTTTGTAGCAAGATTGGACTCACCGATGGTGCTCCATCTTGAGGGGACATATAAGAAGAAGGGGCATTTCAGTCATTTCATGCTTTATTAGGGTTTTCTACTTCTTGTATCTATGTATATGCATTGTACTGTTTAATTATGAATAAGACGAAATCATACCGTTTACAGTTTATAACAAAACTTAAAAGTGATTTGGATCTCGATTAAGGAGAAGGATTAATAATTATATCCGATAGGCAAAAAGTAAGTGTTGACATTATCTTCTATGGTGCTTTTTATTTAATTTCACATGTTTAATATCATTTTTAATTTGATGCAGGGTTTATTGAATATGGTGGAACAAGAATTTCCTAATGTGGAACATCGTATGTGTTTGAGACATATTATTTAAAACCTCAAGAAAAATTATAAGGCGAAATGTATGAAACATTGGTTTAGAAGATTGCTTCAAGTTATAACGAGCCCGGTTTTATTTCTAGTTGTGGGAAACTAGAGAAATTTAATAAGGCTGATTTTGATGATTTGATGAAGACTCATCCACGTCACTGGTGTGTCGTGCATTCTTTAAATCTGGTTGTTGTTGTAGTGATATTCACAATAATATGGTCGAACCATTCAACAATAGTATTGTTCCTGCTAGACGCAAACATATGGTAAAGACGCAGACATGTGGACATCATGTTATATTTTTTATCGTTTAGTAATGATGAACTTATCGTGTGATTGAACATCATGTTATATTATTTATCATTTTGTAATCGTTAGAATTGTGTGTTTTCATTCATGTTGCAGATATTTTAGTATTTTTTTATTTTAATTTAAAGTATTCTTATTTTAGTTTTTTTATCAATCATAAAAAATATAAATATAATAACCAAAATTTAAAAATACTTAAATATGTTATGTTTATAATAACCAAAATTTAAAATTATATTACTATTAAAGAAAATATATTACGTTTATAATAACTAAAATTTAAAAATACGTTACTATTAATGAAAACATGTTACGTTTATAATAACAAAAATTTTGAAAATACGTTGAATGTAAAATTTATTTTTAGGGAGGAATAGGTTTGAAGTCATATAGTTCAGGGCGAAATAAGCTAGAGGTTACATAGTTCGGGGGAAAATATGATGAATGTTTAAAGTTTAGGGAGGAATAGGATTAGTAACGATAGTTGAGGGGGGAATCGGATGAGAAAAAGTTCAGGGGGCATAGGATTAAAGTGATATAGTTTAGGGGTGAATATGATGTTTTAAAAATATTTAACAGAAAAGTTAATGGAGGGAGAAATAGGATGAATTTTTAAAATTTAGGGGGAATAAGATGAGTAATGATAATTCAAAGGGGAATAGGATGATAGAGAAAGTTTAGGGGAAATAGGATTAAAGTGAGATAATTTAAGGGGAATAGGGTTAAAGTGGAATAGTTTAGGGAGAAAAAACATTTTTTCCTATAAAAAAACAATATCATTTGTATAGGGTAACTTCAAAAATACCCTCCAAACGCTATTTTGACTTCAAGTCTATCCTTCCCTGAAAAAAAAAGTTTCAACTTCAAATCTAACCTTAAAATATTGATAACCCATATTACTCTTGTCTTTTAATTACTCGACAATTTTTCTCTCTCCTCTAGAGCACCTCGATTTCTCTCTCTCCTGTGGCGCGAAAATTACTGTTCTCCCACACCATAACAGATTCGGCAAGAGTATCTTAAAATCGGTATCAGATTCGCTGCCTATAGGTTGAAATCGTTTGTTGTCAATAAAGAAGCTTGCAATTAAGCACGTTCTGCAGAAAAACCAAGATGTATAGTGAGTTTTTCGTGTTTCTCTTGTGTTTTTTTTTTTCTTTTGTGAGTCATATGTATAGATTCTATTCTCCCTTTATGAAAACGAGTCTTTTATTGATGTAGTCACATGGTTGCACTGGGTCAATATAAGACTCGTTTATTGAAAACGAGTCTACGCGAGTCAAAGTTATTGAAATATCAAATGATCGCAATGAGTGACATTCTCATCGAGTCGCACGGTTGCGCTGGGTCACAGAGTCGCACGGTCGCACTGGATCACATAGTCTCATCGAAGGGTCAAAGGGTCGCAGGGATCCAAGGGTCGCAGGGGTACAAGGGTCGCAGAGGTAAAAGGGTCACAAAGATGTCAAAGGGTGGCAGGGGTCAAAGGGTCGCAAGGGTACAAAGGTCGCAGAGGTACAAGGCTCGCAGAGACACAAGGGTCGCAGAGGTACAAGAAGAGGTACAAGGGTCGCAGAGGTACAAGGGTCACAAAGGGGTCAAAGAGTCACAGGGGTACAAGGGTCACAAAGGTACAAGGGTCATAGAGGGGCCAAAGGGTCGTTGGGGTACAAGGGTCGAAGAGGTAAAAGGGTCGTAGAGGTACAAGGGTTGCAAAGGGGTCAAAGGTTCGCATAGGTTTAAGGGTCGCAAAGGAGTCCAAGGGTCGCACGGTCGCACTGGATCACAGAGTCTCATCGAGTCGCACGGTCACAGTGGGTCACAGAATTTACCCTCTTTTTATGTTTTTGTTACATGTGTAATGGATTCGGTGGATAAGAAAATCACACTGATTTATTTTTATATGATGGTAAATGGGAAAAAAACCCAAATGGAAAATTTGAATGAGTTAGTAGAGTTCAGGAAAACCAGAGAGTATTTTCTATTGTCCTCCGGTTAGTCTGACATACCAGCAACTGATTGATGGGTTATGTGTAGAGATGATGGTAGGAAATAATACAACGAAGTTGAAGTTAAGTTATTTACCCAATATTTGTGAAAATAGGAAACCGACATATATAATAAATGACAAGCATCTTATTTGTTATCTTTTCGATCGCATAAGAGGAATTCGACCACTTCTGTATGTGGAGATAGAATCGGTAAGTGTGAAGTGTGAAATCAAAAATTGAGAGGAAAATTGAGCCTTTATTCCTGCTTTTGGATGCATTGCTAAAGAATGTGAGAATGGAGGTGTTGTAGATTATGATGATTGTGTTATTATAGGTCCAAATAACAAAAGTAGAGTTAGGAGTAATCCAACAAAAACAATAAATATTTTGGATTCAGATAATTTTGATAGTGAATATACAAGTGGGTTAAGAGAAAATGGTGGGTCTGCCATGGATGTGGTAGTTGATGAAGTTGTTCGTGGCAGTAATAAAGTTGATTCTGATGTGCCAACAGAGCATAAGGATGATGATGGTGAGAACAACTTGGAAATGGTAGTTCACGAGAAGGCAGACAGTGAAAATCTTATCTTCGAGTTTGAAGATAGATTGCATCTTAAAATTGGGCAAGAGTTTGATAGCAGAAGGATGTACATGCATTTGTAAGAAAGGTTCAATTGAAGCTTGTTTTAAATATACAATATTGAGATATGATTCGAAGTTGTGGGAAGTACGATGCAACTTTGTCGGAAAATTACGCATGGCAGCAATCCCGAATTTCAAACGGTTTAGTGTGAGAACACACCATCCCATTCATAACTGTTCAATTGTATCTAAATGGACCTAAGTTACAAAGGGTACAACGTAATTGGTTAAGAATTATTTGAATGATGAATATACTGGGAAATATGAAACACTCCAGTAAAAGAATTGATGGCTCGTGTAAAAGAAAAGTATGGTACCAATGTATCGTATTTGATGGCATTAAGAGGCAAATGCGGTGCTCAAAAGGAGATTTGTGGTGATAACTTTGAACATTATAGGAGGATTTTAGGGTAGTTACACATGTTTACATAAAGAAATCTCAGATCCGTCACAAATCCTCAGCTCGACTGTGATGGAAAAAGCTTTAAATACCTTTTTATGGTTGTCGGAGTGGCTATAAGAGGATGGAAATACATGCGTAAAGTGGTTGTTGTGGATACAACATTTCTGACAAGAGTGTACAAGGGAGCATTGATTGTTGCGACCGCACAAGATGGTGAAAATCACCAATATCCTATTGCATGGGGAATAGTCGACAGAGAGAAGGATGAATCATTGACATGATTTATGTCAATGTTGAAAGAGGTGATACCGGACGGACGTGATGTCGTTGTGATATCTGATCGCCATAAAAGCTTAATCAAAGCAGTCAAACAAGTGTATAAACAAGTTGATCATGGTTTTTGTGTGTGTCATATATCGCAAAATATAAAGAGCTACGTCAATAAAGGGCATGGTAGAAAGACTTCAAAGGGTGATATTGTGGCGGAAATGTTCTTCAAATATGCAGCACCATACACAATGAACGAATTTGAAGTCATATTGAATGATTTGAAGGCCAGATACAAAAATGACTTTTGTAACTTTTGTGACTGTTATGACCTCTGCGACCCATGTACCTCTTTGTGACCCTTGCACGTCTGTAACCCTTGTACCCCTCTGCGACCCTTGCACCTCTGCGACCCTTGTATCCCTCTGCGACCCTTGCACCTCTACGAGCCATGTACCTCTCTGTGACCTTTGTACCTCTGCGACCCTTGTACCTCTGTGATCCTTGTGTCTCTGCGACTTTGTACCTCTATAACCCTTGTACCTCTGCGACCCTTTGACCACTGCGACCCTTGTACCCCTTTCCAACCCTTATACCTCTGCGACCCTTGTACCCTTGCGATCATTTGACCCCCTACAATCCTTGTACCTCTGCGACCCTTGTACCCCTTTGCGACCCCCTTACCCATGTGACCCTTGTACCCCTCTATGACTCCCTTACCTCAGTTAACCTTGTATCCCTACGACCCTTGTGACTGTGGTGACCTTTGTGGCCATTTTTGACCTTTGTGATCGTCGGCCTCTATTATTTTTTCACTAACGCTCTTCTTCCTCTTAGTCCCCTTTTCTTTCCCCCTTCTTTTGATCACCAAGAGCTGCTTTTTGTGTCAAGAGTTCTTGCTTACGGATGTCCTCCCAACAAATACTCTTCGAATTTCTATGAAGATGTTCCATCCATATCTGAAATCGGGATCGTGGCATCCCTCGTAATCCTCCAGATCAAAAAGTAAAGCTTCCTCTTCGTGTTCAGCACAAAGAATACATGAATATCCTGAAAAACAAAAAAATAACCATTATTACCATTTGTGACCCGCTTTTCCCTTGTGCCCTTGTGTAATTCTTACTTTAGAATCTCCGATCTACCTTATCGCATCTACATACTTCGGGTTAAAATTGGATTTAACCATCTTCTTGCACATTCTTGGGCATGATGGATCTGCATGCATAACATCAACATACTATCCCTTTCCACCAAAATTAAAGATGATTTCGAATGGAAGTAACTAAAACATTAAAACAAAATGTTTACAAATGAAAAAAGTACGAAAACATTCAAGTTATTAGAATAATATATACAACTTACCATTAGTGGGATCATGAAACCGCCACAATACCATTTTGGTTTCGGTGATTCCCCGCTAACGTGCTTGCGGCGAGTATCCACAATCTTCTCGAATGTGTAACGCTCCCATGGAAAGCCTTCACAAAATTCCAAGTCATCAATCATGTTAATGAGATCATGACTGATAGATTTATCCAATGAAGGCTTGTGAGCCATAACTTACGCCAACAACATCAAAGTTGCCAACCTCGTCCAGTCGTCGGAATTCTTCGCCTTCAAAAGCTTTCACTGACTTGTGCGAGGTCACTTTTCCACGGCCGAAATGGGAAAAGAAAGGAAGGGTGATGCTTGTTAAACAAAGCAGCGTGTGGGGCCGACACGTACGATCGAAGACGGTTGGTTGCCCGAGTGAACCTCGAAGGTATGTGACCTAGTTATAGAGATGGCAACTAGGGTTGCTGTTTCCATTATTATAGAATTTCAAGACACGTTGGTTACATTTCTTTATGTTATTTGTACCAGTAACCGGTTTATGGATGGGCAGAGATTGTAGCTAAGACTGTCTCGACTCCTTGCCTTGCTCAATGCTTCTCTATCAACTTGCCAATTTCATCTCAGTCTCCAGCTAGCACGACGTCCCAAGGAGGCAGGTTGGAATGTACGGGCGAGATAGTGCTTTTTTAACTCTCTCAAAATGGAATGTATTCCAAACATATATGCCATGGTTCCTTACTTCGCCAGGGTACAAATATCTAAATTTGATTCTTCAGCCTGAATGTATCACCCCTTTTTTACTTCATCCTTTAGGATATGGTCCGTATTTCAATCCGGAAATTAGTGTGTGTTCCATTATAGAATACCGAATGGGAACACCGTTTAAGACGAACCACAACTCCTTCTTATCCCGTACAATCACGGAGTGATTTAGTAGGATAGACATTTGAACCTTCGTCAATGTGGAGTCACATTGGAAATAGAATAAATGCCTAAATTGTGACTCCTTCTCAAAGTAATGCAACTCATATTCATCTAAAATTCCTCTCGGCTTCGTTATTGTCTCGTGAGGATAACACTTGATGGTGATCTTTGGCATTATGTCCATGTGCTTGGATTTATATACAAACTTCGGCTTTGGCGCCACCTGCAAAATGACCAATTAAGAATATATTAGACTTCTACCAACTCAAGTGATCCATGCGACTTAACCGATCCTTGCGACCCATGTGACTCAAACGACCCTCGGACCCTCTGCGACACTCAAGCGACCATTGCGACTCAATGAGACTCGATCAACCCTTACGACACAATCGACTCACTGAGACTCAACCGACTCACTGAGAATCAAGCGACCCATGCGACTCAAGCGACCCATGGGGCATAATACCAAGCGACCCATGCGACTCAAACGACCCTTGCGACTCAATGACACAAGCGACCCATGCGACTCAAACGACCTTGGACCCCCTACGACACCCAAGCGACCATTGCGACCCAACCGACTCACTGAGACTCAACCGACTCACTGAGTCGAAGATGGTCATGCAACTATGCGACACTTGCGACTCAACCGACTCTCTGAGACTCAACCAACTCACTGACACTCACACCCATTTCAAATCAATAAACCATTTTGTGACTCGACTGCCTGCAAAACCCTAGAAATTGGTCTACCTACACTTATTGACGCCATTAAAGATTGACTTGTGCTCTCTTCTTCAGTGCTGCTGCTGATTTTAGAGATTTCCTTGGTCTCAACTTGAATTTTCCTTATTGCCAACTTCAAATCGATTCCTCTCAAGTTCGAAATCACTTCGTTCTTCCTTGCTCTAAACTTTGAAATAGATTTTCACGTCGAAAAATTGTTTATCTTCCTTGCTTTTGACACGGTTTGACAGTTTTTCACGTCGAAAAACTGTAGAACGTGTGTTATTTCACATTCGAAAATTAAAGATAAATTTATCTTTTCTTCAATTTTTTTTCTATTTAATAATTATTTTCACGAAATTAGAGATAAGTTACTTTAGCTTTAAGATAACTCTGATAAATGCATAATACTTTAAATGAATAGATGAATAGATCTGTCTCGAAACAAAATCTCTGGTCCTAATGTTAGAAGGAATATTCTGGAAAAAAAAGAAGTCAATAAAAAAAAAGGGAGAATGTTTGATTGACAAAGTATATGGTCGAATTTTAATACAAGGAGAACTTAGGGTTCATTCCATCCATCCGAATTCGAATACCCAAAAGCAAACGAGAACACAGGAACAGAGGCGATTCTTCGAGAAGAAGAAGATGATCGAAGTTGTGCTGAACGATCGGTTGGGGAAGAAGGTGCGAGTCAAGTGCAACGAGGATGATACCATCGGCGACCTGAAGAAGCTTGTGGCGGCGCAGACCGGAACTCGAGCAGACAAGATACGGATCCAGAAATGGTACAACATATACAAGGATCACATCACTCTCAAGGACTACGAGATCCACGATGGCATGGGACTCGAGCTCTACTACAATTAAATGCTCGGCATCCCTTCTTCGTCGATCGAAGGGAACGGTACGCAAGTTGATTTGTCAGCGTCTCAGTCTCTGATTATTTGTTTCTTGTTTTAGATTAGGGTTTTTGGATTAGTTGGTTTTTTTTTTTTTTGGAATATCGAAACATTGAACTGTGAACAAAATTGTGAATCTGATTTTGCGTATTTGACTATCCGAGTGGCTAAGAAGTGTGATTTGGCTTGTATGGAGTTTTTTAGCTCCTTCACAATAGAACCATGTTTGTTTTAGAATTGTCTGTTTGAAAAGTTGAACTTACTATGGCATGATCATTACAAAAATATTTAGGGTTTCGAGGATTTGACTAGTTTGGTTTATTAGTCTAATGATGTTATCTTAGGTTTCGTTCGTATCACTCCTCCTGATCATTTCATTCCAGTTATTACAGCCCCTCACCGAATACAAGAGTCCTTATCTTGTCAATTGAAGAATAATCCTCATTTGTGCTTGGTGGAGACTCCACGATCAAACAAACACCGTGACTAAAACTCTTGGATATGGATCTGAAACCTTCTCTAGTCAATATGGCTGCCCTCTTTTCTTTGTCAATATGTGCTAATCAACTCTCTGTTGCTTTTGCTTAGCCTGGTAGTGCTGACACTCTAGTCTTGTTACGGTTTCAAATTTCATTTCCATTTTGGTAGTGTTTTCGGTTTCAGCCATGTGGGTTCTTATGTTTATTTTATTGCATTGCCTCCATATTGTAGTATCCTCTGTATTTTGGAATCAGGAGTGTTAGCCGAGGCTTTTCTTTCTCCATCGCTTCCATTGATAGATATGCATGCTGATAGTGTTCGTCTTCTTCGGTTTCAGTTAAATAAGGAAAGAGCTTGATGTGGTCGATGCTACCCAAGGTATGGTCTATGTTCATCAATGTTCTGTATAATTCTTTCTGGTGATGAGTGTGTTCTATGAGCCATCTTAATACCCAATATGATGTAAGACACTACTATCGACACTAGTTATAATACGAGTATGAAACTATGAACCAAGGGTTTTTTTTTTTTTTTGTGTACACAATATAATGAGAGTCTAATTTACCTATTTACGTCCAAGTAGCTGTTGGCTTACCATTTGGTTCGGCTTATCTCTCATCTCACTTGAAGTAAACTTCTAGCAAAAGCCAGCCTTCTGTTTATAAAAAATACTTTGCTAGCAGTGCGAAAATCCAAACCGTTGTCGCATGGTATGTTTTGGTTGTTTGCAGCAGTTTTCACATTGACTCACCGCACATCTTATGCGGTGGTATGGCGACATGACCATTTAGACCATAAGTAGGGTTGAAGACCAATTCAAAAGAATTGTGAAAATAGTACAAATGCCATTGATCCGGTTCTTGTTGACCGCGTAGACATTATATACTTGTTAAGATTAGGAACACGAAATTTGAGGTATTTTTTGGAGGACCACACCTCCCCAAGGATTCTTTTCCCAGATACAATATCACATGACTCTCCCTTTTTCTTAATTATCTATATATATAAGAAAGAGCAGTAGGTTCTAGTATAATATTCTCTACTCTCTACCTTTTTCTGCGCTTGATTGTAGCTATTGAACCTATATTGAGTAGAATCTTCTTTAACGGCCTCTCCATGCACTTGTCCTTTAGCTCCCTTCTCCTTCCACGTGTTTTGCTCAGTTTACCCTTGTTACTTTTTATGTTTTTTCTGGAATAATGAAATAAGATGGAAGGATGAGAGTCTTCATACGTAACATTACCCAAGCGATCGAAAGCAACCTTGTCTTCAAGGTTGAGAGTTGGAAACTGCAATTTAATCATATCCTCTACCTCTCAATACAAGAGAATTCATAAAAAAACATTCCTTTCCACTTAATGAGTAATTTTATTCCAAACCCTTTTGATGACTCGCGACGTTTCAGCACACTTTCAGGTTCTAGCAGTAACTCTTTATCTGCCATCAGCTGCTGCGGAATGGGATTCGACTCGAAGTCATCTCTAATGGCCTTCTTAAGTTGAGAAATGTGGAACGTGTGATGTATCTTTGCCTCCTTAGGCAGATTCAAACGATATGCAACAGTCCCCACCCGAGCCTCGATCTTGTACGATCTATATATAAAATCGGGCAGCTAGTTTTTTGTTAACATGTCGAGCTAAGCTGTGTTGTCTAAGAGGCTGTAACTTGATATATACTCAATCTCCAATATTCAACTGTACATTGTTGCGTTGTAAATCAACTTGATATTTCATCTTCTGATGAGCTCAGTCAAGATAACGGCGAAGCTGTTGTATCATGGCATCCCTTGCCTACAATTGGTAGTCCAACTCAACATTGAACGTCTCACCAGATTCATAGCGTGTCAACTTCGGAGGATCACGACCATAAACTGTTTTGAATGGCACTATTTGAGTTGTTGTATGTATGAAGAATTGTACCAGAATTCAGCCCACGAAAGAAAAGTCGCCTATTTCTTCGGATGATCACTTGAGAAACAACGGAGGTAAGTCTCTAGACAACGATTCACCACCTCCGTTTGTCCATCCGTTCGAGGATGATAGGCTGTACTAAACCTCAAAACTGTCCCAGCCATGCGAAAGAGTTCTTTCCAAAAGGTGCTGAAAAGATTCGATTCACGATCTGAAATTATAGACTTTGGAAACCTGTGTAGTCGCACAATTTCCTTTACGAACACCGATGCTACTTA
Organism: Gynandropsis gynandra; assembly: GCA_036759665.1. Classification (NCBI taxonomy): domain Eukaryota; kingdom Viridiplantae; phylum Streptophyta; class Magnoliopsida; order Brassicales; family Cleomaceae; genus Gynandropsis; species Gynandropsis gynandra. The sequence continues at coordinate 18,383,255 of CM071861.1, forward strand.
TGTTGATGTAAAGGGATGTTTAACAGCAATAAAGTGCACATACTTGGTGAGACGATCTATTACGACGAATATCACATCCATGCCTCGCGATTTCGGCAATCCTTCAATAAAATCCATTGATATTTCCTCCCAAATCTGTTCTGGTATGTTAAGAGGTTGTTATAAGCCCGCATGAGCCAACGTGGAATACTTGTGACGTCGATAAACCCCACAAGCAGCAACATATCTCCATATGTCATTCGTCATTCTTGTCCAAAAGAAAACCGATGATATATGTTTTTGCGTTTTGAGTATCCCGAGTGTCCTCCCCATTTATTGTCATGATATTCCCTGAGAATAGCTGCCATAAGAGGTAATTTGGAGGTATAACAAGCTTGCTATTAAACAACAATCTATCATCTACAACTGCATACCCCTGGTGACTATCTAGATTCCTTTAAATATCTGCAATTAATCTATGCAGCTCTGGATCACCTTCAACCTCCTTTGATATGTCCTCTAGCTATAGGGATTCTGGAGTTGTAAGCGCTAGCAGTGATGTCGAAAACCCAATTTGTGACAAAGCATATGCTACCTTGTTCTCTAGTCCTGGTTTATATTGAATCTAGAAATCAAACCCAAGTATCTTCGTAAGCCAATGTTGGTATTCCATGTTTACTTCTCGTTGTTCTAATAAAAACTGCAAGCTTTTCTGACCCATTTTCGCCACAAATCGTCTTCCTAAAAGGTAATGTCGTCATTTCTGTATTGCCAAGGCAATAGTCATCAACTCTTGTTCGTAAACGGACTTTAGCTTCTCCTTCTTCAATAATGTCTGGTTGAAATACGCAATAGGCTTCTGGTTCTGCTTCAAGACTGCTCTCAATCCCCAGCCCGATGCATCTGATTCCACGACGAAAGGTATAGAAAAATCAAGTAGAGCCAGCACAGGTACCATTGACATGGTAGTTTTCAAAGCTTGGAAAACTTTTTTGGCTGATGTTGTCCAGGTAAAAGTATTTGTTCTTAGTAGTCCAGTAAGAGGTCTAGCAATCACATCATATTCCTTCACGAATCTTCTGTAATACCCTGTCAAACCCAAGAAGCCACGCAACTATTTCATTGTTCTTGGTTCTGGCCAGCCTAGCATTGCTTTTATCTTTCTATGATCTGCTGCAACGCCATCCTCAAATATAATACGTCTGAGATACTCTACTTGTGCACATCCAAAGAAACACTTCTTGATTTGGAGTACTTGCTCAAATGTCCTCGATGATCTTGTTGTGATCTGTTGTAGATTAATATGTCGTCAAAGAAGACGAGGACGAACTTACGTAGCAAAAGTTGAAATACAGCGTTAATCACTACTTGGAACGTGGCTGATGCATTTGTAAATCCAAAAGGCATTACTAGTAATTTGTAATGGCCATCTAAGGTTTGAAATGCAGTCTTGTGTATATCCTTCATCCTTACTCTGATCTGAAGAGACCCAGAACGCAAATCCAGTTTTGAAAACACTTTTGCCCCATGTAACTCATCAAGTAACTGATCTATCATTGGTATCGGAAAACGGTCGAGAATTGTAGCTTTGTTAACTGCTCGATAATCAATACAAAACCTCCAACTGTCATCTTTCTTTCTAACAAGAAGTATCGGTCTTGAGAACGAGCTATGACTTGTTCGTATGATCCCTACTGCTAACATCTCTGTTACTTGCTTCTCAATCTCCTCTTTCTTCGCGTGTGGATAATGATAAGGTCTTACACTTGATTGTCTCGATCCCTGTCTTCAACTTAATGCGATGTTCCCTGCTACATTCCGGTGGTAATCCTTTAGGTTCCGCAAAGACCTCATCAAACTTTTCTACTACTGTCGCCCGTATTTCTGGTAACTTGTCACTGTCCATCGATTGGATGGTTGTCAGTTGTCTCAACTCTACCACGATCCCCTATCCTTCATTGTGCAAGGCTTTCCATAATGTCTTCAAAGAAACAAATGCATTACAAAGGTTCAGGTCTCCTTGTAGCGTTACCATTCCCCCATTGAATCGAAATTTCATGGTTTGGGAGCGTCAGCTTACTTCCATTCCCCTTAGCATTTCAAGCCATTGCGTCCCTAGTATCACATCGGCACTTCCCAGCTCTAAGGGAAGAAAATCTGCGATTACATTCATATTTGAAGATGCAACTCCACATCTCTACAAACACCTTCCCCTCGGACCGCAATATCGGTGCCCATGATGACACTATAACTCACGGTTCCCTCGGCAGGAACACTTAATTTGTGAACCACCCGATCGGAGATGAAATTATGTGAAGCTCCAAAGTCGATCATGACCACAACATCCCTCTCTCGAATATTTCCTCGGAGTTTCATGGTCCGAGGCGATGACAACCCCATGACCGAGTTAAGAGATGACTCGGCCAAATGTGAGATCATCTTCCTCCTTAGCATTTTCGTCCTCCATGTCTTCCAGTTTAATAAGGGTCGAACCATCCTCCTTCACGGTTAGTACATGTAACCCTCGATTCGTACATCGATGTATGATCATGTACCTTTCTTCACAATGGAAGCAAAGACCCTTAGACATCTGATTCCCGGCCTCCTCTTCCGAAATCCATCGGAGACCATGGTTGCGAGCCATCGACGATTTGGGAAGTGTATTTAGGTTTTTTTTGTTTGATTTCCTAGGTTATTTGTTGAATACCCTTGTGCATGGCCTCCATCTGACTTATTAAAATCACTGGAATGTGATGTGTAATCTGCACGTGGAGCTGGGGTTAAAATCACTCTTCGACATGTATTTGGGTATTCTTCTCTCCATCATTCTCATCGACCATTTTTCTCATGTATTAACCTAGACTTCTACACTCTGTGCAAGCTTCATCATTTTATCGAACGTGAGGGGGTTCCAGCATCCTCACCACTACTCCGATATCTGGGTTGAGTCTGACCACGTAGGACGATTGCAACACCGTCTCCGGCAATGTCTTCTTATTTGAAGCCAGCATGATAAATTCTCGAGAATATTCTTTAACACTTTCTTCTTGCTTAAGTGTGAGTAATTGCTCACACAGACTAATGGTTGTTGATGATGGAAAGGATTCCAGGATTCTCCTCTTCAGACATTCCCAATCCATCTTTTTGTTTCTTGACTTTTCTCATCTATATCAAACAAGAGCCTCCCCTTCCAAAGCCAATAGTACTAAATCCATTTTCTGTGAGTTTGAAAATTTCTAAACTCAAGTAGTTCTGAATCTTCACCACCTATGCTTCCAGATTTTCACCGTTGAATAGTGGCATTTCTAATCTGCGTCCAAAAGCTTCTCTTCCTTTGGAGAGCATTATTTCTTCTCCTTTAGACTCTTCCGTTTGAGAGACTGTATGCATCGGAGACTCCTCGTCCACCATCGGAGTCTTCCTTGGTTTTGGTTTCGGTTTGTGTAGGTTTTGAAGAAACGAAATTGAATTGCTCTCAAATGTACTTATTACTAAGAATGGATCCCAGCGTTTAGGAAGCCAGAAACTGAATTAATAGTTCCACAACTGCAGTAGATATCAGAAGTCCAAATGCATGTTTTTAATCATTCTCAATTTGACTTCAAAATTTGAGATTTGTGCAAATTTACAATTATTTATTAGAACAGATCCAAAAATCTCTTTAAAAAATCCATATAGGCTACCAGTTTAATATGACGTTTGATAAATTCCTATAATCAATTAATTACGAATTCAAATACATATTAAATAACAAATGAATTTTACAATTAAAAAGTGTTTAATAACGGTTCATACATATTTTAATATGCTTCTTCCACCAATGATTGTTCGTTTGCAACATTCCCATGACAATAAATAAATACAATTCTGTTATGTATCAATTTTTTGTAATTTTGATATTGTTTTTTACAATTATCTTGTTTGTTTTGAACACTCCATACTCTCCCACAAACAAATTCAACACCCCACAGTCTTAGAACAACTAATGGTAAGACAAAAATTTAAAATATTTATTATTTGGTGTTACCTTATAGATTGCTCAACATTTGAGTGCAAGGAATGGAATAGTTTGGTCCTTACTAGCATCCTACACATATTAGCCAATTTTTGATCATCTTCACGCCTATATTTCTATCAAACCAATTATTTGATTAATCATGGAAGATATAAGTGCTCATGATCTCCGAAAAGAAAGGAAGAAGACAATTTTATCATACACCTAATAATCAAACCAAAATGATTATTTGATAAGATAAACAATCTAAGCCGAAGGATGGTAAACCCATCAACATAAGCTCAAACATGCTTTAAAGATTCAAAAATGGCAAAGAAACCAAATGAAACTAGTTTCAATAGTAAGACGAACATTGAAATCGTATGTAACCCAAGCTTTTATAATCGGAAGAAACTTGTAAAACATAAGCAAGTACCACATTAACTAAATTACGCATCTCGCATAACAAATTGAGTTTAAGAGGAATCCAATTTACTCAAAAAATATTAATGGAAAGAAGACCATAAGCAACCGGGAACTTCGTCACAAACCGTTTAGAAACATTAGGACTTTTTTTTCATTTGTACTTTTGAAATTCTTTTAGGGGTATTAAAATGATTTTAATATTTTGGACAGAGAAGTCTTGTGTCCAACTCACCTCTCTAATGATCTAATCAACGTAGGGATGAACCAGATTGGTTGTGCGTCGTTACTTTTCTTAGATATTGCTCAATTCATATCTACGAGTTAAAATGGTAAAAATTTAGATTTTTAAAAAATTATAATTCCGAATTTTGTATCTAAGTTTTATATTTTGAGTATAATATAAAATTTACTAACCATACATAAGAAAACACCATCCAAAACAACATGCATCAACTAAATCAAGATCAAACACTTCTACTTTAAATCGTGTTGGGGTTGGAAATGAGGCAACAAAAAAGTTATGTGAATCGATGGTATGTCTGATTTTATATATCGGGTTTGGCACAAGCGTCGGTTATATCCGGTTTGGGTTTGGTTTGAGTTAGTCCGGTTAGATTTTTGTTTCCAAAGTGGATGGCATCCACTGGATGCCGATTGAAATAGAAATGGGCCCAAAAGAAAGGCCCATAACTCGATCCAACCGACAAAACTAATCCATGTTGCATGAGAAACAAATATTTTCATACCCTATAACTCGAGAATGACCTTCCAAGTATTGTAGAATGGCCCTTAAATCCCTAAAATTGTACACACATTAGATAGTTTGGTAAAACAAAAGTGTTTAATCTAAGTACTACAATCCGAAATCGAAAAAAACGGAATGTATTTTTACAACTCTAGTAGATATTAACATGAATATATATATATAGTGGTACATGAGTTAATCAATTAAATCAAAACAAAAAGAATATTCAAACTGTTAATTCATCGATTGTTATGTTAATTATATCATATCAATTAAAATATAAATCATAGACTTATATACCATTTGAACAATCGTAATGATTTTAGAAATTGTTTCTGAATTGGGATAGATTCAAATTAATTTTCCGGATATTCTTTTTTGGATAAAATTGAATGAAATAATAAACATGAACACATGACAAGAGCGGAGGCGAAGGGTACGTAAGAAGGGAAAAAAGACAGATGCATGTTCGCATGGAACTTCACGTACTTCATAATCGTCGCGTTGGCATTTCCTTGCCTCACGAATCTTTGTCTGCCTCGTGCCCCTTTTTATTTCTTTGTTCCCTTTTTCTTAAAAATTATTTTTATTATATTATTATTTCCCATTTGTTATATACAATATATATAATTATGCATGTTTTCCAAGTCCCCCCACGTTCGTTGTTCTGTCTCTCCCCTTGACTTTTGCTACCTTTGTCTCCGGTCTTAACTCGATCATACTTTATATATATATTTACATTTCCAAAACCCTAGGTCTACTACTCCTCTTTCTCATTAATTTGACTTAGCTTTACTTAATTATTTAATTAATTGAACTAATTAACGAGTCCTCTCATTTTTTTGTTTATATATATTGGTTCTTTTCTTGGGATCCGCTTTTTATAGCTCGAGAGTCAACTTTGGATGTGGGTTGTCACTCTTATAATATGTGTAAACATAAACCAATATTTTTCTTAGGACTTGAGTCTTGTTGGATCGTATCTATATTCATAACCCAATTAACGACATATAATATGATTTATGCCCTTGAAATATATGTTTTTTAGAAAGCATCACCCCAATTAAAAACTAGTCTTTTGATATCAACCATATATTTATATAAATATGTACTTATGTATGTATATGGTCATTAGCTGATGGTCACGTTACTCCGTTGACAGAAAATTATATGTAATAATTATATCAATTAAGCAAGTACCCAAATTAAGGAGAGAGAATATCATTTAAAGTGCTTAATTTGAGAGCAACGACAGTGTGGGTATGGCGGACTGAGTGTCAGAAAAGTACAGTTGGCCACAAAGAAGACTGCATCGGTATACGTGTGTATTTACATATATATATATTAATATTATATGATAATGGGTTTGAAGTGAACAAGCATTGACATGAGATAGTCATATTATATATTTATAGACATGATTTACTCTAAAATTTAATTAAAAATATAAACATTATTCAATTTATATATATAATTTATAAATTGTGTGTTAGTTAATATACGTTAATACAACATAACTTTGTTTTTTATATTAATATTCGGTTTTTAAATTTTACACATTATAATTAAAATTTTAATATCAAATATTAAATATAAATGATTTTAATATAATATCAAATATTAATCTAAGCCTAAAAAATTGTGTAATTTATATATATAATTTATAATGAGATAATACACTCTAACTATATAATATAAGATAAAAGATGAAGTCTTGGAGATGGAACCGACTTGTGTTGTTGTCAAACCAAAACGATAGGATCCGACCGTTGTTTTCTTGCGCATGTGTGTTTATCCTCAAAGTCTCGCATCACTTCAACTAACTGTCTTCAATATTATTTTATCCTTTTCATATCTTTTTGTCCACCAAAAAATTCATTTACTTTGACCGATCAAAAAATAATTTGAGAAAATATCTCGAAATTATGCATGCTAATACATGTTCTCAAAATCTTATATAAATCTTATGTAATTGTTCAAAAAATTTGAAAATGTTAATTAAAATAAATATTTATGTTTAAAATATTAATAATTTATAGTATATAATTCAACTAGTGATTGAAGATCTTTCATCTCATATTTTATTTTTTATTTTGAAAAAAAAATATAACATTATTTGAAGTTTGAATTGTAGAAAACTATAATGAACTGTAAATCACATACATAAACTTTTAATTAAAATATAAAAATATAATTTATAATATGATCAAAAGCTCTCTTTTTTTCCTTTGCACTTCTGATAACAAAATATTTTAGAAAAGGATACACCATTCCAATATTGACATGATATGTTTGGCTGTTTGGTAATTTTTTTAATGTAAAATGGGGAGATTTTTGTTTACCACGTAATTTAAGTATTTCAAATTTAATAAATTTTGTAAGCTCAAGGAGTCTGTCTTCTTCCATTACTAAAACTTTTTCAAATAGAGGGACAAAAAAAACGAATATAAAATGACCAAAATATAAATCTAAAGGCTTTAAGTTGTTGTATAATTTATTTAATCTCGTTGAAAAAGGCTACTAATTACACGTTCCTAAGTATATATATAATAAAGAAAACCTTTTAGTTCAAGTAGTTTCTTAATAGCTAGAGCAACTGAATTGATTTTATTTTATTTAATTATTCTGTATTATTATGAGGATTAGCTCTTATAGTATGTCTATAATACATGTTTAAAATATAATTCGTTTCGAATTCATTATTATATTTTTCATATCTTAAAAATGCATAAAAGATAAAAGATGTATATAATGCTCCCATAAAAAATTGATGCGAAATGATTAGCTTCGAAGCAATGAATTTGTTGCTTATAAAAAATAATAATAGTACTTAATTCATGATGCATGATTATTTGATTTCTAAAAACTTGTTAAAAGGCAACACATATAGTACGTGAAAATAAAAATAAGAGAATGTGTTTAATCGAACTATTGTTTTTTATTCATATATCAATATCCAAATGCACTTATTTTTTTTATAATAAATTAAAAATTTTCGCAGATAACTCCCCTGAGTTAGATCATGAATACAAGATTCTTGGAGAATCTTTTTATGTCCCTAAGAGTATATTTCACAATTTACTCAATGTTTGGTTACTCTTTCAAGCTTCCACCATCCTCTTTTTATAGAGATCGTTTTTAACTACACATGGTGAAATTCCTCAAACATCTTGTCCGAAATTTCAGCTCACCAAGTTGTTTCATGACCAAGTCAAATCCATTAAATGCTCAACAACATTTCCATTAAACTCTTACCGACATTTGATCCCCAAGACTCTCAACAACCTATGATTAAGTCCAGCCCTCCACTCGGGGGACAAGGTTCTTCTTTCTCCTCAAATCTCTCAACAACCTGAAACAAACACACAACAACCTTCTTAATTAAGTGATAATTCAAATATTAAAAATCTTTCCATTTGAATTTCTGATCACTCAAACTCGAACTTGTGCACCAAAAAATTCGTCTAACATAATCATAGTTAAGCACAATCATCACAGGTTGTTGATTCATTCATTTCGTCATGCTTTGATCACCATATATTCAAAAGCTAGAACCTCCATTTTCTCCCCCTGTTTGTATGATCAGATATTCAAAATCAATAAATATTAGGCACACATATAAAATGAACCAATTTAAATATCGATAAATTATTTTTCTTGCACAAGGTTCTATAACTTGATGTTCTTCCATATCTTTCCCTCATTTTTATTTCTCTTATCCCTAAAAAATGTTCTGCAATCCGTTCTCTTTAAACTACATTTAATAAAATCAAAGGCGAATACATAAGAGAAACAAGAATAAGTTTTAGAGTTACCTTTTCCGTTTAAGTGTACTTAGCATATCACCAGATACATTGAGCAATATTTAGTACACTTATGAGCTAATTTTTTATCATTCTTTTTCTCTTCTTTTCTCTTCCTTTTCTTTTCTTTATTTTTTTCTTTTTCTTTTCTCTGTTCTCTGCTTCTAATAGTTGTTTAGGTATCCTTTTGTTCATATAACAAACTCCTTGATTACCTTTTTAGGTGTACTCTTATGTAAACATAAAGGAGTATTTAAGCTCAATTTAGATTTGTATCATAGGACGTTATAACTGAAACTGAATATCTCTCAACTTAGACCCGGACAAAATACTCATAACAAACTCCTTTTAGAATTATAATCCTTTTATGAACCATCGAGTCATTAGAGGAGTAAGAGAACCAAACCCTTTTTTTTACGTCCAACATTGAATCTCAAAGAAATGATAAGTTTGCTAGCATATGTGTACTTCAGTAAAGCTTAAGTGACATTGATAAACCAAGTATAAATAAACAGATCATTAGCTCCAAAAATCATTCTCACTTTCTTATATACATAGTCTTAATTTTATCTCAAATCAGTTCAAAGAGTCGGGACTAATAAACATGATCCAAATCGAGGGTTTTTGTGAATGTTTCATTTAGTTGACTATCGATAGACAAATATCAAGATTATCAAGACTTTGTTTAAGAATACCTCAAACCTAATTCGAATCTGCAAATTTTACCAAGATTTGATAATCTTTCGTCACTTTCAAAACTCCTTTGTTCAATCTCTCCACACATAGAAATTGTTTGATGATCGAATACTTGAAAGAATACAATTTCCGTAAGAATTCATGATTCAACATTCATTTTGTTTAAATTGTACTTTGTAACCACTGTCACACAATTAACTAATGCTAATCAAATTAGCAGTCAAGCCCTTCACATAATGAACATTGTTTAACATGGGTTGTCCGGGAATTTGTAGATATCTTTGTCCATTGATTTTCCATTTGTTTCCATCACCAAATGTAACACTTCCAGCATTCACTCTCTCACTAAAATTTGATAGAAGTTTTTTATTCCGTGTCACGTGTTTAGAACATCCACTATCAAAGTACCAAGTGTGAGATTTATCATTTTGAGTTGGAATATAAGCAACTTTGCATTGAAGATCACTTTTTTCTTATCCAAATCTGTTTTATTTTAGGAAGAACATACTTACATGAATCAAACCTGAATTTTTTGTTGCATGTGATCTGTTTGTGTCCTCTTATTCCACAGAAATAACACCTCACTTTATTTTTCTTTTGATATTAAAACCGAGCTTGTTCTCTAGAGTTATATCCATAATGATTATGATGCCCATAATATCCAGAGTTATATCCATAATGTATGATATTTGAGTAAAAAATTATGTGATTTGTATTTTTCTTGGATGAATAACTCTATTTCCGTTTTTCTTGTACCGTTGAAGAAGACTCTACCAATTTGCCTCCAGAAACAAATTTTCTATTACTCGTTCCTTTATTTCCCGTATAACCAATTACATGGTTATCTCCTTTTCGTTTTTCTAAGGAGAGCAGATGATCAAGTTTTTCAGTACTATTTGAAAGCATTTTCAATTGCTTATTTGTTTCCTCAAATTGGCTTTTGACAAAACACACTTCTTCTTCCTTCAGCGCTACTTCGTGCTTCATTTTTGAATTTGAGCTTCTAGTTTCTCATAAGTCTTGATTAGTTGAATGTTTAACTTGCTCATTTTCAGCCACTCATTCACTACAAAAAACTGGCGCTTTCCAATGGACATATCCGTTGGAAAGCGTCCAAAATCCGTTGGAAACAGCCGTTTCTAACGCACGCCAACGGATTTACGTCTGTTGCGAAAAGTTCGTTGCAAATGATGATCCATTGCAATTCGCGACGGCGTACCAACGGATAATATCCGTAACAAACTTGCAACGGACTGGCAACAGAAAACGCCGTTGGAAATACAGTAACGGACGCCCGTTGAAAAAAGTTGTGACGGATCACCGTTGCACATTTTCAATGGACGGCCGTTGGAAAGCAACGGCTGTCCATTACAAAATTAGGCGGGGAAAAATCATTTTTGCAACGGACATCCGTTGCCATGTGGCGGGAAACTGCAACTGACGGTCGTTGCAAACTGGCGGGAAAAGTTTGGCGGGAAACGTATTCCAACGGAATCCCATTAGCCCGGCCAACGGATGTCCGTTGCAAACTGGTGGGAAACGATTTGGCGGGAAACACGGTGCAACGGATGATCGTTAGAAGTTCCAACGGATGCCCGTTGACGGGTGGATTGTAGGACACCACGAAGGTTATGGACGTGACCTTCGATACAATCTCTCGTTCGTCTTGGACTCCCGGAGCACAAGAGGAACTAAGGTGGCGAAAACTCGCAAGAATTGAAAAGAACTTAGAATTTTTATTCGAATCAAGATTGTTCTCCAACAAAACAAGGCTCGGTTTTAAATAATGACCGAGAAAGAACAAGAAAGGGAAAAATACAATATGGCCGTTGGGCCTTAATTCGGACAAGGCTAAGAAAGGCAAAATGGATCTTGGTGGAAAAGGCAAGAGCCGTTGGGTTTGAAATTTGAATTTCAAACGGCTATGTCCGGTTAAGGCAAGTTGGGCGCCGG
>CM071861.1:18394953-18412165 GCA_036759665.1 Gynandropsis gynandra
CTTCTTTGCGTGGGTTTCTAATACCACTTCAAGAAGAGTCGGTTCTCTTCCCATCCGTTACATCTACAATATAAAAGAAATTTTGTTAGATAAATATTTAAGTAAACCAAAAATCTAAATAATTAAAAATTTACCAATTCTTTTTTTCTTTTCGTGAAGGATTTTGATCCCGAAGTATGGCGATGCGGACCATCTCCGGGAACCTTTTCACCGTAGCGATTTTGTTTGGCCTTCTCGCTCTTGGCCTTGAATGCCGCGGACTCCCAGTGCTCAATCAATTTGTTGAAGACCGCTTCGGTTGTCCATTTCGGTTTGCTATTGTTGGCGTAGTAGTTGCGTTTTGCACCGTTCATCATTATGTGCATCCGAATCTGCATATCGCGCATCCATGCAGTGTAGATGCGCGTTGTATGAGTTCGGCGCCATCTGTATGAACGCTGCAAACAAAGTTATACAATTATTAGTTTTCAAATATATATATATGTAACTATAAAATTAAAATATAATTTAAAAACTTACAACAAAAGTGCGCCACCATCGCTGGCGCACAACTTCTGGCGCAACTTGCCAGGAATAGTATAGATCGTTCTGTAACGACCCTTGGATGATGTTATTGTTGGTGTGTCTTAACACATCATCCTCATCAAACCTGCATAGCAAAATACAAAGTTATATAATATTTACGAAATTTAAATAAAATTAATAACAATTATATACTATATATTTACCATAATGTTCCAGGAGAACGTTCGGGATCGATGATCGGAAGGGTTGGACGCCCATCGAAATCATCGATCAACGCATCGATATCAACCATATCGTCCTCGTCAACAAATATCGGCGGTGCCGATACTGGAGACGGAGGACGATATGGTGGTGGTGGCGGCGGGGGAGGCGCTCCCGCAGAACCAGCCAACATTTCCCCCGATCCTAAAAATCGTCTAGGCCTCATTTTTTCTAAGTTTTTGTAATGTTTTTGAATTCTGGATTTGTTTTGGTGTTGAAATAAGAACAGTTTCGTTGCAATATATATATATCGGATTTTCAAACGGCCATCCGTTAGAATTTCCAACGGACAGCCGTTGGAAAATACGTCATCGCAACGGAGTGATTAAATTGACGTGACGTTTCGAATTCCCAACGGTCGTCCGTTGGAAATTCTAACGGATGGCCATTGAAAATGCGTATTCCCGAGGCGACGGACCGCTAAATGGCGGCTCGTCTACCCTTCCAACGGTCATCCGTCGCAATTTCCAACGGACGACCGTTGGAAACCTGAAAAACGGTTGGGAAAAGCTGCAAATTCTGCAGTCATCATTATATTTTTCAACGGATATCCGTTGGAATTCTAACGGATGTCCGTTGGAAACGAACACGTGGCGTCAACACGTGGCGTCAAGCGTCAACACGTGGCGTCAATTTACCCTTATAACATTCCAACGGTCATCCGTTGCTACCTCCAACGGATGTCCGTTGGGATTGTTGAAAATCCAGAAATTTTTTCTAAGTGTCGGGTGCGAATTTAACCTTATAACATTCCAACGCTCATCCGTTGCTCGTTCCAACGGATGTCCGTTGGGATAGTTGAAAATTCATAAATTTTTTCTAAGTGTCGGGTGCGAATTTGTGGTTCAACAACCGTTAATATTTTCAACGGGCAATCGTCAACATTGGTATTAGATTATTTTAATTTGTTAACATCAAACAATTACACATCATACATCAAACGTGAAACATCGTTCATTGACGGTATACGTCATTTACATTACACATCATCTACATGTATTACACATAGTAAACATTATTGTATTTACATTTCTTCTTCAGTGGATTCATCGATGGGCGAGTCTTCTTTCGCTTGTTCATTGAATTCATCGCCGTTTTCATCTTCAGCATCTTCTGGTTCAGCGTCTTCATAATCGCGTATGATTTCTCCGTCTATATCATTCCTCACAAGAATCTCTTCGCGATCTGTATCAATTAAACAAATCGACTGCGGATGATCGGGTTGCAACGGATCTTCTTTATCATCAGAGCTTATGATCCCTCGTGGCTTGATCTTTACTACGGACCACCACTCCTCTCTTCGACGTTTCAATGTTGTTGGATATTGCACGTAACATATTTGATCTACTTGATCTATTTTGATGAATGGATCATATTTACCATATTGTCGTGCCGGGTTGACGTCAATTCCTCCCCAACGGTTTTTTTCGTATTCCACGTCCTACGGTTGGGTCAAACCACTAACATTTAAAAAGCATAACCTTCAACCCAACGAGACCGAAATATTCCAGTTGTATGATTTGGTGAAAAATACCGTAGAAGTTATCACCCTCTATATCACTATTAACGCAAACGCCATAGTTGTATGTGCTTCTATGTTTTCCGTGTTCGTACGTGTGGAACGTGTAGCCGCGAGTAAACAAGATTGGCCAACACATGACATTTCATGCGGGACCATTAGCCAAATCTTTTATCCACGTAGGAAGTCTTTCATCAGAACATTTCACCTAGATGTATAAAAAACAAATTAATACTCTTATATGCAATTAATTTACATAGATGTGTATACGAGTACTTACGTAGTCTCTAAACCACGATCCATAATGTTGAACTTTCATGTCTGTGAGTTCATTTGCATTTAGATGAGGATATGTACCAAGCACTTCTTCGTCAAATATCCTGAATAATGAAAATACGTTACATTTTAATAAATATATATATATATATAAAGATTGAAATTATAATATGTACCATGTACGTAACTTTCAAACGGTAATAACTCTTGACAATTAAGTAGTATATATGTGTGGACATGATTATACTCCTCTGGTGTTAACCAATATTCATCGGATTTTCCTCCTGTACGTCCAATCGGTGTAAACAGCTCAGGAATTGTGTTAAACTGTGGATTATATTGATACAGATAATTTGTGTGATCATCCGATGTACGTCGCTCTTTCGTTTGAATATGCGACTCGAAATAAAATGTGCTGAAATATGTGATTTCTTCCAACAAGTATTGTTTGACAATAGATCCTTCGACTGCTGCTTTGTTTTTTGCTTTTTTCTTTAAATGAAAGAAAAACCTTTCGAAAGGATACATCCATCTGAATTGAACTGGCCCACCGAGTATTGCCAAATCTTTCCTCGATTGTATATTATCTTTCGTTTTACCCGTCACATTCAAAACAGTATTTATGATGTTATCGAAAATTTTTTTCTCGATATGCATAACATCTAAATTATGACGTAATATCAATGATTTCCAGTATGGTAGTTCCCAAAAGATACTACGTTTATACCAGTTATGCCATTCACCTTGACCTTTTGGTTTACGATGCCCACGATCTCCACCGCATTCTTCTGATTCTTGTAAATCCTCCATTGTGTTCAATCTTTCGTAAAGGATTTGTGTTCCGGTTTGCATGCACGGTGCCTCTTTTTTTTTGAACCACGTTCTTCCGAAAATGTTTTTTATCTCTCCTGAAAGCATGACCACGAGGAAGAAATCTTCTATGACAATCAAACCAACATGGTTTCTTACCATGTACTAGTCGAAATGAATCTGTATCCTCCATACAATAAGGACATGCTAATCTTCCGTGCGTGCTCCACCCTGATAACATTCCATACGCAGGAAAATCGCTAATTGTCCACAACAAGACTGCTTTCAATCTGAAATTTTGCTTAGTACTGACGTCATAAGCAATGATTCCTTCATTCCATAACTGTCGTAATTCATGAATTAAGGGCTGCAAAAATACATCGAAACTTTTCTTCGGATGTTCTGGTCCTGGAATCAGCAACATCAGAAACATTACCTCTCTTTTCAAACACATCTCGGGAGGTAAATTATAAGGAGACAAAATCACCGGACAGAGGGAATATTGACTTCCAGATTGTCCATAGGGACTAAAACCATCCGTGCACAGGCAAAGATAAACATTTCTCGTTTCACGCACAAACTCGGGAAATATTTCATTGAAATCTTTCCAAGCCTGACCATCCGATGGATGTTGCATTACACCTTCGGTCGTGGAGTGTTCTATGTGCCATCTCATTGCTGCAACGGTTTTTTTTATTCATATAACCTTTTCAACCTGTTTGCTACAAGCATATAAA
Organism: Gynandropsis gynandra; assembly: GCA_036759665.1. Classification (NCBI taxonomy): domain Eukaryota; kingdom Viridiplantae; phylum Streptophyta; class Magnoliopsida; order Brassicales; family Cleomaceae; genus Gynandropsis; species Gynandropsis gynandra. The sequence continues at coordinate 18,399,082 of CM071861.1, forward strand.
ACATTTTCTTGTATGGTACGTATTTCCGTGAAGATGGTTTTTTAGGCCGAAATCTGCTTGCACCGAAAAACTTGCATTCCAACAAGTCTTTATCGTTTCCCCAAAACAACATGCAACTATTTCTACAAACATCAATTTTCTCATGTGGCATTCCCAAGTCTTTTAACACATTCTTCGTTTCGTAGTATGTCTCGGGAGCTTGGTTTTTTTCCGGTAAATATTCCCGCATTGTTTTACAAAATGAATCCATGCAATTTTCAGTCACATTGTAGTCAATCTTGAAGATAAAGATAAACGAGACTGACCTTCACGACAACCTTCATATATAGGTTGTTTCGCCGAATCCAATAGGTTGAAGAATCGACGTGCATCGATGTTCGGCATCTCTTCATGCGTTTGTTCATTAACAACTCCAGGAAAAGCATCTGACACCATTTCCACATATGGATTGGTCGTTGATTCTTCATAAATAACTTCTTCATTTCGTTGTACTTGTGCATCTTGCACACTATCTCTAATACCGCAATTTTCGCCGTGAAAAAACCAAATTTCATAATTTTCAACGAAACCCACCTTATACACATGTTTGCAAACAATTTCTTGACTTCGATACTTCATGTTTTTGCATCTTTTGCATGGACATAACATTGTCCCACGTTCTTGACACAAAGGCTGCATCGATGCAAAACTCATGAATTGCTCTAATCCGTGTAAGAATTCTTGCGTAATCTCTTCATTTACAAGATCTTTTCTTTTATACATCCACTCCCTTGATCTATATATATTTCGATTCGAAGACGACGACATTTTTTCAAAAATGTTTTTGTTATTGATGCACTCTTTGGTAAGATCTAAATAGTTTATATTCCAACGGACATCCGTTGCAAATTTTAACGGATCGCCGTTGCAGGTTCACGTGAAATTATTTAAACCGATGCCCTCGAAATTCACAAAATCAATGGTTATCCGTTGCGATTTCTAATGTCCATCCGTTAAAACTTGCAACGGACGACCGTTGGAACGATTTCTAACGGAACTTCCAACGGACACTACCGACGGATGGTTTTCGTTGCCATCCGTTACAATTTGCGACGGACTACCACGGACTTTCTAACGGAGCGTATCCGTTACAAATCCGTTGCAAATTGTAACGGAATTGTAATGGATTTTTGCCCGTTGCAATATCCCGTCATCCGTTGCAATCCGTTGGTTTTGCTTTCCAACAGACGGATCCATTGTCCCGTCCGTTGGAAAGCCCGTGTTTTTTTGTAGTGATTGTAGATAGTCTTCACATCTACTTCATCTTCTTCTTCAATCTCTGTCTCATCATCTTTGTTACCTTCTCTTGAAATTTCAATTGTTGTCTTTAAGGATCTCACACCAAACAATAGATAGAATATCTAGCTTCGGTGACCAGCTATGATACCAATTGAAAACTTGTTAAAGACAACACATATAGCGGAAATAAAAATAAGAGAATGTGTTTCACCGAACTATTGGTTTTTATTCATGCATCAATCTCCAAGTACACTTGTTTTTCTTTACAATGCTCTAAAGATTTCCGCAGATAACTCCCCTTGAGTTAGACCATGAATACAAAAACCTAAGTTAAAAAAAACACGCTCTACCAGTACTAGCAATACCCACCACACACTCAAACAACTCTCCAAAGATCTTTTTCTGTCCCTAAGAGTATTTCACAATTTACTCAATGCTTGATTACCCTTCCAAGTTTCCACCATCCTTTTTTTATAGAGGTCGTTTTTAACTGCACTTGTTGAAATTCCTGATACACCTTGTCCGAATTTCAGTTAACCAAGTTGTTTCATGACCAAGTCAAATTCATTAAATGCTCAACAACATTTCCATTAAACTCTGAGCAACATTTGATCCCCAAGACTCTCAACAACCTTTGATTAAGTCCATTGCTCAAATCTCTCAACAACCTGAAACAAACACACAACAACCTCCTAATTAAGTGATATTTCAAACATTAACAATTTTAAATATTCATTATTACTTTATAACTTTTTAATCATTTGATAAGATAATTTAAGTAGTAACATAAACACACTGCTAGATTAAAGTAACATTTCGAATTTTAATATTCTGAGAATGCGTAGAAAACATCTTTTACTCTATTTCAAAATTCACATATATATACTAGATCTAGAAAATAAAATATAACATTCATGATCTAAAAATAATATACAATTTTATGAATTTAGTGTGACAATTAATATTTTTATTTTACTCGAAAACTATGACAATAAAGTTTCAATTTATTTGCCCGACTGTTCCTAAAACAGTCATCAATCATATAATAATACAAATATTGATCAAAACTATATTTTCTATTCGAATGTATATTATTACACAAGACAAAAACATGATACTATATTTTTCGACAATATTTTATTTCATTTTTATTAGAATAACTAATAAGCCAAAATCTGTATCTATGTGGAATAAATTCAGAGACTTAGAAAAATACAATGGAGGAGAAGAACAAAAGACTAGAATCTTTAGTTCTTGTCTTTAGAATAAAAATCTCCAAAGCAAATGGAACTGAACAGTTGAAACAGGGATTGTCTTAAAAGTCTATACAACAACGTTAGATAAAGAATTCAGTTCACATTCACACCAAATCTCATCTCTCTCTTGCTACGTCAGAATCTTCAATCTTGTCGCTGTCGAATCCAAAAAAACGTGCCTGAAAACAAGAAAACAAGATTTAGATGCATAATTTGGATAAGAATAGATGGAGAAATGGAATTTAGAGAGGGAAGTAAGCAGAGTGAATGTTGTTTACCCAAAGGGTTCATTTCCTGCACAGTTGATGACTCCTGATGCATTGGAGAAGAGAACAGAGGTCAGCATTGGCGGAGGGATCCCGACAGAGTTCTTCTTAGTAGGAGCCGAGAACCGATAGATCTAAGGTTCTATCGACATCGTCGGACTCCATGAACACTTTGCAATGCCCTTCATCATTGTCTTTGGAGCAATGTGATCCTTCTTCGGACGGCGAAATTTCCCTGGTGCCGTTCTGGTTTGACCCACCGGAGGAAATCGGAGTTTTCTCGGGATTCACATCGGAGGAGGCATTTCTGGTAACTGTATCTGCGGACTCGTTTTGGGATTTGGGCTGCTCAGGGAGGATGAGCTTGCCAAAGAGAACAATGTGAGGCTTTGTGGAATCTGAATTAACATGCGCAGAGCTTCCCAACGTCAACAAGCAAGATCCTTTGTCATTGTTGGCAGAGTTTCTCAAGGTGTTTCCATGGGGGAGGAATCCGCGTGGAGGAGCAGAACGATCAAAACCCTGAAAACCGATGGGGAAAAAACCCGACGGCAGCCTATTAAAGTGGTAGAGATCCGAGGATGATAGCTCGTACTGAGCATGCCTGGCTCCCTGTAAACCCACAGGTGCATTATCAAACGGACTGCCTGACCCCATGTGATTGCCTGAAAACGTAGGAATGGGGATGGAACTCATCAGGTTGTAATCGGGGTGCTGAGGAAGCCGCATCTTCTTCCTTGGTGGCGAATACGGAGCAAAGGGGATGGTGGGCATGTTGGATACCACTTCAACCAACCACGGATTCACCCGCTTCACGTTTTGGAGTAGATCTGGTTCATCCCACGCCACCTGAATCATTTTCCCGACAATGCGATTCAAAGGAGATTACATGTACGCAAACGCAGAAACCCATAAAAGAGAAGAAAGTTTGGATACCTGTAAGAGCCTCCATGGGGAATTCGGCCAACGCATGGTATCCACGACATTGACGGCCGACACAGTCCCCATAAACCAGCTTATGCGAGACGAATCTTCAGTCTCGAAAGCCATTTTGAACCTCATACCCGAGCACCACGAGATCTGCATTGAAGCTGCAACATCCGATGCCTTCACACAAAACTCCGATGAGCATGCCCTCGGATAGTACACTACTTCAAAAGGCCTTCCGCTAATAGCAAGAGTTACAGCTTCAACAACAGATTCGGCCGTCACTTTCCCCTTCTTACAACAACTTCTTTTTGTATTCCCCCCTTCATCTTCCCTTAGAAGAGAAGTGTAACCACAACTTCCACCAATCGGATTCCACCCGGCTGAATACTCGGGTCCGCCACCGATCCCTCCTCTCTTTGCCCTTCTAACCCCAACACAAAGATCACCATTTTCCGCTCTCATAAACACGATTGAATCCCCCGCCACAAGCTTCTTCTGATTCACAAAATTACTCCATCCCGTTGTCAAAAGATGGCGACGAGGCGTGCCCCTATATATGTGCCTAAACTTCCAGACATGCCTGTGAACATCCTTTGCAAGAATGGTCTGAACAGGTGGATCAGCGTTATAATCCAACCTCGGGAAGATAGTCTCCGCGCAGTAACGAGGAACTGAGAATCCCCCGCCATTGTTAGCATCAGATTGAGTTAACGTCTTTGCGAACGAAGGCGTTTTCTCGTTGTTGCTCTCAAAAAGTTTGCTATCACCGCCAAAACCTCCTTCATCACTCCCTTCTTCGTAATCAAATGCATTCCCTTTCAACGGCATCAACATAATTTGAGCGAAAACCTCATCGGATTCAGCATCAGCCATGTACTTTATGTCCAAGACTTTACAGAGAATCATCGAAGGGATTCGTAAATCACCGAAATCGACACGCTCGTAAGCGTTTTCTGTGTGTCCCTGAGGAAAATAAAAGACCTTTGCATTCACAGGAGGCATACGAACCATTGCACCAGCACAGGCATGCCATAGCTGAGGATCTAAACCTTTTTCTTGCCCTCCTTTGATCGGATCCTTCAACGAATTCATAACGTTTATCATACTCTCTCTCTCGAGATGAATCAGTTCCTTGTTCGATCAATTTTCTCTCCGAGAAAGCAGAAAAAACAGATTCAGGCCCTTTGAAACTGAGGAATGAATAAATACACAGAGTAACCAATTAGTGTTCAACAACACTCTAAAAGACCCAGAACTTATATTGCTATACGTTGTTAGATAGTCATATCCATGGAACCAAACAGGATTTTCTCGGAAAAGTGACAGAAAATTCGACAAGAGTCATTTAGATACAAGACATCAAACCATCAAATCTGGAAGAAAACGGGAATTTAAGAAGAACCCAGATTAAATAAATAAATATATAAAACAGAAGAGGAATAATTACCTTCGATTAGAAGAGAATTCAGTGGAGCAAAAACCTCCACCGACCTCAAACTCAAAGCCTCAGCAAAAAGAAAAAGATACCAACGGAAAAATCAAAATTTTTGGGGAAAAAGACAAGAACTTTCTGAGAAAGGTTTATAGAAAAAAAGAAGAAGAAGATGAAGAAGGCTTTAGATGAGGGGAAGTTTCAGATCGAAGTAGATAGAGTCCAACCATTTTAAGCGAACTTCAGGTGATTTTTTAAAACTGGAACCTTTTTTTCTGCGAGAAAAAAATAATAATCATATAATGTTTTTTCGGTCTTCAGTTTTGCAATTTTGTTTATTATTTGTTGTTTATTTCACGATCTAAAAATATGTGTACACACAAAACCACACACGCGTACTGATCTTATTTAAGGTTGCTGTCGGCATATTTACTCTCATTGGTAGCGCGTGTGTCCACCTTCTTATATTAGTTTAGTTTTTCAGTTTTTATTTAATATAACAGTTGCTCACAATTCGTCCTTTTCCTTATATGACCTCGTAAGTAATTTCTCTCTAATTAATCTGCTTATGTTTGAAAATAACTACTTAATTTATTTGTCGAACATATAAATTAAATTAGCTTTTATATTCTTCTAGAAATTACTATATACAACTCAATGGATATCTTTATATCAATGTTTAACAACACTTAGTGATATTTGTAAATGTCAATTCACCACGAAAATCATACTTTAGTATTATGTATTTTCTGCTATAAATAAGTTTTTATTATTATTAAAATTTATTTATTTATTTAATTTCTATGTATAGTAAATTGTAAATTTAAATAAATCAATAGTTTTTCATTTTGTTGCAAGGAATATTAATTCAAGTCAAATTTCGGTTACAATTAACTTGAACTTTTAAGAAGTTAAAATCTAAAAAACTATATATGTCAAATAATGAATATTGTAAATTTGTAAATTTTAACGTTTAATATTCATAGAAACTCAAACCAAGTTAAGATTAATCTAGAAACATATATTCAGATTAATATATTTTAAACATATATTAAGATTAATTTCTAAAAAATAATAAAATTTGAATAATATATATATATATATTTCGATCATCCAACAAGATTGGATATCAATTAATGAATTTGTTAAAAATATGATGGAAGTTAACAATAATTAACAAATTGTATAAAGGAAGAATATAAATTATTTATTACGGTTTTCATAGTTGCATTCCCGAAATAATGCATTACAAAAACTTATCATAATTAGTAAAAATAGAACAATTACAACTTAGCTTCCAATACATTATACATTGGATTATTTTTTGTTTACACGATAATTTTTTTGTCACTATTTTTATGTTTATTTTATATATTAAAACTAGAAGTTGTCAGACGTTTATATAACACAAGCAACTACAAATATACAAGTATATGACCATAACCTCACCCACCAACTATAAAGATACCATTTCCTCCGTGAATATTTATATAAGTAATTGTACAAATGTGTCAACACTAATTCCCAGTTCTTCCCACAAAATTAAAAGGTTTTTCACCGAACATTATTTTTTTTAAATTTAGAAAAAAAATCAGTATTTCTTAAATCAACTAAAATTAATTTTTTTATAAAATATAAACATTATTTTTATTTGTTAAAAAAGGTCCTTTTTAAAAAGGAATTTGACATTTTACGTGAATTTTGAATAATTTTTAATAATCATATTTTTTAAAAAATAGAAATAAAATTAGTTTAAAATGATAATAAATTGGTAAATTTTAAAAATCAACTTAACTTTTATTTTAGAAACTATAAACATTATTTATTATCTTTTTGAAAAAAGTTTTTTTTTTTGAAAAAAATTGGCATTTTGTTACATATAATTGTGAATTTGGAGTAACGTTTAATAATCATATTTTTTAACAAATATAATTAAAATTAGTATTTGCTTTTTTCCTTATTTAAAAATGTGACCCGGAGAATCTTTATAGACAACTATATAAGTATAAAACAAATCTGGTAGTCAAAGCTCAGATTCCGGGCATAAAAAGGGGTATAGGAATAGGAGAGTGAAACGCACGCGACGGGAAAGCACGTCGCCGATGCTCCGAACATATCTCCTACAAATCTGAATAGAACCATCTAATTATTTATCAAATCAATTAACTTTAAATTAATATTTAAATCCACTTTTTTAAAAATTAATCTACGATTCGACAATCCCAATACTAATCATAATTATTGTATTTCTTTGTTTATTAATCGCCCGCGAATCACGATCTCTCTAGCTTAACCATATTTTTTCTTCACCTTTGAAGTGTATTTCAAATAATTATTACCTATTTCGAATTAAAAAAATATTTGAATTTGCAAAATTTGAAACATAAATTACGAATAATAAAGTCGAGTCTATTGCGAACTACCATATCTTTCAGCGCGATAATACATGCTAACCGTTGTCAACACAACATTATGAATGAAACCATTGACAACCGATGGCGTCAAGACATTCTAAGGACGATGACATGTCGACGACGAGGTCGTGACGTGCGCCAGAGGACCAAGATGCTGAAGTCAACCCACCAGGTTGCCCGCGTTGTTGGACGATCGAACCACGGATGGGGATGCAGAACGATGGTCGAATCGTGGATAAGGAAAGCTGGACGAAGGATGAGGCACGACGGATGGTCAGACTGCCCGTGTTGCTAGACGGATGGTACGCGAATGGGGACGTGCGATGGACGGTAGAACTGCGGGCGGGGAGGCGCTGGACAGACGATGAGGTGCTGGATGGACAGGGAGGAGCGACAGACGGTAGAACTACGGACCAAGAGGAACGGCGGATGGTAGAACTACGGACCAAGAGGTGCTGGACAGATGAGGTACTGGATACACGGGGATGAGCGGCGGACGACTGAACTATGGACGTGAATGTATGCTCGCGTTGTTGGATATATGTGGAGGCACAACGAATGATCGAACCGCGAACGAGGAGGTGCTGAACATATGAAAAAATGTGACACACGGTTGGAACATGGACGGAGATGGAAGGATGGAAGAAATGAACTTAAAAATTGAAAAAGAGAAGTTTAAGATATATTTGCGAGGACGGCAGCGGACGAGCACAGATGACGGAAGACGAGAAAGGGGTGACAACGATTGTGGAAATATGGGAGGAATGGAGGAGAGAGTTCGAAACTCGAGGATTTGAGAATTTAGGGATGGGTTTAATAGCAATTTGTCATCCATCCGCCTTTACGAATTGAATTTAAAGGGCGTCAATAATCTGTCCGGATTTAAATATGAAATGATTCGATCCATCCGGAATTATGGAGGGGCTCCGATAGTTTGCCAACATTAGTTATATGTAACTCCTTTTCGTGACCAATACTCTTTCAGATCTTTGCACAATTCAAAATTATCTTTCTTCTTTCATGTGGCATTCAACACTGTCTTGATAAAACTATATAAAAATTTCTCTATGTGCATGACATCAAAATTAAGTCCAAGATTTAGATGTTTCCAATACGGTAGATCCTAAAATATGCTTTATTATACCAATTATGAGTAATTTCTTGTCCACAAATTCTGAGATGATTATTTCCTCCGTAATCTATACTCATAGGAACGCCTAAACAAAGAAATTGTTCATACAAAATCTCTTCACCGATCAAAACTGAAGGAAGACACTTCCGCATAACTACATTCATCTTTAAAGTTTTCTTGATACATCGTAATGGATCATCATTAGGATGAAAACAATGAAGGCAATCAAACCAACCGGTCTTTCGTCCATGTTTCAACTAAAAAACATCAGTTTTGTCCATGCAATATAGACAATCCAATCGACCATACATTGTCCATCCAAATAACATACCATAAGTTGGGAAATCATGAACTGTCCACATAAAGCATATCGTAACATAAAATTCTATCGCCTTAAGACGTCGTACGCTTGAACTCACTCTCACAAATCTCGCCTCGCTATGATTCTCTGTGAGGAAGAAAACAAAGAGAGAAAGGAAAACTATTGCAAGTGACGGAAAACAAAGAGACAAGAAAGAGGAAAGAGTTTAGGTGATTCTTTGTGTGAGAAAGAGGAAAAAAGAGGTGCAACACATTAAAAGAAGAGATCTAGTTGCTAAAAGTGTGACACATAACCTTGTATACTATTCATTTGGTCTTTTGTTTTCATAAATATTAAGATATAGGATCAAACTCCCATTTCCCCCTCGTCTTTATCTACTTTGCCATTCTCTCCTAATGTTTCGTACTCATTCTATTCTCCCTCATGTTGCGGTCAACATCCTATTCCCCCTTCATGTTTAAAATTCTGTTAAATCTTTCAATTTCAACCCGGTTTTACCCAATTTCGACCGACCCGATCCGAAATAAATTTAGATCCGGTTTAGACTCAATTTGGACCTGGTTTAGACTCAATTTTGACCAGAATTTGAAACCAATTTGACCCAGTTTAGACTCAATTTTGACTAAAATTTAGGTCCAATTTTGACTTAGTTTATAATTAATTTTGACCATAATTTGAAACCAACTTTAACCAAAATTTGGATCCAATTTCCATTTTTACCCGATTAAAATTCGAATCAATATGAAATTTTAACAGAACTAAACCTTAATTAAATAAAAACTAATTCTTATCGAAATTACACCGAAATCGCAATAAAACCCGAATTAATTTGAAATTTCAACTGAACTAAACCGATTAAACCCGAATCAATATGAAATTTTAACAAAACTAATCCAAAATTTAACAAAATTGGGTGAAATTGTACACAAGTCAAGTAAAAATCTTACTAATCTCGGGTTAAAAATCGAACCAACCGATAAGAATAGATTTTTGTTAAATTTTGGTTTATTTTTTTTAGTTTCATGTTAATTTAAGCTTTTAATGGTATGAAAATTAAAATTGGATCAAATTGTACACAATTCGAGTAAAAATCAATACTAATTTCGGGTTAAAAATCAAACAAAATCGATTTTTGTTTAAATTATGGTTTAATTTTGTTGAATTTTATATTGATTAGAGTTTTTAATGGTATGAAAATAAAACTTGGGGTCAAATTATAAACAATTCGAGAAAAAATCATACTAATTTCGGGTTAAAAATCGAACAAACTGATAAGAATGGAATTTTGTTTAAATTTCGGTTTAATTTTGTTGAATTTCATAATGATTCGGATTGGATTTGAATAAAAATCAAAATTAGACCCAAATTATGATCAAAATAGAGTCTAAACCAAGTCAAGATTGAGTCTAAACCGTGTCAAATTTGGACAAATTTGGACAAAATTAGGTCTAAATCGAATCAAATTTGAAATATTTAACGGAGTTTAAACGGAGGGGATATATGCAGAATTGTAAAAGAGGGGATATATGCAGAATTGCAAAAGATGAGGGGAAATAAGATGAGTGCGAAACATGGGGGGAAAATAGGATGAATGTGAAACATGAGGGGAAAATATGCAAAATAGCAAACACGAGGGGGAAATAGGAAAGTAATATATACACACATATGACCATGGGAAGATACATTCTTATAACATTATAAAAAAAAGGTTGAAATGACCATAATGTTTCTATAATTTTTATTAAAAAAATAAGTTGATTAATGTTTATATTTAATAGAAATGCTTATATAACCAAAATAATCCCACCACATAAGAAAAAATAACCTTAACTTTTTTCTTTCTTTTTTCTTAGTCACATCTCATTAATTGGATAATATGGATAATCTCTTTTAAAAATATGAAAAATATAAAGAAAATCACATGATGGTAAATGAGTTGGAAGATTATTTTTTCAGATATACGCGAGAAAGGAAATAAATATTAGGGATGATAGATCCACTTTGTAGTTTATTAACATCCAATTACTTGACACCTTTATATGCATTCAAGATTGGATTTGAAATGATTATGAGTCACAACCATTTTCTTCAGAAGACATTAAGAAATTCAATAATGGTATGATATTCTTATATTGTTTTGCTTTTATACATAATTTAGACATTTGATAATATGATATTCGTATATTCTTTTGCATTTAGAATTAATTTGTTTGTTTTATAAATTTTTCAACTTAAGGTGGAGGTTCTGCATACATTGATAAAGAATATTCTTCAAAATGAGGTTATTATGTGGAGTTTTCCAAGACTTCAAGACTTATTTATCTTCTTATAATTTGAAGACTTTTATATGTAATTTGTAATGTTTATTAAGTTGTTTTTATTCTGTAATGTGTATTGGATTTTTATATATCGTATTGAATATGAATTTGTATAAATTGAAAACTTTTTGTATTTAAATTTTTAATTTGCAAGAGGCTATTCACAAGTTTTATAATTCTTTGCAAATTTTATGGGTATCTGATTTTCGGATATCCAGATCTTGTAGGTGTGAATTTGGATACTGATTTATATTGTTTGTGCTAGACGTATTTCGAGTACCTATTATCTCGTGGATACGGGTGTCCAACCTTATATATATGAATATATATGTATGTGTATATATTACTCAATAATCTTAAAACCTCTCAACTACCTCCGAATCTTTAAAATTTTCCTGAAACACGTATGTTAAATCGTTCGTCAAATTGAAATGGTATATGAAATTTTTGAAAAACCTAAAAACAATTATATGTTTTAGAATAATTTATTTCGGTTTAGAAAATTTTAAAGTAATGGTTCAAAATTTTTTCAAAAAATGATAATCCATTTAACCTTAAAAAATGTTTCCTATTTTTCTCATTTTTGTTTATATATCATACAGTGTTGTAAAATTCGTTAGACGCTAGTCGGGCGGTCCGTCAGCGCCTAACGACTAGTTGAATTAATCGGCGATTAGACGGCGACTAGATGTTTTTCGTTTTTTAATATTTATAATATATTTCAATTTCAAAATTATAAAATATAATAAATAAATAACAAAAATATTATATATAAAATATAAAGTCATATGAATTCATTAATCATATCATAAACATAACAAAATATTAATGAAAAACTAAATATTTATTATTTGCAGTGTATTTGAGGAATTTTGATGTCGGTATCAAAATGACCTTACCTTTGAATCACTAATTCTAAGCCACGACTTTGCGATATTGTTGAGATAGACAAACATACGAATAGGTGAAGATGACATACGGACGAATGAAGACGAAAATGACAAATAGACGAACGAAAACAAAGACGAAGATGGCTACAAACCAACAATGAATGACGGTTAAAACTGAAGAGTTGATTTCAATTTGCGGAAACGTGTTTTATCAACCCGAATTTTAGATCTAGTCATGTTTACGAGAAGTTTTTCGATTATCAACGACGAACAAATACAAAAACAATTTCAGGGTACCTGTAGCGTTGAACGTGCAGTCGTCGGATGTGAGGCTTGATGGTACAAGCCCTCTACGCGTATCCACGCCGAGATCGGGATTGCTTTGATATGGAAATCGGAAGAACGAAAACTGTTTTTCGTTCTTCGGGTTTTTCCTTTCTGACGGCTAGGGTTTCTTGGTTTAGAATAGTATGTTTACGAAATCTCGTAATGCGTTTATTTATAATTATTAAGTCTTTAATAATTACGACTTAACCCCATAACTATTGAAATATTACATAATTGGCAAAATACTTTCAATCTCCCACTTGCCTTTACGTAATATCTCAAATAGTCGAAATACATGTATCTCCATACACATATTCTTCGGTGCTAGCGGATGAATATAACTGTATCCCACACTGATTGTCTAACAATCATAAGCAGATACCGAGACACTCATATGCGTGTGACCTCGTAGGTTCATCACTAAGCTGGTAGTCAATTAGTCTCACTAATTAACTAATCGAGGTTGGCGTCTAGCAACACTCCTCAACGGCCAGATAGTGTGAAGTAACATCCTTACTT
>CM071861.1:18452228-18472416 GCA_036759665.1 Gynandropsis gynandra
TCTGGTCGGGCATGTCACGCCCGAGTCGTGCAAAATGTTCTGTCCAATTGGCCGTAGGTTTTGCCCGATCGTGCAAGGGTTGTGCCCGACCGGGTGAGGCTTTTCCATGCTCAATCTCGTCCCGTTTGTCCCGTGATGATCCCCAAAGTTGCTCCTTAGCTCCGTGCATGTTCCTTTAGCTCCAAAATGGTCCAAATACGCGTAAAAACCTGTAAGAACATGAAAAGCACGAAAGCAAGTAAAACGGATACGGAATCATACGTAGAACATCACATATGTATCAAAAACGTCTCCTAAATCGTGCAAGAAATACGTATGAAAACGAGATGATCATCCAACATCTTGTACTTGTTCATTCATTCTATTCCAACAAAACATTTGATTAACACTGTTTAATACCTTTTATTTCTAAAAGATTCACTTTAAACCTTAGCTTCCCCATTCAGCTCAAAATTATAATTCAGGCACGTCTATTTCTAGCAACAACTTGCACAATCTAGATAACCATTGACACAACAACTTTGCATCTCATGTTCACCAATCCCCTAAAATACATTATTTAATTGACTTTCTGTTATAATACACTATGAAGAATTAATATGCTTTAACAACCCCGCTAACCCATTACTATAAGTCATGAATTTAAAGAAAATGAAACAACACATTATTATACTCTTCTCCCCTATAAAACCTCTTCTAATTTTTTGATGCACAATGCACTCATTCCTGCAATATAAACCAGTCCTTGTCAACCTTACCCCAAATTCTTATGTTGAAACAACTTATTGTTGGTCGCAGTATACAACAAATAATTGCTAGGGTATTGCGCATTTGACAAGCAAGAAATCCAAAGAAGGTGGACAAATTATGCGAATAGAATGTCTTCTCGTAGTTGAAAAGGTTGTTTTCTTTTTTTTTCAGAAATATGTTTATATATTCTGCATAAAGCTTTTGTTGTATCACACCCTTATTTGTTTATGATTTTTTTTGCAGGCTACTTTGCTACATGGGACGATAAATTCCAATATTTACAGTCTCTATGCACCATTTCTCAAATAATGAAGTGTTTTGTTGTTTGAAGGAATTGATGTTGTCTGTAGTAATACCAACTATAGGCTAATTGATTTGCAGTTTCCATACGCTTTACCGGATGATGTGTTGTCCGTAGTAATACCAACTATAGGCTGATTGATTTGCATGTTTCCATACGTTATAAGTTAATATTGTATCACATGCATTTTTAAAAATAGTTTGTTTAAATAGGTAATCTTTATCTATATACAACCTCAGTCATCCATTTCTATATTGATGGTGAAGCTTTAGGTTTTATGACTGATGTAGAGAGGTAAATTTCTTTTTTGTTTCACTGTAAATGTAAATCAATTTTTTATGCAAATCTATAACTGTAAATCTAATCCTTACCTAAATTTTAATATCTTAAATATTTACCCACACAATATTAAGGAAGGCATAGAGGATGGTATGAAAAACAATAACATAGACATCCAAGTATTGAAGATCGAAACATTGTCAATCTTAGAATTCTACAAATATATTAACACTTCTGATAACAAGGTTGTAACTCATAAATATTTTTGAAGTTAATAAGTTATAATAATGGGGTGTTGACGCGTTAATGTTTGTTCTATTCAATTGCAGGAAGCCAATTTACCTTTGGTGTTGATAATAACACTCTCGACATTATAAGGTTTGTGTTTGTGTTTTCAAGAAGTTTAACATCTCTTAAAATGAACCCATATTGTTGTATCTAGAAGTGTCAAAATGTAGCCCAGCCCACGGGCCCGCCCAAAAAATAGCGCAAATTTTGGGGACGATACTGTTGTTGTCCGATAATGTTTTTTTAAAATAAAAATTTTAAATATGATTTATAGATTTAAGATTCATGTTAATTAATTAGTATTTTTACGTAATTAACGTATATTTATAGATTTTTTGTGGTACTTTTGAATTATTGTAGTCATAATCATTGTTTCTGCACACATATCACTTGATGCTATGTTCTAAACAACGTCGTGAACACTTTTCGCTCTGGCATCTATCCACTAACCATCGAATTTCTTAGTGTATGTACGTTCTCGCAATTCTACGTATAACTATTCATAACTCTACTCTTTCGTCTAAAACAAATTTTAAATATATATTTCTAATATTAAGCAAATATCAATCATATAAAATCTTAAAAAGTTTAAAATATTACAAAATCTTTGTTAATTTCCGCAAAGGAACGAGAACTAGAAGTATGTGCACTCATCCCATATCATTCTATATCGTAATAGCGGGATTGACTTGCACACTCGTGTCTCTCCTTAAAACCGGGATCATCCAAATAAGCGCACATTTGTTCCAAGACATGATCTGCCATCCTAACAGGTTTACCTTTTTTCTCTTAATCTTTTTTGCAATCATTTACGAGAGCTCTGAGTCGAACTCCCAGAACCCGTTCAAATTCAGACTTTACTAGTCCGGTAATCTCATAGTTTCAATAAACTTTTGGTGAAATAATGAAATAATTATTTTTTAAACTATCATTAAATTTTTATTAAAATAAATATTATTAAAAACGTACCACAAAAGATTTTCACCAACGTTCCTTGATATTAGGATCGGTCCTCGTCGAGTAATAACATGGACGATCATAATCAGCTTTCATCGTCTTTGCTATATGACGAGAAAGTTGATCGTAGCCAAACCTATAAATAAAATTTAAGGTAAATTAACACTTAATTAACTAACCTTTTATAAAGTTACAGTTAAATTTAGTGTTACATACCACTGTGTGTCGTCTTCATGACTTGTATCTAAATGAGGAAGTTTACATCTTTCCTCATCCATTGATAGACGTTCTTCCACCGTTGGTTCGTGATGCATCGGAGGCTCGCGATGCATCATTAGCTCGATCGATGGTGGCCTCTGCTGATAAAAAGGATACAACTTATATTTTGTCGAACGAGTGTTTGGAAATAAATTCAGTTTCATAAAATTTGAAAATATTGTATCATATTGTCTCATGTGTTGTGGAGAACATGAACCATTAGCACTTTCCTTCGAGGTAAAACGATTTCCATTACGGAAGATCCCAAATATGCTCTTCTTATACAAATTATGAGTAATTCCATAACCACAAATACTCGAATGATTGTTCCCTCCGCAATCTATACTCCTAAGAATACCCAAAGTAAGAAGTCGTTCATACAAAATCTCTTCACCGGTCAAAAATGGAGGAGGAGATTTCCACAGAACTATGTTCCTTTCGAAATTTCTCTTGTTACGCCGTAATGTATCATCAGCATGAAGAAAACGACGATGACAATCAAACCAACTTGCCTTTCGTCCATATTTCAACTGAAAAGCATTTGTTTGTCCCATGAAAAATGGACAAGCCAATCGACCATGCGTTGTCCATCTAGATAGCATGCCATTAGCTAGAAAACCACTTGTTGTCCACATAAGAGCACCTAGTAATATAAAATTATGTCGCCTCGAAACGTCGTACGTTATAACTGCCTTCAATAATTCTTTCAATTCTTCAATTGGTGGTTGAAGAAATATATCTAAACTTTTTTTTCGGATGATTAGGCCCGAGATTCAATATTCTTAAGAACAAAAACTCACGTTTCATGTACATATTAGGTGGTAAATTGTACGGTGTCATAATAACTGGCCACAAGAAATAATTTCTCGCAAATACCCCGAATGGATTAAAACAATCTCTGTAAAGGCCTAAATAAACGTTTCGACTCTCAGCTGCAAAATAAAGATATACCTTGTTAAATTGTTTCCACGCCTCACCATATGTGGGATGACACATTTCTCCATCACGACTTCAATGCTCAGCATGCCATCTCATGTTACTTGCGGTCTTCTCAGATTGATACAATCTTTTTATCCTGTCTGTAATTGGTAAATACAACATACGACGATACAGAACCTATTTTTTATTCCTTGTTAAATAAAACCAATCTTTTCAACTAAATCGACAATTACTCAAATCCGATGTTTCTTTCCAAAAACTCATACAATTGTCTTAGCAAATACCAATCTTTTAAATATAGCAATAAACCCAATGATCTCATCATCTTCTTTGTTTCATAATATTACTCAACTGCACTATTATCTTCATGCAAATAATCTCTTACTAATTGCGATATCCAATCCATGCATTGCCCAGAATGATTATTTCAGCCTTCAAATTGATCAACCATGCAGATTGAGAC
This sequence comes from Gynandropsis gynandra, assembly GCA_036759665.1. NCBI lineage: Eukaryota > Viridiplantae > Streptophyta > Magnoliopsida > Brassicales > Cleomaceae > Gynandropsis > Gynandropsis gynandra. The sequence goes on from CM071861.1 coordinate 18,456,464, forward strand.
AAATGTGAAAGACCACTTTTAAAACCATCATAATGTGGATGCCTAGCATTTTCTTACATTTAAAAAAAAACATTTTCACTTCTTCATTCGGATCTTCTTCAACATTTTCACCTTCGTTTCTTTCACCGAATACATTTTACACCATTTCCACATAAGGGTTCATTTCTACATCTTGAAAAGTCACAAACAGGTCATGATGTACAATACAAGTATTAAACTTTTCAACAACATTATGAGATCATGGTGAAAATGTCACTCTACGAGATAATCAAATGAAATAATTCGGAGTAAAACCTCTTTCATAAAGATTTTTTCAAACAGTTTTCTCATTAACATATTTTTCATTTTTGTATTTGATGCATGGACAAATGATCATCTAGTTTTTACACGTATTTCTCGCATGATTTTAGTGATGTTTATGATATAGATGCGATGTTTACATATGATTTTGTATCCGTTTTACTTGTCTTCGTGTTTTTGTATTCTTACAGATTTCAATGCAAATTCGATTCATTTCGAAGGTTATGAATGTACACGAAATAAAGTACAAGCATCGAGAATAGTAGCGGACAAAACGGGACTTGAAACGGCAAGGAACGGGCAAGATGTGAACATGCACGACCGAGCACAATGCGTTGCACGATTAGGCATGGAACACAACAACTTGCACGACCGTGCAGCGCTACCTACCTGACCAGGCTCAGCAAACACAAGAACAATGCATGATTGTGCTTAATAGAAGACAACAATGCCCGACCGTGCAGGAATAGCAGCCTGACTGTGCTCAATAGAAGACAAAAATGCCCGACCGTGCACCAACCTCAGCCAACCGGGCTCTTGAAATAGAAAGTAACCCCGGACATGCAACACGACCCAAGCATAGGTGAAACCAAACCGGGCTTTGATTTGAAGATATGCCCGACCGAGCTCACTCTTGTGCCCGGTCGGGCATGAAAAAACACGGACTACAATACACAAAGGAAATATTCCGGTCATGGAGAAGAAAAGGAATATCACAGGAAAGAATGGAAAGGAAGGACAAAGGGGAAAGAAGAAGAAAAGGAAAGAGAAGATAAGAGGAAGAGGAAGAAAATAAGTCAATAAAGTGAGATTCTTTGGAAAAAATCATATTACGTTAGACACGATAGACACACAGAGAGAAAGTAGAAGGAGGAGCGGTTCGTGAGTTCTTGCGGAGGAGACATTCAAAAGCCATTGAAGATTGAATAGGGACTTCGGTTTTGTTTGGTTTTCTATATTCTTTAAACTATCTACTTCTTTTATGTTGTTTGCTTTCAAACGCATGAGTTAGTAGTTGTTTTGTTCTAGGGGAAGGGATTAGCCCATGGCTATCCCGGAACCACATTGATTCATTTTTTAATGCAATTTCTTGTTTTTGTTTATCTATTCTTTGTTTGATTGCTTGATTAACTTGTGTTTACTAAGGCCAGGTAGATACATGTTTTAGGAACTTAGGAGAAGGACCGAAAGGAGAATTCCGGATAATCAGACTTAGAACAACTGAGGCTGGGCCACGAAAGTAGGGTAGTAGAGGTTCAGGCTAAAACGGATGAATTATAGAACTTATGAATTCAATTTAAGGCTGCAGCCACGAAAGTAGGAGAAAACTTCACTAGATCACGTGTCGATGCCTTGAGAGAGGGTAGATATCATATTAGGATTGTCCGCCTTTGATAATTTTATTGGGAATGAATGATTAGATAGGTCTATTGTTGGTTCCAATAGTCTTGTTGTGAAACCGTAATCCTAGAACGTTTGTCTCACTGTTAAGAACTCGTTCGTTTATTGTTTTTAGTTATTTAATTCTTAAAATCAATATTTCGTTCGTTTGCAAGTTTTATTCGTAGTTTGAGTCTAGACTGTGTTGCTGTGAGATCGACACCAAGAGTAATACACACGTGTCGTGCACTTGCGGGTAGTTTAGGTTAATATTGTTTAACTTGGAAGGCATCAAGTTTTTGGCGCCGTTGCTTGGGACTATTGTCTAAGCATCTTAGAATTTAACTTAGGATTATACTTGTTTTCTTTTTCTTTTTTTTTCTTTTATTTTGTTTCTTTCTACCTAATTTCATTTATTTTTCCTTTGTTGGTTTATGACCAGATCTCAATGTGCTTCGAGTCTATTCCAATCGACTCCAAGATCGAGCAAACTTACAGACAACTGAGAAAAGAGCAAGGAAGAAGGGAAAGCAGAGCCGTCAGATCAGTGAGAGATGGTTAATCAAAACGGCCATAGACAACCTCATTTACCTATCGGTAATATGGGGCTTTTGTAGCTACAACAACTCGGTAATTTGGGGCTCTCCCACCATGTCGTCTCAGAGACTATGTGGTACTGCACATGAACAACGTCCAAATAGCCATCGGATGCCTGATGTTGCTAGAGAACAGTTTGAAATTAAGCCTATGATGATCAACATGCTTTATCACAATCAATTCATGGGCATAAATCAAAAGGGTCCCCATCAATACCTCAGAGACTTTCTAGAGCCTTCTAGTACGTTCAAGATACAGAGAGTCTCGAAGGATGCGATATTTTTGTGTCTCTTCCCCTTGTCAATTGGGGAACAAGTGAAAACTTGGCTGCAATCTTTTCCCGCTGGTTCAATCACTACTTGGGACTCGCTCTGCACATTGTTCCTATCACGATTCTTTCCTCCGAGCAAGACGATTCAGATGAGGGGAGAAATCACGACGTTTAGATGCAGAGATGGAGAAACGTTGTTCAAAACATGGGGCAAATTTAAGTATCTTCTACAGATGTGTCCACACCATAGTCTCGAGCAGTGGTATGTTATCCATACCTTTTACAACAGAATTTCAAACGAACACCGAACGATGTTGGATAACGCTGCTAGAGGATCATTTATTGATCTGAGTGTTTAGGAGGCATATGAGCGGATTGATAACCTCGCCATGAATCACGCTATGTGGTCAGCACCGAGAGTTATTCTGAACAAAACTCAAGATCTATATTAGCAGAATAAGAGTAGAGCGACGAGCAATGCAACAAACGCTATGTCCTATGAGAATTGCAGAGATACAGAGCATGTAGTATATCAATGCACGGTGCAAGAAGTCATCGAAACAGATGAAGTATGCCCAGCAGCAAGGAACCAGACAATTCAGAAACACCTACAACCCCAATTGGAGGAACCACCCAAACCTCTCATACCGAACGACTCAACCGATTAAGTATTCGGTATTTCAACAGAGACATCAACCGTAGCAGCAAGATATCCAACAATCCCATCAAGTTTCGCAAGCTCCTCAACCTCCTCAAGCCCCTTCGTCAAACCTTGAGGCGGTGATGCTGGAATTTATCAAGGAGCAAAGCCAGCAGCAATGGACACAAGCCAAATTGAATGCGAATGTGGGGATAGCGATTAGCGAGCTCAAAACTCAGATGGAATCCTTGAGTAGGCATGTGGAGGTCTTAGAAACTCCAAAGCACAAAAAATTGCCTCGTCCACTCAGAATCCCGAACAGCTTCCCGGAAAACCCGATCTAAATGCGAGAGAGTACGTGAGCGCTATTACATTGTGCAGCAGTGATATGATCGAGCATCCACCCTCCAAAGAGCAAGAGCAAGTTTCTAGAACGTCCATAGAAAAAGGCAAAGGCAACACCGCGATTATATAAGGAGTTGAAGCAGATTTGGACAAACCATATGTTGCTCCACCGACATACCAACCTCCAATACCGTTACTCAACGGTTCGTGAGCAACAAGAATGAAGAATGACTATGTAGATTTCTAGAGGGCTTCATGAAGTTCGACATCAACATCCCATTCGTGGAAATCCTAAAAAAAATGCTTAATCATGCCAAACTCCTCAAGGAAGTTCTTACCAAGGATAGGCGCATCGAAGAGAGTGAGACGGTAGTACTCAATGAGGAATGCAGCGTCGATTTTCAAAATAAGCTACCATCGAAGTTGAAGGACCCTAGAAGTTTCTCCATTCCATGCACAATAGGTAATATAGAAATTGACAAAGCTTTGTTTGATTTAGGAGCAAGCGTAAATCTCATGCCACAATCGGTCTTCAAGCGGATGAACTTCGGAGATCTCAAACCTACAAAGATGTCTCTACGCCTCGCAGATCATTCGGTATGATATCCGGTGGAAACTGTTGAAATGGTTCACACCAAAGTAGGTAATCTTTGCATTCCCACTGATTTTGTTGTACTTGAGATAAAGAAGATGCTAGGTGCCCATTATTCTTGGTAGACCTTTCTTAGCTACTGCATGTGCCATGATAGACGTACAACAAGGAAAGCTTTCTTTACGTGTCGGAGAGGAGACGATCAAGTTCAACTTGTTAGCTCCTTGAACGGACCCTCCTTCAACGAGTCATGCTTTAGAGTTAATTTGTTGGACGAGTGACACGCTCGATCGGGAAAGTATTTTCAACCCTCTAGACGCGAGACTCACGGACGAGGAAGCCGAGCTGTATACAAAATTCATGAGTGCTATTGAAGCACTAAGAGATGCCCCATGGGAGGAGATATCACACGAAACGCACGCTGATTTCGCAGTGGAGAAGGCGCCAAAACTTGAGCTCGAACCTATTCCTACTTCTCTTTGGTATGAGTACATTGAATGCAATAAAACCATCCACTCGCGTAAAGAAGCATAGCAGAGTCAGCTCTTTAATATGTACGCACGGAATTTCTAAGGAAGACAACCAAAAACCTTCCACCAAAACTCAAAGGGAGCTGTACCCGCATTTGAAAGATGTACTGGAAAAAGACACCATAAAATTTTTTGATGCAGATATCATTGATCCAACCTTGGGCAACGAATGAGTGAATCCCGTGCATGACATGCTAAAGAAAAAAGCATTGACACTTACTTATCCGCAATGCGAACAACGACCGCACTAAGGGATGGCACGACAAAAAGATCCTAGCACATGACTTCCAACTAGGTGACTTAGTTCTACTTTTTCATTCTCGTCCTAAGCCACATATTTCTCGCATGATTTTAGAGATATTTATGATATAAATGTGATGTTTACGTATGATTTTGAATCCATTTTACTCGTCTACGTGTTTTCGTATTCTTACAGATTTCAATGCGAATTAGATTCATTTCAAAGCTTAAGAACGTACACGGGATATAGTACTAGCATCGAGAATCGTAACGGAGCAAACGAGACTTCAAACGGCAAGGAACGGGCAAGATTTGAACATGCACGGCCGAGCACGATGCATTGCACAACCGAGCATGGAACACAATGCAGGACTGTGCAGCACTACCAGCCCACCGGGCTCAGCAAAAAAACAACAATGCACGACCGTGCTCAATAGAAGAGAACAATGCTCGACCATGCATGAATAGCAACTTGACTGTGCTCAATAGAAGACAACAATGTCGGACAACCAGCCTATCCGGGCTCTTTAAACAGAAAGTAACCCCGAACATGCAGCACGGCCCGGGCATAGATGAAGCCCAAACGGGCTTTGATTTGAAGATGTGCCCGACCGAGTTCAGTCTTGTGCCATATCGGCCATGACAAAACACGGACTGCAATAGATAAAGAAAAGATTCCAGCCGTGGAGAAGAACACGAAGATCACGGGAAAGAATGGAAAAGGACGGCCAAAGGAAAAAGAAGAAGAAAAGGAAAGAGAAGAGAAGAGGAAAGAGGAAGAAAAGGGGTAAAAGAAGTTAGATTCATTGGAAAAAATATATTACGATAAAAACGATAGACAAAGAGAGAGAAGGTAGAGGGAGGAGCGGTTCGTGAGTTCTTGTGGAGGAGACATCCAAGGAGCTTTGAAGATCGAATAAGTACTTCTGTTTCATTTGGTTTTCTATGTTCTTTAAACAATCTACTTCGTTGATGTTGTTTGCTTTCGAACGCATGAGCGAGTATTCGTTTTTTTCTAGAAGAAGGGATTAGCACATGGCTATCCCGGAATCACTTCGATTTATTTTTAAATGCAATTTCCTGTTTTTCGTTTATCTATTCTTTAACTGAGTGCTTGATTGACTTGTGTTTATGAAGGACAAACTTAGGAGAAGGGCTGAAAGGATAATTCTAATTCTGGATAATCAACTTTATAACAACCGAGGCTAGGCCACAAAAGTATGGTAGTAGCGGTTGAGGGTAAAATGGATTAGTTTAAGGGGTCAGCCACCAAAGTAGGGGATAACTTGACTAGATCACATGTATATTCCTTGAGAAAGGGTAGAGATCATATTAGGATTGTCCGCCTTAGAACGTTTGTCTCACTGTTAAGAACTCATTAGTTTATTATTTTTAGTTATTTCATTCTTAAAATCAATGTTTTGTTTGTTTGCATGTTTGATTCGTACTTTAAGTTTAGGTTGTGTTGCGTAGTCTCTATGGGATCGACACCTAGAATACTACACACGTGTCGTGTACTTGCGGGTAATTTAGGTTAATATTGTTTAACTTGGAACGCATCAACAAACCAACCTACCAGTGTCTTTATAAACTTGTTGATTTGTCATCATCGTCATAAACTATGTAACGCCTTTTATAACCTCCTTCGATACACCTAGAGTTTCCGGATCAATTCTTCCATACATCCTAACGCGGTCCCGCTGGAACGATGCTCTAGACTAAGGGTTGGATTGGATAGGCCTTGCTGCAACGGATTGCACAAGGGTTGTGGAACGAGTGGTCACACGAGAATTGTGGAATAGCTCTCGATTCACCGGTCCATCTTCGAAGGATGTTACGCACCAACGAAGAACAAACAAACGTTGGATATGACTCACCAACGAGTTTTGCTGGATATTATGCACCAACCAGAAAGATCTCACAAAGGAAAATCAAAGTTTAATTCAAAATTCAAGAAAGGCCATGCAAACACATAAATGTAGAACAATTTAATTGTTCTATAAAATAGATAAGGACTTAATTAGGACAAGTCGTAAGTTGTGTCGTTGGGTTGCAGATTTGTCTTGAAACCCTTGAGCCAATAATTAGGTCACATAAGTGAGTCATGGCCTCGTAAAATGTGCCTTCGCCAATATCGATTGTAAAATGTGGATGTTAGAACTTCTTTGTGGACACGAGCACTTGTCTTGAACTTGAACGACCATGATAAATCACGTCGATAGCCTCCTTGAGCTTCCTAACTTTAGCTCGGGTCACGAGACCTGCTTGTATGATGAAGGCTTCCTCATCAATAGCCCTAGCTCTAGTAATGGGACCAACGTCCTTCTTTCGATTCATGTCCATCTTCCGTCCTTTTTGGTTCAGCTCGAGTTGCCTCTTCTATAGCACGGGTAATGTCGTTTGCGACGGGGGTCGCATGCTCGGTAACACAGGGCACGTCCTTAGCAACATAGGTCGCGTCCTCCTCAGCATGGGTTATGTCCTGCTCAGCGTGGGTCGCCTACTTCTCAACACGGGTCACCTCCTCCTCAGCACGGGTTGCGTCCTCCTCAGCGCGGGTCGCATCTTCCTCATCATGGGTCACGTCCTCTTCATTTGCTACAGCTCGGGTTGAGTCCTCGACGCTGTCCCGGATCATATCACATCCGCTGTCTAGAAACGAAAATATTCGATCTCACCGATGTTGCCATTATAATCAGAAACGATAACAAGATATGTAGAGAAATATATGAGAATGTGTGCGAGAAATGGATGAAAGGAGGAGGGGTTAAATACATAATTTCATACTGATTAAGGACAGATTATGGACTAAGAAAAATATTTGCTGGCAAACCATCCCGAAAACGTCCCAAAATCCAAATGGTAACCCATAACCATCTCGAATACGTCCCTAAATCCTAAACCATCCATAAAATTTACCGACGGGCATTGTCGCCGTCCTTAAAATGTACAGATAGACTTTGATGACATCCGTAAATTTGTGAAGGAACACTGTTGTCGTCCACAAAATTGCGGACAGACAGTGTTACCGTTCGCAAACTGCTAACGTCCTTGGACGCGGTCTCTAACCCGCAACGTCTAACGATTCTGTCTCCAATCCGTTTGCAATCACGGACGACTCAGGGAGTGCTTTTCGATTCGGTAATTTGAGGACGGAATACGGACGGATATATTTTTTCATCCTTAATCCATCCCTGATACATCCGAAACTTTAAGGACAGACTCTTCAGCCTGAAAATTCTAATCGGAATTTACAAATTTCTAGTAGTGGACGTTGCTGATGATGGCACAATCGAAGACAAATTGAAGTTTCACTATTTTGAGCATCCCCATCCGGTTGAGCATCCTACTAAGCCAACACCACCACCACCCGAACCGCTTAAATTGGTCAAGAAACAACAAAATAAATTACAAACTCAAAGGCGTTTATCAAGAGAGAAGGAAAACTAGGAGACGATCCGGCAAGGCTTTGCAGAACCCAAAAAATCGAAGGTCACAATGATCAACTTCATGAAAGTTCTTAGATATGAAGCACCTAGGAATCTAATAGACTTACAGCAGCTGCTGAGCGTGAGCAGGTTCACATTGATAGGAACACTACACGCAACCTTACACATGCAGAGCATCGTGAGAAGAAAGAGAGAGAGCTTTTTGATGATCTACTCTAGAGACCATCATCTCATCAAGTCACCAAGCTTTAACCATTTCAAGTATGAAGAAAGCGGTAACGTTAACAAAAAACAGTCAAGATGTTGTTGAGGTATGCAACGATTTTTGTTTTGGTATCATTTGGGTTTAAAGCTTAAAATAACAAAAACACATAATTGATCGTAAGAGTTAATTGTTATATCTTCTACCTAATACCTCTTCTGAAATGGAAAGAAAAGGTTGAATCTGTCCAACCTACCCTCAATGTTGTAGAAAAAAATGGATGAGAAGGTTGTGCTTGCAGCAATGAAAGAGAAGAAATCGAATCATGGTAAGAGGATACATTTCGATTAGCTCCTACAATTGAAAGTTTCTATTTATATTTCTAGAATATTTCCAATATATTTTCAGTATTTACACTCTGTTTGCATGAAAGGTTGCTTTCAAGCAAGTTAATCTACTACTTTTACATCTTCATTTCCTGTTTTTTATTTTCAAAACAAACACACCCTCATACCGTCAAAAGCCATAAGCGGAGAATGTGACATAACTGTTTTTAGCTATTGGAATTCCTGCACTGCAGTTCCTTGCATATAGTCAATCACCAAGCAAGTACCTAGAATTGGACAAAGACTCGAATATATCAAGCTATTTCCAAAAATGAATATTGAAGAATCTGCAGTTCGAAGAGACTAACTACATCTTCAAATTCTTCGCAAGATTCCTATAACAGAAAAATGAAAAAAAATGTCTCTATGACAAATAAAATTACTTTCATGGACATATCCATTGACAATGTTCTAAAAACTCCATAGCAAAAAGAGGAGTGAGATTTGTGATCCTTTCAGATATGTAGATCACTATGAGATTGGTTTTATGAGATTTTATTTACAAAAGATACCTAATGAAGTAGAACAAATTCTTACAACCAAAATTTTCACCTTATCGCTGCCAAAGCTTGTGTGTCATCATATTTTATAACCAAGATTTTACCTTTATTGCATCCAGATACTACTTTGACAATATCGTTAACTTTTACATGCATTTTATGTAGAACTAGGAGGCCGTTGGGTTTGCATAATTTGCATTCCCACAGAGTTGGAAAAAATTCAAAGAGCATATTCATACCAAATGTTTGGCACAATCAGTGGTGAACTAATACCTCAGGGAACAACAACACATCCTTATATTCTTACAATTCATAAGAATTCATAACCATTTGTATCTACAATATCAAAATAAATTATTTCTTTCATGTTTCTGGGCAGAACCTTAAAAAATCATATCCTTAACCACAAACTCTTAAAACGGACAACAAGGATTGAATTCTAAAAATGAGGTAAAAACGGAAGAGGAGGATAGTAACCTTTACAACAATGCGACATTGTTTCTCATTATGCCTAATGCAATAAGCACAAAAGAACATCAAAATAAGGGAATATGAACAATATGAAATTATTTGTAGGCAGTTCAAACTTTGAGTCTTCAGAAACCAATAATGTGTTATTATCCATTCAATAAATGAGTGACTTAACCACACTGTAGCAAGCAATCCCTAGATAATTTACATTCACATGCAAATGTTTATTTCTCATTGGTGAAGACTTGAAGAACAAGAACGAGAAATCGATTGACAAACCTATAAAATGTGAGAAAACACCACAATCACTGGTGGTTATGTGATTTAAAAGTCAGGTTGAATCCCAAGACTTTAAATCAAGAGTTGAAGGGTGAAACTCAGATACTTGGAAAAGAAACTATCTCAAATCTAAAAAATCGTAATCTTTCTTGCAACTAAATATAAAACGACATAAATAAACCCTAGGAAAGCAAACCTATGCATTTTGAATTAGTCCTAAACCAAATTAACTAAAAATAATCTCAAACCAATCAAATAAGCTCTAAGCAGACTACAACAACTAGAATTAAATCTAATTGAACAAAACTTTACGTTTTGGACTTTTCAACTTAGCCAAAACTGCCCAAATCTTCTTGTTCTTCAAGTCTCCACGTCCTTGGCTCTAATAAGTGTGATTAAAGTCAATTCTCCTTGTGTATCTTCTCTATCTGGTGCTCTCGTGCCAAAATCAACTTGAACAAGCTTGGTGAATGCATTTTGTAACCATTTGGTTCATGCACGCGTCATTGGCACAGTAACTTCAAGATTAGGTTCTTTAGCTCATCTCTTGCTCTCCAGATCCATCTCGACGTCCTCATCATTCCCCTACTCTTCAAAAGGATTTGTCCTCAAATCGTGGGTGTGAGCTGCATCAAAATGAGAGAGATCATCAACATGAAAGGTCGAACTAATGCTATACTCACCTAGTAATTCAATCTTATACACATTGTTGTTAATGCGCTCAAGGATACGAAAATTGCCTTCTCCACGCGGCATCATCTTGGACTTCCATTGCTGTGGAAATCTCTCCTTGCGCATTTGTATCACACAAGATCTCCAGGTTGAATAACCTCTTTACACCCTTTATTAGCTTGCTTGGCGTACAGATATGCTTTCTTCTCAATGTTCTTCCTCGCTTTCTCATGAATCTGTTTCACATACTCAACCGTTTTAATTCCATCAAGATTAGCAAACTCAGACATAGGTAATGGCATTAAATCCAATTAGAAAACTCAGCCATAGGTACAAAACTGAGCATCTCAATCAGACACGATAGTTCTAGGCATCCCATGGAAATGCACTACCTCTCTAAAGATTAAATTAGCAATGTGTGATATGTTTTATGGCATGGAATGAATTGTGCAATCTTATAAAACCGATCTACAACCACAAACATAGAATCCTTAGTTATCATAGTAAGAGGCAAGCCGAGGATGAAGTCCATAGAGATGTAAGTCCATGGTTCACAAGGAATAGGCAAGTGAGAGTACATGTCGTGCGGTTGCAGCTTAGACTTCACCTTCATGCAAGTCACGCATCGACCACAAATCTGCTCGATATCCCTGCGCATGTGAGGAAAATAAAAGTATTCCTGCAACATAGACAAAGTCTTGGTCACCCCAAAATAGACCAGTAAACCTCTCTCATGTGCTTTTCTAACAAGAAAATGTCTCATGGAACGGTTTGGAATACAAAGCTTCTTCTCGTGAAATAAAAAACCATTGAACTTGTAGTACATATCTTGGGCAATCTTCTCACACGTCTTAACTAACTCATAGAAGTTATTATGTGATGTGTACAGATCATTAAAGTGCTCAAAACTGAGCAATCCCACATCCAAAGAAGAAATTATTGCATAACGTCTAGAAAAAGCATCAATTACCACATTCTTTTTACCTAGTTTACACCTGATCACATATAGGAAGGTTTCTATGACGTCTACCCACTTTACAAATCTTTGGTTCAGCTTGTGTGCTTGAGAGATTCAAGATCTATATGAATCACAAACTCTTTAGGCCACAAGCAATGCTGCCATGTCTGCAACGCTCTCGCCAATGTGTACATTTCCTTGTCATAGGTCGTGAAGCTTAATTGTGCTCCACTAAACTTCCCACTAAAGTACACAATTGGCCTTTATGCTTGCATAAACATAACTCAAATACCACATCTAAAGAATCACATTCAATCTCTAAAAGTTTTTGCAAAGTTAGGCAAGTACAAAAGAGGAGCATTCGGTAGTTTCTCTTTCGAAATCTCAAATTCCTTCTCTTGCGCCTCTCCCCATTGAAACACTAAAATCTTCTTTATTACTTTAGTCAATGGGGATGTAAGGGTGCTAAAGTCCTACACAAACTATCAGTAGAAGCCTGCCAAACAATGAAAGCTTCTGACCTCTCCGAGCATTGTAGTCCTGGGAAAATTTCTTATGGTTTCTACATTCTCTTCAACGACATGTATTTCCTGCTTACTCACAACAATCCTAAGAACACAAGTTTCTTAGTGCAGAAAACACATTTCTTAAGATTTGCAAACAATTTTTCAGTCCTTAACAAGTCTAGAACATTCCTAAGGTGATGAACATATCCTTCGAGATTCTTGTTGTAAACTAAGAAATCGTCAAAGTAAAAAAGAAAGCGCCTAATGAACTTCCTAGGCATTTATTTAAGCCAAAAGGCATGACAACCCATTAATAAAGTCATAATTTTGCTTTCAAAGTTGTCTTCCATTAATAACCTTCTCGCATTTTAATTTGATGATAGGCGATCATAAGACCTATCTTGGATAAGATACTAGAACAATGCAACTCATTAAGCAAATCATCTAACCTAGGAATAGGATGGTGATACTTTACTATAATATTATTGATTGCTCGACAATCAACACACATGCCCTACATACCATCCTTCTTAGGTACCAAGATGACCGAAACAGCAGACGCTGACATGCTTTCCCATAAATAACCCTTTTCAATGTGTTTATTCACTTGTCTTTTGTCTTTGCAACTCTTTTGTTTCTTAGGGGTTAGTATGCTAGGTGGGCTTGTTAGGGATGCTAGCACCCGGCACAAAGTCGATTTGGTGCTCTATTTACCTTATTGGAGGCAAGCGGCAGAGAATTTCTTTCGGAAACACGTCTTCAAATACCTACAAAAGATCACAACCAACACTAGACAAAGAAGAGGTCGGCTCGTTAAAAACAAAGCCTCCTTGTACAAAGGTTTATTGATCTCTCTTGCTCTCATAGAATGAAATTTGTTTCTCTCACAGCTGATGTGTATCAGAGTTAAATATAAATTAACCTAAACTACCCGCAAGTGCACGACACGTGTGTAGTATTTTAGGTGTCGATCCCACAGAGACTACGCAACACTACCTAAACTCGAACTAGGAATCAAACTTGCTAACGAGAGAATGTGGATGAAGAATGAAATACTGAATGTAAATAAACTACTTGGGTTCTAACGATAAGGCAAACGTCCTAGGAAACTGGTTTCACCACAAGACTACCGAAACCAACGATCAACCTATCTATCATGCAATCCCAGTTAAAGCTATCTAAGGCGGACGATCCTAACATGATATCTATCCTCTCTCAAGGCATAGACACGTGATCTAGACAAGCTGTCCCCTACTTTCGTGGCTGACACCATGAACTAAACCCATAAACTCTGTGATTCGCCCGTTCACCCTCAACTGTTGCTACCCTACTTTCGTGGCCTAACCTCGTTTGTTCTAAACCTGACTTTCTAGGATTAGAATTCTCCTTTCGGTCCTTCTCCTAATCTCTAACACATGCATTTACGTGGCCATCGCAAACACAAGTAAATTCAAGCACTCAGATAAAGAATAGATGAACTAAAACGGGAAGATGCATTCAAAATAGATCAAAAGTGGTTCCGGGATAGCCAAGGGCTAATCCCTTCTCCTAGAACAAACAAACTACTCGCTCATGCGTCTGTAAAGAAACATAAACATAGTAGAAAGTCTAAGGAACATAAAAACCAAACAAAACCGAAGTGGTAGTGCTCGATCTCCAATGCTCCTCGCTTGTCTCCTCGCAAGAATCTCCTTTATCTTCTACTGAATTGTTCTCCACTGTATGCTTGCTTCAATGACGTCTTCTGCCTCCTTTTAAGCCTCCTTAGTCGGTCTAGATGTTGCCTAAATTTCCCCACCAACTTCCCTTTGTTTTAAGTTAAGTTTACTTAACTTAATGCAGATATGGGCCGCGACCCGTTCGGGTAGTGAGTGTGCCCGCTCGGGTGCGGCTAGGGCAAGTCGTGTTGCTGTGTGGCTGGAATGATGCCCGATCGGGCATGGTATGTGTGCCCGTTTGGGCACAAGGCAAATGGTCGGGCAAGTCATGCCCGAGTCGTGCAAATGGTGCACAAGTTTGGCCGAAGGTCTTTCCCGGTCGTGCAAGGGTTGTGCCCGATCGGGTGGAGGCTTTCCATGCTCAATCTTGTCCCGTTTGTCCCATGATGATCCTCGAAGTCGCTCCTTAGCTCCGTGCATGTCCTTTTAGCTCTAATGATCCAAATACGCGTAGAACCCTGTAAAAACATGAAAAGCACGAAAACAAGTAAAACGGAAACATAATCATACGTAAAACATCACATATGTGTCAAAAACGTATCCTAAATCGTACAAGAAATACGTATGAAAACGAGATGATCAAAATCCCCTAGACTTGAATGTTTTGATTGTCCCTAAGCAAACGTAAATGTGGAATACATGGGGTATGAAAAACACGAGAGTTCCCCTTCTCCTAGAAATATCGCTAAAGCGAACCTAACCCATTAACTAGCATGTCGAGAGCAAATTCGGCCTAATCGAGTTTTCAGTCTTAATCCTAGGCACGGTTACCCATGAGAAAGTAAATGAAAGGAAACTAGACACGCTACCGTAACTCCCTCCACCAGACAAGACTTCAGACTATGCTAAACCTAGGTCAACCAAGGATAACTGTTTCTTTCTTTCCGAGCTTCTTTCTTTCTTTTTCTTTTCTTTTTCTTTTTATTTTTCTTTTTATTTTCTTTTGATGACTTCTTTTTTTATTTTTATTCTTCTTTTTCTCTTTTCCCCCTTTTTTTTCTTTGCATACACACTAGACTTCTAGGACGTCCGATTTGAAGGGATCCAGCCTCTACTTAGACCCAGACTACCGATGACGGTATACTCATGCATCTCGTGTCAGAGTGCAGCGCAGTAGGCGGCTTTTTGTGCCATGCCCTTAGGACGTAGAAAGATGATCGCCAACCCACCACTTAGACCCGAGCCACCGAAAGAGTAACAAGGTCGGAGTAACAAGGTCGATGCACTCATATCGATTTTTGATCATGCTTATTAGGCACTATTTCTATCGACAGCGGAGTGTTAGTGTGTGATTTTTAATCTGCAAAACGAGCTTGATTTTATATGATCCAATAATCCTCAATATGACAAAAGTAAAGTGTCGTCTACACGAAGTATGACCCTCTGGGTAGAGAAAATAAACGACAGACCAGCCTATCAACCTCGTCTAAACATCCCCACAAGTAACACTAGGATTCCCAAGAACTACGACCTATTGTTTTTCAGCCGACTAATAAGCTCTAACGCATAGGAAAACCTAGCTCAATCATGCAAATCTCACGGAAAAGGTTAACTTCTTAAGCATCCTAGGTTCAGGGTTCATCTCAAAACGTGGCACCGGACAAGTGCCTTGGGACGACTCTGACTCAATGAAAACAAAAACAAACTAAAAATCGCAAAAATAACCTAAAAAGTAAAAAGTAAAAAGAAAGTGAAATGAAACCACCTGACAAACGTGGCTGCTCCCCCAGACTTGAATTGAACGGCGTCCTCGACGTGAAGCTCTGATGGAGGATGAAGCACGTTTGTGGTGTTATTTTTTTGTGTGTTTTTCTCTTATTTTTAATGGAAATAAATAACCGAGTCTTAACCTAAAAACTAAGAAAATTAAAAGCAAACAACTGGGTTGCCTCCCAGAAAACGCTTATTTAACGTCAT
>CM071861.1:18475058-18493773 GCA_036759665.1 Gynandropsis gynandra
ACGTGGTGGAGGAGCCTGTGGTTCTCGTGCTTGAGGCACGAGTGGTTGTTGCTGCATTTGCCCCAAATTACCGAGAGGTAACTGAGCATGTTCACGGCCGTTCTGATTATCCATATTCTGTTGATCTGACGGCTCTGTGTGGTCTTCTTCCTTACCCTTTCTCAGTAGTCTGCAAGTTCGCTCGATCCCTGGGTCTATTCTGAGTAGACTAGAAGTGCCTTGCGACCTGGTCATACACCAAAAAGAACGAACGAAAGGAAATCAGGTAGAAAGAATCGAAAGTAAAAAGCAAAAATAAAAATAAAAATAAAAATAAAGCAAGAAGGACTCTAGGTTCGAATCTAAGACGCGTTTGACAGTAGTCCCCGGAAACGGCGCCAAAAACTTGATGCATATCAGAGTTAAATATAAATTAACCTAAACTACCCGCAAGTACACGACACGTGTGTAGTATTTTAGGTGTCGATCCCACAGAGACTACGCAACACTACCTAAACTCGAACTAGGAATCAAACTTGCTAACAAGAGAATGTGGATGAAGAATGAAATACTAAATGTAAATAAACTACTTGGGTTCTAACGATAAGGCAAACGTCCTAGGAAACCCTGTTAAAGCTATCTAAGGCGGATAATCCTAATACGATATCTACCCTCTTTCGAGGCATAGACACGTGATCTAGAAAAGCTGCCCCCTACTTCCGTGGCAGACACCTTGAACTAAACCCATGGACTCTATGATTCACCCGTTCACCCGTTCACCCTCAACCGTTGCTACCCTACTTTCGTGGCCTAACCTCGGTTGTTATAAACCTGATCTTCCAAGACTAGAATTCTCCTTTCGGTCCTTCTCCTAATCCCTAACACATGTATTTACGTGGCCTTTGTAAACACAAGTAAATTCAAGCACTCAGATAAAGAATAGATGAACTAAAACGGGAAGATGCATTCAAAATAGATCAAAAGTGGTTCCGGGATAGCCAAGGGCTAATCCCTTCTCCTAGAACAAACAAACTACTCGCTCATGCGTCTGTAAAGAAACATAAACATAGTAGAAAGTCTAAGGAACATAAAAACCAAACAAAACCGAAGTGGTAGTGCTCGATCTCAAATGCTCCTCGCTTGTCTCCTCGCAAGAATCTCCTCTATCTTCTACTGAATTGTTCTCCACTGTATGCTTGCTTCAATGACGACTTTTGCCTCCTTTAAAGCCTCCTAAGTCGGTCTAGATGTTGCCTAAACTGCCCCACCGACTTCCCTTTGTTATAAGTTAAGTTTACTTAGCTTAATATGCAGATATGGGCCGCGACCCGCTCGGGTAGTGAGTGTGCCAGCTCGGGTGCGGCTAGGGCAAGTCGTGCGTGCTGTGTGGCTGGAATGATGCTCGATCGGGCATGGTATGTGTGCCCACTCGGGCACAAGGCAAATGGTCGGGCAAGTCATGCCCGAGTCGTGCAAATGGTGCACAAGTTTGGCTGAAGGTCTTGCCCGGTCGTGCAAGGGTTATGCCCGACCGGGTGGAGGCTTTCCATGCTCAATCTCGTCCCGTTTATCCCGTGATGATCCTCGAAGTCGCTCCTTAGCTCCGTGCATGTCCTTTTAGCTCCAAAATGATCCAAATACGCGTAGAAACCTGTAAGAACATGGAAAGCACGAAAACAAGTAAAACGGAAACGGAATCATACGTAAAACATCACATATGTGTCAAAAACGTATCCTAAATCGTACAAGAAATACGTATGAAAACGAGATGATCAACAGCCTATTTTCTTGGTGTCTCTCAAGACCAACATTTTGTAAGTGAACTACCTCATGTTCACTCAATTTAACTTGCTTCTCCTTATTAAGTACATGCACTTGATCTTTATAAACCTCCTTTTGTGTTAATGTTCTCAAGCTGGTCTTTTTTTTTGTGCTCCAACGAATATTTGTTGTTATATCTATCATGCTTTGCACACAAATCAAGCTGCCACGAACGCCCAAGTAACAAATGATCAACTTGCATTGGAAGCACATCTCAAAATATTTTATCTTTCACCACTCTCGTTCAACCATCGAAGTCACTATGGTAAGCAAACCAAGTTTCTCGATCAATGATGTGCTACCCATGTTCGTACAGCTGCCATTATCAACAATCACGACGCATACCTTCCCCTTTGTATGTCCTTAAGTATAAAAGATGTTTTCTTGTTGAAAAGTGGCATCCTCTCTTGCTTGAAGATTGAAAGCTCTTCGAGTTACTAAGAGCTCACCTTTCGCAGGCTCTTGCCCTTGATTTCTCACTATTTGAATCACTCTCAATCTCTTCAAAACTATCTACTAATCAGAGGTTGATTAGAAATCTTGTGGGAGTATTAGTGTATATTATGCGCTTGTTCAGGTAATCCTTTGCAGAATGACCCTTGCCCAAACAACGAAAGCACATAATATCATGAGCAAGAGTCTGAGTCTTATTGTTGTTACCTTGATCTTTAGGTTGTGATCGCCCAACCTTTTTATTAAATTCGGCAGAAAAATACGGCTTCTCTCTCTTGTTATAATTAGCCGAGAAAATGAGGTCGAGTTTCCATGCTTTTGTGGCCACGGGTAACCAAATCTGAGCTGCTTTTCAACTCTAATTGCGTGATGTAGGAGCTCATCCAAGGTCTAATAGTTTTGACCTTATACAAGATTGTGAATCTCCCTATTCTAACCACCGAAAAGCCGATTGTTCTTAGCTGCTCTACGCTCTACCAAACCGGCTCTAAGCTTAAGCATATCTTATTCTTTGTATTATTCCTCCACACTACGAGTCCTTTGCATCAAGGTTCTAAGTCTCTCACAAGGTTCTAAATCTCTCACACACCTCGTCTTCATAATGAGAGGGAACAAACCGTCGCTTCATAGCATTTGTTATCTCCTACCAAGTTTTTATAGGAGGCAATGTCGCTTGTATCCTTTATGCTATCAATTGATCCCACAATACTAGTGTGTAGTCATGGAACTTTGCTGCCACAAGTTGCATCTTCTTGTGTTCCGAGTAATGATGACACTCAAAAGCTATTTCAGTGTATATCTCCCACTCCAGATAATCATCACAAGTTTCGCGACAATTAAAAAAAGGAATTTCCAATTGAATATTGCTCAGGTCATCATCTATTTTATTCCTTTCTGGTCAGCCACACATAGGTGTCATCGGCGACAAGAAATGATGTGTATCAATGTTCTCTCCCATCTCAGCCTTGTACGCATCTTCTTTTACTCAGTTTCGTTGTTCAAGAGGCCTTCCTACCCTCCGTGGTGCTATAGCCTCTAGTTCACCTTGCCTTGGGGCTTAGTTGCCTCTTCGCTGCTCCTAAGGAGGTGGCGGTGGTTGGAGATCTTGTTGCTGCTTAGTCATTTGATCAATCTTTTAGTTCATCTCCTCAAATAACTCCATCATCTGATTTTGCAAATCTTGGAGACATCACTTGACCTGCTGGTTCAAGTCTATTACAACATAATGATTACAAGCTAAACTTTCAGCAATCTATTGCTCCTTAGTAAGTTTGATGTTGTTTTGTTTATGAATTTTTTCCATGAGTTTATTCCTTGCTACAAAAGAACAAACAATGATTGAAGGAGTGCGTAAGAACCTCAGCTCCTCTTAAGAATGGTGTTTCACTCGATTTTGCACTCTATCTCCCCATGTTTCCTATCTCCCCCTGATTCTTTGTCAAGTTGAGTTCACCTTAGCAAACAACTCTAGAATTCAAAATACAATCATGATCCAGCTAAGTAAAAACCACAAAGCTGAGATTCCACCAAATAATTGTTGGAAATCGAAATTATAATGCCTATTTGTTTTCTGATTTATCCTAACCACGAAATCACAAGTTCTTTTCTTGTTTTTGTCTAGGAAAGGGAACAAATCAAGCAATTTGGTTGTATTTTCGTGCCTACAAAAAAAATAACCAAAACAAACGCCAAATTCAATAAGAAAAAACTTAAATTACTATTTCTTAATCCTTTCTACCTTAACCTTTAGACTATCTTCGTATTTCCTTTTCTTTACAATAAATTTCCTTTTTCTTTGGTTTTCCTTTTCTTTGTCACGAAATTTCCTTTTTCCTTGTCTTTCCATTTCTTTTACAGCCAATTTCATTTTCCTTTGTTTTCCTTTTCTTTTATGAAAAATATTCTTTTTCTTTGTCTTTCCTTTTATTTTACAATAAATTAATTTTTTTTGTTTTTCCTTTCTTTTACAAAAAATTTTCCCTTTTTTGTTTCAATTTTTTTCTTGTCCTGCATTGGAACAAGCCTAGACAAACAAAAAAAACGAAAAACGGAAAAAGGATTAAAAGACACTTTCACACCTGAAACATAAAGTAGAAGCAAAAAAAAGATAATAAAGCCTAAATCTGACTTCTATGACTCAAAACAAACTAAAAACGCATGGATAGATGCTAAAACAAAGAAAAAGGGCTCTAATCCCAAGTTATATGCCCCAAATCACGTTTCAATATTTCAGAACGAGATAGAAGATAGATTTGTGTTTCAAAATCCCTTTACATCCCGCAACCGAAATCTAAGACTAGTCTCAAAAATGAAGACGTCGTAAACTCCTAAACAAAGGAAAAAACATGTTGAAACCACAAATGGATGTACCAAAATCTTTGGATTTAAATTTATTGAATCTTTGAGATACATTGTTGTCTTTTTCATACATCAATACAAATATTTTTTTCGCCAAAATATCGTGCTAATGTGTATATAGTATTGCGCAAATGACATTGTTTCAAAAAGAAACTAATACATGGATGCAAAGGAACAACTAGTAACCTTTTTTCGTGCTTTGTACAGACAACTACTTAGCCACACCAATGTTATACACTTTTGACACATTCCATTGACCATGAAACTGCAAACACATTTGTTTCCATGTCATTGATATTGAATTCACAAAGCGGTTCCGTTTTGATATACTTGTTGTATTCAGGCATTTCATGTTGGTTCTTTAGGTATTGGTTAACCTCTGCATATTCATCTACTTTTGCAACTTTTCAGTCATGTCATGCCACATCTTTGAAATCACTAACAACCGACCAAGCCTAAATAGACAAAGCCAATGCAACGTAAGACACATGCTTCAAATCCCATTCGAATGATAAAACTATGACAAAATATTCAGATTGTTCTAATTTAATTGGTACAATAAAATTTCCATCCGTTAATCGTGCTAAATACCAGGTTTTTCCATTAAAATATCATGTTCCCCACATGCCCAATTAAAAGCATAATGGTCCAACGTACCCATTGGTGCAAGAAGTCATGTCTTGAAATTAACTGAACCAAAAAAATTATCGATCTCTCCGATCTAAATTTTTATTATAGAATATCGTGGATAGTTCTTCATCCTAAAACTCATTATAATTCATTAGAAAACTTGTTTTCAAATGTAGTCATTCCGATTTTGTATCATCCCCATTTCCAAACTATACGGCTATCCCAAAGTCTATAACGATTGAAGTCTAAACAACATATGTAATAACATATGAATTATGTACAAAATCCATCGGGCAACTCCACAACTCACATAGTTCCCAGTCATTCTCGCCCCCAAATAAATCAGTGAACCCAACGATTCGTGATTCAACACGCCCACATATCAAGTTATTAGAAAACTATCCTCTATGTCGTCGATCAGTCAACTTGTGTTTCTCTAGTCGCAGACAAACAACCTCAGCCTCTGTCTTCTTCTGTGCATTAAGAGATGCAGTTGTGTTGTTCTATTCGTGAATCTGAATCTTTCATAGGTCGTTAGGGTGAAACAATGTGAGTGAATGTTCGTCGGTCATTCTTTCGGTTGTGTTTACAACCGCTCAAAGTATTTGAGATGAACCAGTGAGTACGGATAAGTAAATGTGGCGTTGTAGGCTTATGTTGGGTACATTTTTGTCCACTGTTCTCAATTTTTTTCTTATTTATTTATTGTTTACTTATTTTATGATTCAAATAATTAAATATTATGCAGATTTTTGTCGTGATTAGAAAGTCGGGTAGCAAGGGTTTTATATCATTGGAAAGGAAATGTAAGAAATCTAAGCATCGTAACTGATGAATCCATTGTAAGAAATCAAGCATACAAAGTTAACTCATAGGTCGTTAGGGCGAAACAATGTGAGTGAATGTTCGTCGGTCATTCTTTTGATTGTGTTTACAATCGCTCAAAGTATTTGAGATGAACCAGTGAGTACGGATAAGTAAATGTGGCGTTGTAGGCTTATGTTGGGTACATTTTTGTCCACTGTTCTCTATTTTTTTCTTATTTATTTATTTTTTACTTATTTTATGATTCAAAAAATTAAATATTATGCAGATTTTTGTCGTGATTAGAAAGTCGGGTAGCAAGGGTTTTATATCATTGGAAAGGAAATGTAAGAAATCTAAGCACCGTAATTGATGAATCCATTGTAAGAAATCAAGCATACAAAGTTAAGTCATAGGTCGTTAGGGTGAAACAATGTGAGTGAATGTTCGTCGGCCATTCTTTCGATTGTGTTTACAACCGCTCAAAGTATTTGAGATGAACCAGTGAGTACGGATAAGTAAATGTGGCGTTGTAGGCTTATGTTGGGTACATTTTTTTCCACTTCTCAATTTGTTTCTTATTTATTTATTGTTTACTTATTTTATGATTCAAATAATTAAATATTATGCAGATTTTTGTCGTGATTAGAAAGTCGTGTAGCAAGGGTTTTATATCATTGGAAAGGAAATGTAAGAAATCTAAGCACCGTAACTGATGAATCCATTGTAAGAAATCAAGCATACAAAGTTAACTCATTTTGAAACAAAAAAAATGATCAAATCTGATGGTTAACTTTTTAAAAATGCTAAATGACACGCTTTGAACATGTTAAATATTAGTCTTTCATTGATACGATAACATGCTAGATTATATAACTGATATAAGTTCAACAATTACTACAAGAGCTTCTACATCCCAACCCAAAGGATAGTTTAATTTTTTTCCATGTATGTCTTGATCAAACTTTCCCTAAATAAAACTTTTTTTATAACAAATATGTTGAGCCTTCTAACGAAAACAATTAGGCATCCCAAACACACAATCTCACACCGACGAGGATATAATACAATACCAACACCGTAGTGCTTTAGTTTTTTAGAGCAATAGTATTAGGAAAGGATAAAATACAACATATTTGTTATTCAACTTATGTTGCATGAAAGGGTGTGTTGAGTTACCCGTTATCCCATCTCCACCTGATTATTTTTAAGAGATTTATAACAGTTCCCTGCATTCCGTTCCAATATTCGGGCTTACAATTCAATTTTGGCATTTACATCTATTGGTGGTAAAGTTGACCACTCAATGCATCTAGTCTTGCCCATTCACACTTAATATTCATTGGCCAAACCACCACCAAATAGGATCTTTGCCACCCATTGAAGGAAATCCTCCAAAATTTTCCCAACTCTATATATATAACACTGCATATGAAGTTCAAAATTGTTGGAATACGTTTAGTTGTACTGCTACCATAGGGAATCTAGATGTACATATTATTGTTAAACTCATAGAAATGCTTGACAATCATAACCATCTTGAAAATTTCTTTTGCAAAGTTCGTGATCCGTATGATCCAGGGGCTATCTTGGAATCTAAATTGAGATTATCAGAACCCAAGAAAAAGGGAGGTCGTATGAGTTACCTAGAAGGGACGAAGTACTTGGTCTTATTGTGGGTGATCTTTCATCAACAATTATGGAGAGACATGTTGTCTTACAAATTATATTTTTTGTTCAACTCTATATGATAAGTGATTGTCACCCATTGTTAATGAGTTTACAATATCCTCTCTTGTTTCCTTATGGTTAATCTGGGTTCCACAAAGAATTACCATATGCTAAATCAAAAAAAATAAAGAGATCATTTATCATAATGAGAAAGTATTATGCATATTAAAATACATACAAGAATATTAGAAGGGAAGACCCTTATTTCAGGAGGCTATCTTTTCCAACAATTTGACGTATATATTGTGATAGCACAAGAACAAATTTGTTAGGCTCGAAAATATCAGTAAAAGTTATGTTCTAATCCTTATAATAATTTAATTGATGCAATTGACAAGGATGACCGCAACGGTAAAATGATTGGCAAAAGAATCATATTTCATCCTTCCTTTCTGAGAGGACGAAAATATATGGTTGAAAATTACCATTACCCAATGGTTGTATGTAAATGATATGGTAATCCAATTCTCTTTATAACCCTAACAGTTAATCCAAAGTGACAAGAAATATTCAATCACTTGGAAGTATACAGCGAGGCCATTCCAAATGATAGGCCAGACATGGAATGCCTAGTATTCCCTTCTAGTAGACGTAAATGCAGAGGTTTTTCCCCTAAACCTCTATTAGGTAACATATCAACAACCATCTAATTTCCATTGTTTGTTTTTTACATTATAGAGTTCAGTATAGTGCTTACGAATATATTTTTTTTGTAGTTATATACACTGTTGAATTCTAAAAATGTTGAATTCAAGTATCGATATAAATAAATAAACAACGACCTATAGTGTAGGTACCTATCTTCTTGCAATGCTGTTTGGAGAATCTTAGCTTTTCACATCCATAACCAAAAACCATCAGTTTTATGGTTATCAATGCATCTTGAAAATGAATAGAGTTTAACCTTTGAGGACACAATAGATTTGGAAAATGTAGTAATGAAACTTGGTGCAAACACCATAGTGTTTACAGAATGAATGAAAACAGACAGATAGTACCAAGAAGCCAGACAATTAACATATGTTCAATTTCATACAATGTTTGTGTGGAAGCAATCAGATAATTTTTGTTCTAAAAGAAAAAAGGATTGACACTCAGAAGATTTTTTTAATATTAACCTAACGTTAGAAGAATTTTATTACCTTAGAATGTTTCTAAATGTTGTTCAAAGGAGCTACAAGTTATGATGACATTAAAATAGTTGATAGCGTCGAATAGAATACCTTTAAAAAAGCATTTCTGGCACCAGAATTAGTTAAGGAAGATAACGAATGGCGTCAAGTTATGACAAAAGAAAAAAATGGGCAACGCCCACACAATTAAGATGTTTATTTGTGACACTTTTACTATATTATGAGGTTAGCAAACACTCGGATTAATTGAATAGTTGTTGGACATTCCTTAGGGAGGAGATCGTATTGAAGAAACAAAAAGATATTTAGTTTCATGATTTACAGTTTTTTGATAAAACAATTGAAGTATACACTCTTATTGAGATTGAAAAGTTGTTAAGAGGGAAGGAAAAGTCATTGATTGATTATCTTGATATGACTACCCTAGACGAAGAGAGTGACATGAAATAACTAATTATGTTATGAGGCAAGTGATGTAGTTTGATGAGGAGTATGAACAGGAAGAGCATGCAAAATTATTCTCAACAATCAATAAGGAACAAAAAAGAAATCTATGCAGTAGTTATTGATTCTGTTGTACAAAAAAAAGGAAAGTTGTTTTTTTTTTCTATGGGCCTGGTGGAATGGGAAAAACATACTTACACAAAAAAAAACTATTTTAAGACTAGGATAACAATCTAAAGTTGTAATACCAGTTGCACATCCGACATAGTTGCACTTCTTTTTCCCGGTGGTAGAACAATGCATTCTCGCTTAAAAATTCTCTTTAATGTACTCGATGGCGGTCAAATTGCTTATACATGCAGAATTAATTATATGTGATGAAGCACCTGGTTACACCTTTAAAGTGCTAGATCGTACATTGAAAGACATTTTCCCAATGAATGATGTACACGCACAAGAAAAAATGTTTAAGAGAAAAACTTTTCTATTTAGTGGAGATTTCCCCCAAATTTACTGGTGACGCGAGGAGGCCGAGCATAAACATTTATGTTGACAATAAGACATTCATATCTATGGGAATCATGTGATATTAATACTTTATAATTAAACATGTGATTGTGCCATCAAGAAAAGATTTTGCTAAATTGTTATTGGCAGTTGGAAACTGCATAACAAATGCTAGGAAAATTTAAACCCTCCGAGAAATTTGAATAAGACAATATTCTAGTCGATAAGGCTTTGATGATGAAAAATACAAACAACCCATTGCATTCTATTTTCGAAGTAACATATCTAGATTTTCGTGGATTGTTCATGATGATGCGGTCAATCTCAAATAACAAATACCTAGACTAACGTTTCCACACGAATACAAATCGTGTAGTACCAGGGTACAAATCATGTAGTACCAGGGTTGAACGCTAGGGAATCGATGCAACAATATAGTTATTAAACAAATGAATAGGACGTGTATAAATAAAGTTATTGGAATGCAAAGTAAACACTAAACTATCTAACGAGATAAACTTAATAAGATAAAACACCACATGTTTCGAGAAATGTCGGGATATGTAATGGACGTTTCTATGAATCATGCAATCGGATTATCTTGATCAATGGGCGACTCAAAATAAATTATTGAAAGGGACTTTATCGACACCTAAATCCACTACCTAGAAAATCAACATACTCTTCTCCCGATGCAACAAATCGAACAACTAGATGCATTAAGATCAATGAGGAACTCAACCTTAATAGGGAATTCAACCTCAACTTTTTCGGTTTCTAAAATAAATTAATCGACCTGCCAATGTTCACATTAACCTAACTCATTCTAAGGTTATTTCCAAGACTCAAATCTGACCTCCCAGCCTAGACAAGTCTCTAAATTCATTCAAACCAGTGATCGACAAGGATGAAAGCATTAAGAACAACCCATCAAACCAATTGAGAAAACAAATACGACATCAAGCATTAAAATCCAAACAAATCCAATACAATGATGCAATTAAGTTCAAACAAAGATCATTGGTCTTAGATGTTATCACGAATTCAGAGAACTCAAGCTCTAACGTAGGAACTGATTGGTGTAAACTTGTCCACTATCTAGCATGTGTACTACCAATCTTCCGACTGTGTAATCTCACCTACTAGATGCATTAAGACCGCTATCCTAATCCCTATGTTCAATTGACTGACCTAGCGTAGATTCTAAATCGATTAAGACCCTAAATCATGGCTAGTTCCAAAGTCTAATCCCCTAGCGTAGATTCATTAGATTTCTACAATCATTCATTCAAGTTGCGTGCAAGAACGAAAGCATTAAGAACAACCCAATTATTCTGAAAACGATCAAATATCATAATCATTTATTCAAGTTGTGTACAGGAATAAAACCATTAAGAACCACCAAGCATTAAGTACAAGACTTCATCACATATTGGCAAAACTCTCTAATTCGTGGCTATGGATCTATTCAGACATTGACTTAGAAAACAAAATAAAAAAGAAGTCTATCTTAAACACAGATACAAAATGATATTCCTCCTTATCCTTATACCATAGTCTTCAACAGCTCTTCTAAATTCTGAGTCCGTCGCCCCGTTTCTATCCTTGTTATACGTTTCGCTCTATTCTCTTTCGTCCACTGCTCTCTTTTTGTGTTATGTACGCCTCTTTATGGTCCTCCCTAGGTTTCTCTACTGTTCCTACTGAATTGGGCCGCCCTTTTTCAATTTTAAATCCGTTGAGAACTTCTAAGAAGTTTGTTACGTACATGACTCGAAAAATCGCGGATTCGGTGTCTACCTCGCGCGGACAGATTTTGTTGGACGTGCAGCCCGCTATGCTTGTTATCGTGTTACCTATACTTGCTCTAGCCAGGTTTGGTAACTGTGCTTCAACCGGAAATAAGAATTTCCTTTACATGCTTCAACGATTCTCTTCCAAGTGTTATTCTAGCAATCAGAATCTTCCATTTCGATTCACCTATGTTTCCATTTTTATGAGTCAGGGCCACTGTTTCCATTTTATGAAAGTGGCCGGAGGTTTCCATTTTTGTATGACCGAAGGAGGCTTGAGTGTTGAGTGTGTACAACTGAGCTTGAAGTAGTTTTGCCATCATTTCCCAATATTTTCTCGTGTTCGTAACCCGATATCTCATTTCTTGAAAAAACACGAGAAAATG
The DNA here is from genome assembly GCA_036759665.1 of Gynandropsis gynandra. Classification (NCBI taxonomy): domain Eukaryota; kingdom Viridiplantae; phylum Streptophyta; class Magnoliopsida; order Brassicales; family Cleomaceae; genus Gynandropsis; species Gynandropsis gynandra. The sequence goes on from CM071861.1 coordinate 18,487,098, forward strand.
CTAGAAGAACACTAATCGTACTTAACGCTCGGTAAAGTCTAAATAAATGATAAAACTAACTATAAAAATAGATGAAAATACTAGAACAATTTAGACGTTATCACATGGATCATGAACATCTCAAGGCAAAGGCAATTCTTATTCCGAGAACTATAGACGTTGATGAAGAAAATGACTTTTTGTCATCAAAACTTCTCGGAAAGGATGTTGAATACTTAAGCTCGGTTTCAATTGGAATTGGTAATGCTCCTCCAATGGATTGGCAATCCGTGTATCCTATTGAGTACCTAAATTCTCAAGAACTCTCTTGTTTACCAAAGCACAAACTTTGGCTTAAGGTTGGTGCTCCTAAAATGATATTACAGAATCATAACAAGAAGGAGGGTCTATACAAAGAAACATGATCAATCCTTAATCACTTAGAATCTAGAGTCTTAGAGGCAAAATTTATCACAGGGACACGTATTGGAAATAAGGTCCTTATTCCAAGAATTATTTTATCACCAACCGATTCAAGTCTACAATTTATGCTACAGGCATTTTCTTGTGTGATTATGTTATGCAATATCAATAAATATGAATTAAGGAAAAAATTCAAAAGAAATCGTTTTGTATCTACCAAAACAAGTGATATGATCCCTGACGATGTCAAGGACAAAACCTATAATGCAGAGGAGGGCGCGACCTACAGCACAGAGAAGAGGCGATCTGCGCGACCCGAGATGCGACCTGCACAACCCAAGACGCAACCAGCGCGACACGAGACGCGACCTGCGAGAAGGAATAGTCATATCGAGTTAAACAAAATGCGGACTCGACCCGAAAGAAGGACGTTGGTCCTGTGACCTGAGCTAGGGCTAGGGAGGAGGAGGCCTTGACCCTACCAGCTTGTCCTGTGACTCAAGCCAAAGCTACAAAGCATAAGGAAGCAATCATCGGGATCCTTGCGGCAGTCAACGTTCAAGACGAGTATTCAAGTCCACGTGAAGTCACTAACATACTTATCGTTCTTCAAGTCGAAGTCTAACTCTCAACATTTAATAATTAGGTAAAGTGACCCACGTGTACTCTTTTTCATTTGTTGGTTTTTTCCCACGGGGTTTTCCAACGACGGATTTGAACGAGGACCGCGAATCACTTTTCCGTGACCAACGGCACATCTTACAACTTGTCATCAATGTTTTAGTTATTTTCTAGACTATTAAATTGTTGCCTTGCATGGTGACTAGCATTTAATGCTACATTTATGTGTTTTCATGGCGTTCTTGCTTATTATGGTCATCCATGGTGTAAGATCCTTAGACAATCTTGAATTTGAAATTGTATCTTTGATTTTCCTTTGTGAAATCATCCTTTGTTGGTGCGTAATATCCAGCAACCCGTTGGTGTGTCATATCCAATGTTCGTTCGTTCTTCGTTGGTGCATAATATCCTTCGATGACATGCCAATGAATCGATAGCCCTTCCGCAACTCACGTGTGACCAATCCTTCCACCCACCTTGTGCAACTCGTTTAAGAAAGGGCCTATCCATCGGACCTTTAGTCTAGAGCATCATTTCAGCGAGATCGCGTCAAGTGGTATCAGAGCTCGTTCTAGTGAAAAGGTTAGTTCAATTCACGATTTTGATTGTTCGATCATAGCTAGGGTTGAACGTAACAAAAAAATATATATATAGTACATGCTATGAGTCTTGCTACTTGTACGTTTCTATTGTGTTTCGTTGTTTTCCGCTCGTTGCTGCTCCGTGCGCTACTGTGCAGGAAATCTGAGAATAGGTACATTCAAAAACCGTCAAGCATCATGGGGGAGAAAGGAGCGGAGAACAACCTAGTGAACGAGAGACTAATTGAGGCTCTCGTGGCTCGTTTGGAGCAAAGTATCACTAACAAATGGATGAGTCTCGGAAAGAATTTTGACCCGAATGTCCAACCCGACCGAGAGACACTCATGCGTTCCAGCAACGAGAAAGGAACCAGCATGAGAACGACAGCAACTACTACGAATGAGGCGGTTCATCCTCGTCCCGAAGTAGTCAACGAAGGCGACGTGAGCCGAGGGAATGACGGGACGACCCGAGGGACGACCTCGCTGGTCTCAAGCTGAAAATTCCATCGTTCCATGGTAAAGTCGACCCGGATGCCTACCTAGAGTGGGAGAAAAAGGTTGAACTCGGGTTCGGTTGTCAACACTACCCCGAGGCCAAGAAAGTTAGGATTGCGGCCAAGGAGTTCTATGACTACACCTTGAGTTGGTGGGATCAGTTTGTGAATTCTAGACGACGTTACCGAGAGAAACCTATGGATACGTGGCTGGAAATTAAAGCCATATTGTGCAGGCGATATATTCCGAATTACAATCTCCGAGAGTTACACAAATCGATTCCAATCGATCAAAAAATCCAGCAAAGAAGGAGTTCTCGTTCTAACTTTGAGGCTGGAAAATATAGTTAATCACGAGAGGAAAACCCGAGCTATCCAAGGAGAGAAAAATCTGTTCCAGTGACCCGATACACAAACAAAGTGGTTCCATCGGTTTCATGAGACAAAGGAAAAGTCGAGGCCATTACATCGAGGGCGCAAGACGCGAAATGCTTTTAGTGTCATTGACAAAATCATTATGCGGATGAATGTCCAAACAAAAGATTTATGATATTTTGTGAGGATGATGCGCGTGAATTCGGTAACAAAGAATCTGAATGTTCGACCAAAGATTATAAAAAGAACTCGATTTAAAGGTAAAGAAGAACCCAAGGTCTTCTAAACTACAATGGCTCCATGGGAATGAAAAAATGAACATGACCAACCAAGTGGCCGTGCCTATCACCATTGGCGAACACAAGGACAAGATCATGTGTAATGTTCTTCCCATGGACGCAAGCCCTACCCTTCTCAGTAGTCCGCAGCCATCGGATCCTAAGGTAATACATGACAATTTTACTAACCACCATTCTTTCAAGATTAATGACGGGATAATGAGTCTTATGCCTAAGACACCAAAGGAAGTGCAACAAGATCAAATGCACTTAAAATAGCAAGGAGAACGCGTGCTTAAGTTTTTGAACTTCTAGGCGAAATTGGGTGAGATCAAGAAATCTCTTCACTCGAATCAGTCCATATTATTGTTTGTATATAAGAAAGCTCTCCCGAGCTTAGCAAACCTTGCACCTGTGCTTGCGAGTGAAATTTCTATTTTATTGCAGGAATATGGAGATGTCTTTCCCACAGAGAACCCCACCGGATTGCCCCTGATACACGGTATCGAACTTCAAATTGATTTCGTTCCCGGAGCCGCCTTGCCAAACCGACCAGCCTACCGAACCAATCCCATGGAAACCAAGGACTGCAAAGTCAAGTGGAGGAACGCATGGCCAAGGGACACATCCGAGAAAGCATGAGCCCATGCGTCGTGCCCATTCTACTCGCGCCAAAGAAATATGACAGCTGCCGCATGTGTGTTGATTGTCGCACAATCAACAACATTACGGTGAAGTATCAACATCCTATTCTAGGCTAGATGACATGTTAGATGAATTACATGGAAGTAGGATATTTTCAAAGATTGATCTTAAAAGTGGATATCATCAAATTAGGATTAAGGAAGGTGACGAATGGAAAACGACGTTTAAAACTAAGCATGGATTATATGAGTTGTTAGTTATGCCCTTTGGATTGTCAAATGCACCTAGTACCTTTATGCGCTTAATGAAACGTGTTCTTCGAGAGTATATAGGTAGATTCGTGGTAGTCTACTTTGATGATATATTGATTAATAGTAAGAATTTGGAGGAACATTTAGGCGACCTAGAGTTAGTCATAAAGGTACTTAGGAAGGAAGAATTGTACGCCAATTTTAAGAAATGTACCTTTTGTACAAATAACGTCGTATTTCTAAGTTTGGTTGTAAGTGCAGATGGCGTAAAGGTGGACGAGGAAAAGGTCAAAGCCATTTGGGAATGGCTGAGCCCAAAGACCGTTGGGGAAGTCTGAAGCTTCCATGGACTTGCGGGTTCTACCGTCAATTTGTGAAGGACTTCAGCACCCTCGCCGCCCCACTTACTGAAGTCAATAAGAAAAAGGTGGGATTGAAGTGGGAAGAAGCGCAAGAGGAGTGTTGCCTGATTTTCTTAAAAACTAAATAATGCTCCTTTGCTTATATTGCATGATTTTCTTAAACATTTGAAATTGAGTGTGACGCATCCGGCGTAGGAATTAGTGCAGTTTTGATGTTGGAACGGAAGCCGATTGCCTACTTCAGCGAGAAACTCGGAGGTGCAACTCTCAATTACGCCACCTACGACAAAGAACTATATGCACTTGTGAGGGCGTTACAAACTTGGCAACATTATCTGTGGCCAAAGGAGTTTGTGAAACACACCGACCATGAATCGCTCAAATATTTGAAGGGTCAGAACAAACTCAGTAAGCGGGATGCGAGGTGGGTAGAATTCATTGAAACATTTCCTTACGTCATTAAGTACAAGCAAGGTAAGAAAAACGTAGTGGCTGATGCCCTATCCCGAAGGTACGCGTTGTTGACCACTTTAGATGCTATGCTTCTAGGCTTTGAACAAATCAAAGAATTATATGCATCTGACTTAGAATTTGGAGAAGTTTACAAGAGTGAGAAGTTTGCTTCAGGACATTACTATAGGCAAGATGATTTTCTATTTTATGATAATCGATTATGTGTGCCTAACTGTTCAATGAGAGAGTTGTTTGTTAGAGAAACCCGCGGAGGTGGACTTATGGGCCATTTTGGAGTTGCAAAAACTCTGAAGATATTATAGGACCACTTCTACTGGCCACACATGAAGAGGGACGTTGAACATATTTGTGAGCGATGCATCGCATGTAAACAGATTAAGTTTAAAGTTCAATCTCATGGTTTGTATTCCCCTCTTCCTATCCCAACTCACCCTTGGACTGATATATCTATGTATTCTGTGATTGGGTTGCCTAGGACTAAGAATGGTAAAGATTCAATTTTTCGTGGTGGTCGATAGGTTCTAAAAAATGGCGCATTCCATAGAATGTCAAAAGACTGATGATGCATTGCATGTAGCTTAATTTTTCTTTGAGGAGATAGTCCGTTTGCATGGCATGCCTAGCACAATAGTTTTCGATACGGATACTAAATTTCTTACCTATTTCTCGAAGACCTTGTTTGCCAAGTTAGGAACGAAATTGTTATTCTCTTTGACTAGTCATCCGCAAACCGATGGTCAAACCGAAGTAGTAAATCGAACCCTAGGAACTTTATTACGTGCATTGTTAGGAAGAATTTTAAAACTTGGGAAGAATGCTTACCACATGCTGAATTTGCTTACAACCATGCTGTTTATTCTGCTTCCAAGTTTTCTCCTTTTGAAATTGTGTGCGGGTTCAATTCTGCTTCACCATTGGATCTGATGGCTTAGCCATCAAGCGATCGCGTTAGTCTCGACAGAGAAAGAAAGGCCAGGATGGTCAAGTAGATTCATGAAAAGGCGAGGAAGAACATAGAAGAAAAGACTAAGCTCTATGTTAAACAGGCGAACAAAGGACGAAAACAATTGACTTTCGAGCCCCATGACCAAGTTTGGGTTCATCTACGAAAGGAACGATTCCTGAACGAGCGGAAGTCAAAACTAATGCCCTAGATCGACGACCCATTCCCAGTAACGAAGAGAATCAGCAACAACGCCTACCAACTCGACTTGCAAGGTAAGTACAATGTGAGTTCTAGCTTTAATGTTACTGACTTGGTTCCTTTTGTCGCAGATCAAGCGGATTTGAGGGCAAATCAATTTCAACTAGAGGGGCATGATATGATCCCGGACGACGTCAAGGACACGACCTATAATGCAGAGGAGGACGCGACCTACAACACTGAAGAAGCGGCAACTTGTGCGACCCAAGACACGACCTGCGTGACCCGAGACGCGACTTGCACGACCCGAGACACAACCAGCGTGACCCGAGATGCGACCTGCACGACTCGAGACACAACCAGCGCGACCCGAGACATGACCTGCGAGAAGGAAGACTCGTCCCGAATTAAACAAAAGGCGGACGCGACCCGATGGAAGGGCGTTGGTCCTGTGACCCGAGCTAGGGCTAGGGAGGAGGAAGCCTTGACCTACCGCTGGTCCCGTGACCCGAGCAAAAGCTACGAAGCTTAAGGAAGCGATCATCAGGATCCTCGTGGCCGTCCACGTTCAAGACGAGTATTTAGTCCACCTGAAGTCACTAACATACGTATTGTTCTTCAAGCCAAAGCCCAACTCGCAACGGTTAATAATTGGGTAAAGTGACCCTTGTGTACTCTTTTCCCTTTGTTGGTTTTGTCCCACGGGCTTTTCCAACGACGGGTTCTTAACGAGGCCGCGAATCACTTTTCTGTGATCTAATTATTAACTTGAAGGTTTCAAGACAATTCTGCAACCCAACGACACATCTTACAACTTGTCATTAATGTTTTAGTTATTTTCTAGACTATTAAATTGTTGCCTTGCATGGTGACTAGCATTTAATGCTACATATATGTGTTTGCATGGCCTTCTTGCTTATTATGGTCGTCCATGGTGTAAGATCCTTAGACAATCTTGAATTTGAAATTTTATCTTTGATTTTCCTTTGTGAAATCATCCTTTGTTGGTGCGTAATATCCAGCAACCCGTTGGTGTGTCATATCCA
>CM071861.1:18530111-18544602 GCA_036759665.1 Gynandropsis gynandra
ATACAATAAGGACATGCTAATCTTCCGTGCGTGCTCCATCCTGATAACATTCCATACGCAGGAAAATCGCTAATTGTCCACAACAAGACCGCTTTCAATGTGAAATTCTGTTTAGTACTGACGTCATAAGCAAGGATTCCTTCGTTACACAACTGTCGTAATTCATGAATTAAGGGCTGCAAAAAGACATCGAAACTTTTCTTCAGATGTTCTGGTCCTGGAATCAACAACGTCAAAAACATTACCTCTTTTTCAAACACATCTCGGAAGGCAAATTATACGGGGACAAAATCATCGGCCACAGAGAATATTGACTTCCAGATTGTCCATAGGGACTAAAACCATCCGTGCATAAGCAAAGATAGACGCTTCTCGTTTCATACGCGAAATCAGAAAATATTTCATTGAAATCTTTCCAAACCTTACCATCCAATGGATGTTGCATTATACCTTCGACCGTTGAGTGTTCTACGTGTCATCTCATTGCCGCAGCGGTTTTTTTATTCATATAACATTCTCAACCTATTTCCTACATGCATATAGAACATTTCTTGTATGGTACATATTTACGTGAAGATGGTTTTTTAGGCCGAAATCTGCTGGCACCGCAAAACTTGTATTCCAACAAGTTTTATCATTTGCCTAAAACAACATGCAACTGTTTCTACAAACATCAATTTTCTCATGTGGCATTCCCAAATCTTTTAACACATTCTTTGTTTCGTAGTATGTCTCAGAAGCTTGATTATTTTTCGGTCAATATTCTCGCATTGTTTTGCAAAATGAATCCATGCAATTCAACCACATTGTAGTCTGTTTTTATACTCATCAATCTTGAAGATCAAGATAAACGAGATTGACATTCGCGACAACCTTCATATATAGGCTGTTTCGCCGAATCCAATAGGTTGAAGAATTGACGTGCATCGATGTTCGGCATCTCTTCATGCGTTTGTTCATTAACAGCTCTAGAAAAAGCATCTAACAAAATTTCCACATATGGATTGGTCGTTGATGCTTCATAAATAAATTCTTCATTTCGTTATACTTGTGCATCTTGCACAATATCTCTAACACCGCAATTTTCATCGTGAAAAAACCAAATTTCGTAATTTTCAACGAAACCCACCTTATAAAGATGTTTGCAAACCATTTCTTGACTTCGATACTTCATATTTTTGCATCTTTTGCATGAACATAACATTGTCCCGCGTTCTTGACACAAAGAATGCATCGATGCAAAACTCATGAATTGCTCCAATCCGTGTAAGAATTCTTGCGTAATCTCTTCGGTTACATGATATTTTCTGCTATACATCCACTCTCTTAATCTATATATATTTTGATGGTTTGATGCACTCTTTGGTATGATCTAAATAGTGAATATTCCAACGGGCATCCGTTGGAATTTGCAACGGATGCCCGTTGGAGGTTCACGTGAATTAATTTATACCGGTGGCCTCGAAATTCACAATTTCAATGGGCATCTGTTGCAAATTTATGGTCAGTTGAAAATTCCAACAGATGCCCGTTGAAATCTTTTCCAACGGATTAATACCCATTAAAAGTGCTTACAAATCCGTTATTTTTTTCATATTATAATAGTTAGATCTTATGAATTACGATTTGTAATTATAATTCATTTAATTTCGATGTCTAGTAGTGAACAAAAACCGAAATCAGCATCTTTACGTCTATGATTGAATCTAAAAACAACCCTCATAAACTGCATCACCGTCGGGAATCCTTTTCCAGATCCCGACGGTGAGACAGTTTATGAAGGTTGTTTTAGATTCGACATTAGATATTAAGATACTTGTTATTGATGATTTGAAGTAACTCTAGGTTCTGATATAAATAGCAAATAATCCAACGGACATCCAACATCTTTACGTCTATTATCGAATTTAAAACAACCTTTATGAACTGTAACACCGTCGGGAATCCTTTTCCCGATCCCGACGGTGAAACAATTCATCAAAGTTGTATTTGATTCAATAATATATATTAAGATGGTTGTTATTGATGCTTTAGGGTAACCCTAGGTTTCGATATATATAGTAAATATTCCAACGGACATCTGATGGAAATTGTAACGGATGCCCGTTGCTCCTTCGCGGTAATTTAATTCATCAGCTGAACCTCGGAATTTACAATATCAACGGGCATCCGTTGCGATTTCTAACGGGCATCCGTCACAATTTCCAACGGACGCCCGTTGGAATCCTTTTCCCGGTTTCTAACAGATCTTCCAATGGATAAGGCCAACGAACATAATTCGTTACACTCCGTTAAAAATCGCAACGGATTTCAACGGATATAGCAACGGAAATTATCCGTTACAATTCCGTTGAAATTTGTAACGGATTGCAATAGATTTTTGCCCGTTGAAAATATCACCAAATCCATTACAATCCGTTGGTAAGTGTTTCCAACGGACGGATCCGTTGCCCTGTCCGTTGGAAACTACGAGTTTTTTTGTAGTGTCCACCATGTCGACTTCGAGATTACATGGTACCAAACATGAGCAACGTCCAATTTCCATACGGACACCTGCTATTGCTAGAGAGCAATTTGAGATCAAGCCTGCGATGATCAACATTCTTTATCAGAAGTAATTCATGGATGGAAATCATGAAGATCCCCATCAGCACCCTAGAGACTTCCTAGAGCTTTCTAGCACATTCAAGATACATGGAATTTCGGAAGATGCGATTTTGCTGCGTCTCTTCCCTTTCTCAAATGGGGAATGAGCGAACACTTGGCTGCAATCTCTTCTTGCTGGTTCGATCACTACTTGAGACAAGCTCTGCACATTATTCCTATCACGGTTCTTTCCTCCTTGAAAGACGATTTAAATGAGGGGAGAATTCACGATGTTTAGATGCAGAGACGGAGAATCATTATTTGAAGCTTGGGGAAGATTTAAAGAGCTTTTGCAGATGTGTCCACATCACGGTTGAGAGCAGTGGTACGTGATCCAAACCTTCTACAATAGGATCGCGGATGAGCATAGGATGCTGTTGGATAACGCTGCTAGAGGATCATTCATGGATCTAAGTGTTGAAGAGGCATACGAGCTGATAGATAATCTCGCCATAAACCACACTATGTGGTCCACTCCGAGAAGTATGCCGAACAAGACAAGAGGTCTTACGAGGTGAATCAAAGTAGAGCAATGGGAAATGCAGCAAATGCCATGTACTGTGTGAATTACGGAGATACAGAGCATGTAGCGTATCAATGCACGGTTCAAGAATATATGGAACAAATGAATTACGCCCCAGCAACAAGGACACACACAATTTGGGAACACCTACAACCCGGATTGGAGGAACCACCCGAACTTGTTTTACTGCACGACTCAACCAGTTAAATACTCGGGATTTCAGCAAAAGCAACAACCGTACCAGCAACTGTACCCAAAGCCGTATCAACAAGAAACCCAAAAATTCCAGCAAGTCCAGCAAGCTCCTCAACCTCCTCAAGCTCCTTCATCAAGCCTTGAGGCGGTAATGCTTTAATTCATTAAGGAGCAAAGGCAACAAAAATCACTTCAAACCAAATTCAATGCGAATATAGGGACAACAATTAATGAGCTCAAAAATCAGATGGAATCCTTGAGCACACATGTGAAGATCCTTGAAAATTCCATAGCACAACAATCTGCCTCATCCTCTTGGAATCTCGGACAACTCCCAGAAAACCTGATCTAAACCCGAGAGAGTACATGAACGCTATTGCCTTATGCAGCGAGAATGTAATTGAGATCCCACGCTCCAAAGAGCAAGAAAAGGTTTCTGGAAAGTCAGTGGATAAAGATAAGGGCATCATCGCGATCATGGAAGCGGTTGAACCAGATTTAGAAAAACCCTATGTTGCTCCACCGGCATACAAACCTCCTATATCATTTCCTCAACGGTTGGTAAGCAGCAAGAATGAAGAGAGGGTAGGCAGATTTCTACAGGGCCTCAAGAAGCTCGGCATCAACATCCCATTTGTGGAAGCCTTCCAAAAAATGCCTAATCGTGCCAAATTCCTCAGGGAGGTTCTTTCCAACGAGAAGAATATTGAAGAGAGTGAGACCATAGCACTCACTGAGGAATGTAGCGCCATTCTCCAAAATAAGCTGCCCCCGAAGATGAAGGACCCTAGAAGCTTCTCCATTCCATGCACCATAGGAAACATCGATCTCGACAAAACCTTGTGCGATTTAGGAGCAAGCGTGATCCTCATGCCACATTCAGTCTTCAAGCGGATGAACTTCGGAGATCTCAAACCTACCAATATGTCTCTACGACTCGCGGATCGTTCGGTAAGATATCGAGAATTGTTGAAAATATTCCCACCAAGGTAGGTAATCTTTTCATTACCGCTGATTTTGTTGTACTTAATATAAAAGAAGGTGCTAGGATGCCTATTACTCTTGGTAGACCTTTCTTAGCTACCGGAGGTGCCATGATAGACGTACAACAAGGGAAGATCTCCTTACATGTCGGAAATGAGAAGATAGAGTTCAACTTGTCCAGCTCCATGAACGGACTCTTTCAAGGAGTCTTGCTTTAGAGTTGACTTGTTGGAAGAATCGGCAAATGACACGCTCGATCGGGTAAGTATCTTTGACCTTCTTTAGAGATATTAGAAGAAGGTTTGAAGGAACACAAAACTCACAGAGGAAGAAGCCGAGATTTGCATAAATTTCAAGAGTTCCATTGCGGTACTCAAGACGCCACACATGAGGAGACTCCGCGTAAAACACATACTGATTTCGCAGTGGCGAAAGCGTCTAAACTTGAGCTCAAACCTTCTTCTCTTTGGTGTGAGACACGAAAGCCACCTACTTGCCTAATGAAGCGTAGGAGAGTAAGCCCTTCATTATGTGTGTACGGAATGTCTTCGGAGGACAGCCACAAACACTCCATCGAAGATCAAAGGAAGCTGAACCCAAATTCGAGAGGTAATGGAAAAAGAGACCCTAAAACATTTGGATGCATATATCCTTTATCCAACCTCAGACAACGAATGGGTGAGCCCCGTGCATGGCATGCCAAAGAAAGGAGCAATAACAGCAGTGCGCAATGTGAACGATGACCACGCTAGGGATGGCACGACACGGAGATCCTACCTCATGACTTTCAGCCAGATACGAGAGTTATTCACGCATGGAGCACTAGAACTTTGGAGCGAGACGAGCAGAACGTTCAAAGCCAATGGACAACGCCTAAAGCTCTACCAAGCTCTACCGATCAAAAGCAGAAATTCCATTTTCCTATTTGATCCACACGTTGCAAACATATGAGGCATGGAGATGACAAGCTTAATGACGTTAAATAAGCGCTTCCTGAGAGAAAACCCAACATTTTGTTTTCCTTTGTTTCATAGTTTTGGACTTGGTTTATTTAAAAAAACACACATACAAAAAAAGAAAAAAAAACATAAAAAGGACCTACAACTGTGAATTCACTTCTCTTATCCTCCATAGGAGCTTCACGTCGAGGATGTCGTTCAATTCAATTCTGGAGAAACAACTCACGTTTGTCAGGTGATTTCATTTCATTTTGTTTTGTTTTTCTCTTTGATTTCGTAGTTTTAGTTTGTTTTTCTTTCATGAGTCAGAATCGTCCCAGGGACTTGTCCAATGCCACGTTTTGAGATGAACCTTGAACCTAGAATGCTTAAGAATCTGACCGTTTCTGTGATATCTTGCAAGTTAGAGCTTATTAGTCGGTTTAAATGTGAATAGGTCGTACGTCTTTGGGAATCATAGTGTTGCTTGTGGGAGATTTAGATGAGGATGCTAGTCTAATTTCTTCTTCATTCTCTCCATCTAGATGATTATACTTCATGTAGACGATGCTTTACTTATTGTTTTATGAAGATAATTTGATTATATGAAATGATCTTGTTTTTGCAGAATAAGAGTGCACACTAACAATCCGTTGTTGATAGGTATAGTCCCTTAGGCATGATCTAAAATCGCTATGAGTTCATCGACCTTGATACTATTTCGAAAGTTCGGGTTTAAGTGGTGGGTTGGCGATCATCTTTCTACATCCTAAGGGCACGACACATAAAAACACCATCTACTCCGTTGCACTCTTAAACGAAATCCTAGAGTATACCGTCATCGGTAGCGCTTAACCGCCTTCCTATGAGGTACTCTTATTCTACTAGCAAAGACTGCACCCGGAAATCTAGATTTTGTTTGTGTGAAATGAGTAATTAGTGAACCTATGATAGATGCTTAGAAAAATCCACCTAAAATGTTCTTAGCTTATTGAATGCCCTAGGAATTAGTAATAGTGGGCACATCTCCATCTCCTAGTTCTAGTTTGACTCAACCGTCTTCCGGAAAGGGATGCAGTTGTGTTAAAAAGACAATTATCTCATTTTCAAACATATCTAGGCTAGTCCTTCCTAAGCCAAGGTCTTGCAAGTTCGGCTTAAGGCGGGTTTAGCTGCTCTAAGAAAAGCTGGTTTAAAAGGGTCAGAAAAAAGTGAAAATTTCCTATTTTTTCTCGGTCCGAAAAGTGCAATGTAGGGTAGCATGGGTCTAAGTAGAGGCTGGATCCCTTCAAATCTAACATCTTAGAAGCCTAGTGTGTCCACATATAATTAAAAAAGAAAGAAAAAAATGGAATAAAATAGCTCATAAATGAAACAAGTATCCTTTTTGATTCTATGTTTAGCATTTGTCTGAAATCTTGTTTGGTAGAGAGAATTGCAGTCTCTTGCTTAGTTTGTCTTTGATTTGCTTTCTAGGTAGCCATGGTGAACTTAGGATGTAGACTGAAAATTACTAGGCCGAATTTGCTCTTAAACTTGCTAGTTGAACGATTAGGTTCGCTTTAGCGGTGTTTCTAGGGAAATGGGACTTCTCGATTTTTGTATCTCCCACATGTTCCATGTTTACGTTTGCTTAGGGACAAGCAAACATTCAAGTCTAGGGGATTTTGATCATCTCATTTTCGTACACGATTCTCGCATGATTTTAGAGATGTTTATGATGATAGTTGCAATGTTTACATGTGATTTTGTATCTGTTTTATTTGTTTTCGTGTTTTCATATTCTTATAGGTTTTAATGCGTATTTGGTTCATTTAAAAGCTAAAGAACATACACAGGACAAAATACGAGTATCGAGGATCACAAAAGAGAAAACAGGACGAGAAACGAACAAGATGTGAACTTGGCCGGGCATTCACAATGCACGGTCGGGACCAACATGAAAGGAAGACATCTGAAGTAGCACGACCAAGCAGCTGAAGTAGCATGACCGGGGAGCAAACCAGCATGAGGAGCACGGCCGAGCAGTCCATGATGCACGACTAGGCTGAAGTGAAGAATCACCATGCACGGTCTGGCATGACACAATGCATGGTCGGGCCCTAAATGCTTCCAACACCCCCGAGAGTGTTGCATGGCACGAGCACACATAGAGCACGGTCGGGCAATCCTCTTGGTAGAGTGCATGGTCAGACCCTAAATGCGTCAAACACCCCTAAGGATCACATTCTATTTCATTTGTGTTGTTTGGTTTCAACCTCATGACCGAGTAGTTTTTTTGTTCTAGTAGAAGAGATTAGCCCATGGCTATCGCGAAACCTCTTTCAATTTATTTATGAATGCCATTTCCCATTTTGTTAATCTATTCTTGGTCTGAGTGTTGAATCATCTTGTATTTACGAAGGTCAAGTAGATTCATGTGTTAGGGACTAGGAGAAGGACCGAAAGGAGAATTCTAGTCCTAGATGGTCAGGCTTACAACAACCGAGACTAGGTCACGAAAGTAGAGTAGTAACGGTAGATGGTTAATTAGATGAATCATTGATCGTATGGGTTTAATTTAAAGTATCAGCCATGAACGTAGGGGATAACTCGATTAGATCACGTTCCTATGCCTTGAGAGAGGGTAGGAATTATATTATGATCGTCCACCTTAGATATCTTGATTGGGAATGCATGATTAGATAGATCGATCGTTGGTTTCAGAAGCTTTACGGTGAAACCGTATCCGAGAACGTTTGTCTCATTTTCAAGAACTCATTAGTTTATTGTTTTTTTGTTATTTCAACTCACAACCCGTATTCGTTCATAGCGAGTTTGATTTCTCATTTGAGTTTAATTCGTGTTGCATAGTCCCTGTGGGATCGACACCTAGAGTACTACACACATGTCGTGCACTTGTGAGTAGTTTAGGTTTTTTTAGTTTAACTTAGAATGCATCAGGTAGCCAAAGAATGAGCTAGGAAAAATGAACAAAGTATCACACCAAGTAGTTTTTTTGTTTCTTCCCTAGCCACAGACATGCAATTCAATAGCATTGTGCTTATCATTGCAAAAGCTTCTTTTTCAATTTTTAATATTTTTTTTTCTCCGAAAAAATTCCAAACGATGTATGTTGTACGCAACTTCTAAACGGACGGCTGCTGTCCACTTTTTTTTCAATAAAAACATTTCCCACGAATTTTCCTCAGATCCACCGTCTAGAGATTGTGTGAGGCCCAATCCCAATAATTTATATATATATATATATATATAATTAGGGTTAACTGAAGAAAGAAGAAAATAAGAAGGACGGTCGCATGATCGAGAGAAGAAGAATGAATCAGAAGAAAGAGAAAAGGATAAAAGAAAATGAGAGAAGAGAGAAAAAGGGAGAAGAAGATCCATCAACTTTTGGTCGTGTTTTTTGTGGATGAATTCTAATCGAGATTATGGTAAATCTCTATTGGTTTTCTTATGATTATTTTCTCAATTTGAAGATTTATATTATGGATATTGATTAATTGGATGGATTTGTAATAGGGAAAGCCAATTCGTGTTGTTGTTGGTAGTGTCATCACGAATAATCTATCATCGTGGAAAATTAAGATGATGATCTTTCTCCATCAAAATTTGGTTTTGTTGTTGATTTATGGAGAAATGCTTATGTTTAAAATGATACATGATAATAGTAGAAATTTTAAGAAATTCATAAACGGGGAATTGAGACGTATAAGTGAAGAATGAACCCAAGCCTAAAATCTTCGTATGATTTTTGATGACATGTATATGATTTGGTTTTGGTGAAACTAAAATGGTTAGATATTATTTGAAAATTTGATGCTCGACCAAGTGACATGATCAAAGAACGTCGATGTTCTAGGTTTGGTGCTAGAGTTAAGTGAACATCTTGTCTAGTGTGCTCGATCAAGTGATTTCACACTTGAACCTTCTAAAGAAGGTGTGTGTGAGCGTGTCAGTGAGAGTTATCACATTAAGAGTATCAGGTAAAAAATGCTAGTAATGCGACACTTGGATTAGGGGGCCAACATCGTACTGTGTTAGGGCTATGATAACCTTTCGAGCGAAGAAGCAATTTATTTAGTTAGATTAGTGGATCTGAAGGTGTCGTACTGTGTTGGGGTTGTGATAACCTTTTGAGTGATGAGACATTGTATTTAGTCAGATCGGTGTATCTACCAATACGGTACCGTGTTGGGGTTGTGGTAACGTTTCGACCAGCAGAACGCTATTTTTACTGTACGTTGTGACCTTACGAGATTTTTAGTATGCTGGGGTTCTTTGGTCTTTTCGATCGTATGTCCGAGCCAGAGTCTTGTGGACTCGGTGAGTTATGATCCGGCGTGGTACTAGTCTTAGACTTAGGATACTCAATCAGGTTGGATAGAGTTATTTATGTGTTTGTAGTATGATGAATGTTTATTTTATGTTACCCATTTGAGAGTGGATAATACGTGTCACAAAATGCATGCACGTATTGATCTCACTGAGTATATTTTCGTTTTCACCTTTTTGTGGGTTGTCGTGGATGGACATGTTATAGCGAGGAACATAAGCAATGAGGTTGTTTCGGGATCAGGGTATAACAAATTGGTTTTAGTGCTTTGGTGGTCGTTTTCCTATTTTATATTTTTCATAAGATTTCAAAATTTTTTTCAAAATGTTTTAATAAGTAATGAGTCGTAGCACACATGATTTGAGGTTTCAAGTTGGGTTTTTAAGCTGTGGAAAGCTAGTGGCTAACCTTGTTTTGTGAATAGTATCGAGGAGGATGGTTACTAGACTCTGTCTTAGAGCGGACAAACAATATAGTATTATTATGAAGGTTAGAGAATGGGATGCATTGAGATGTCATAAGAGACTTCTTAAGAGAGCTACTAGTAAATAATCGATGACATGGACTACAGGAGAGTTTGGGGATAATTATTATCACCATTGAAGACACTGCTACCCCATACTTCGATGATACAGAGGCAAGTAGAGATGTCAGCTTACTTCTATGTCATGGATCACATGACTAAATTTGGTATCGAGATATTCTACGAAGGTGTGATCCCTCATGTAAGGGTGGATGAATAAATGTTTCGACTTGGAATAAACTTTCAAATATCAAGATGTTGATAAGAGTTTAAAGTAGATATTCTGATTCCTTTTTCGGAGGGCAAAAAAATTTTCTTGTTGGGTGAAATTTAGGAAGTATGCGCATGGCACTTGTTGTTTTGGATGATTTCAAACATTTTTTTAGTTGAAATATATGTTGCACACAACTCGTGAAGATATAATTTTTTTATTTCTACAGCTAACAAAAGGTGATCGTACTGTTACTTCATATTATGAGACTTATTGGAACTATCATAATTTGGGATGATGACCTTTGAGATTCTCAAGGCAACACATATTTGCATGGACTGTGTTCAGATTTCAGATACAAGATTGAGATAATCGTATGGAAAAAAGGAGAAAACAAGTCCTCCAACAAGTTTGATGGAGCATGATTAGATTGGAGTGATTTAGATTTTTCAATCGCAGTATATTTGAAGTGCTCATGCGATCACTATGGAAGCGAGCATGTAAGAAAATGCTAAGAGTTTAACATAAGCATAGGATTCGTCCGATGTTGTAGTTTTGAAAGTTGAATTTTGTGAGTGTGCTTGGCAAGTGGGAGAAATTCTTCCAGAGAATTAGCTATATGCAAGAACAATCGTCGTGTGTTTTCATTATGGGAGTAAGGAACACATGTTAAGAGATTGTTTGAGACCTTTATCCCTACAACCACCAAAGGATCTAGTACAAAAGAACAATGCTAAAGGCTAGAAGAGTATGTGTCAAAGTATAGGGTCGTGCAATCGAGAATAAACCATGAAAAGATGCATGAAAAGCATAACAAACAAGAAGTAGAAGCCCAACGTATCGTCGAATCGATAATTATAGGAGATCTACCTACTCGTGTGATTTATTCATATTAGTGTACTGTGTCGTTTCATGAAACCATTAGTGGTTAATAAATTAGCTGCTAATTTCGAAGAAAACAAGTATTTTTCAAGTGCATACTCTAGAGGGTAAAAATTTACACTCTTATGAATGAGGTATATGTGGTTATAAAGAAAAAACTAATCGAGTATCTAATGTTACTTGTACCATAATCAAGAGTTTGATATATATAATGTATACATACATATGCATAAAAGATAAGGTTAGGATGCTTATGCAAGAATATAATGTGACTACTTATTTAGATGGCTCATGATTTGGAAAACGCATATGTGGTCGTTATGCTAACGATTTGGATGATATAACTCATGATAAGGTATAGATTTGTTCAGACTACAAATGTATGAAGTACATATTTGCGTAGTTAAGGCTAAATTTGCTTCAGAAAAAAAAAAGTGGAGGTTTTGAGGTGGATATCATATTCACCTGGAAAAGCATAGTTATGGATACATTAAGTTGGAAGATAGTCGAAGTTGTAATCATGCATGATTTTATCATTTTGATTTGTCAAATAAGTGCTTTGAAACTAGTGATATTGAAGACTAAGTTAGACAATATGGGGTTGTAAGTATTGAACCAAGCAATTCTACAGAATAGAATTCAAATTACAGAACTATCTGATGATGGATTGTAGAAGATTCATCATAATTAGTAGAACCCAAAGCACAAGTTGCACCAGATCATGGAACATGGTCTGATAATGATTAATGGCAAAGAGTAAGTGTGCCTAAGGATGTATGAATTATATATTAGATTTTGAAGAAAATTCACCAATCTAATTGGGGGTCGACAAAATTGTATTGGGATGTTCGTCAACTTTATCCAATGATCATAAATGAGGAAAGACATCGCTTGATGGGTTGCAAAGTGTCCAACGTGTTAACTAATAAAAGCAGTGTTGTAAAAATCGGCCTGGGCGGCCGCCTAGGCACTCAGCGGCAAGAAACCGCCCCTGAAACCTATAAATCGCCGGCATTAGGCGGCCGGCGACTAATCGGCGTGGAGGCACCGTCTGGGCAGCCGACTAAGGGAAAATCGCCGCCCTGATAGTTTTTTTAAAATTTTTTGCCTCAAAACGACGTCGTTTTAGGACAATCCAAAATGACGCCGTTTTGAGTATGGGAAGAAAGAAACACAGAAGAAACCCTATCTGCCGCACGCTTCTTCTCCTTCTCGGTCTCGTATTGTCGTCTGCATCGCTGCTCCTCTCTGTCATTGCAGCTTCTCCGCTCTCGGTTTCCTCTGTCGCCTGCCCGGTTCTCCTCTCTCGGTCTCCTTTGCCGCCCGCATCGCCGCTCCTCTCTCTCGTTGCAGCTTCTCCTCACTCGGTCTCCTCTGTCACCCGCTCGCTTCTCCTCTCTCGGTCTCCTCTGTCGACCGCGTCGCCGCTCCTCTCCCTCGTCGCAGCTTCTCCTCTCTCGGTCTCCTCTATCGTTCGCGTCGCCGCTCCTCTCCCTCATCGCAACTTATCCTCTCTCGGTCTCCTCTATCGCCTCGGCGCTCATCTCCCTCGTCGCCGCTTCCCTCAGGTATCGAGCTCGGTGAATTATGTGATTTATGCATTATCTTTGCTTGGATAATTATTTGATTTATGCATTATCTATATGATTAATTAATTGGTCTCCTCCATAAAATTGTTAATTGATTTCAACAGTGGATAAATTAGCATGTTAATTCATTTGATTGGTAAGAAAAATGTTAACTTGAAACTTTCTTAACGTAGGTTTGATTGTAAAGGATTCATGGATTCATCTTCAGCATCGGTCACTAAATTTCCTACAACGGAAGTGCCATCTTCTACATTGAAGAAACGTAGTTCGGAAGATATCGCATGGAAATATGGATTTTTATGTGATCCGCTTAATTCTGATAAAATCAAATGTCCATTATGTGGAAAAGTGATGTCGGGAGGTGCACATAGGATGAAAGAACATATTGGTCATATCAAGGGCATTGTTGCTAGTTTTCCTAAAACTTCGAAAGAAGATATAGAAAAAATGCAAGAAGGTTGTGTTGGAAGTAAGAGACAAGAAAAATAAAAAGAAACAAGAAGATAGAGTGTTTAGAGCACAAGTAGATATTGATGGGCAACATGGAATCAATGAATTGCGAGAACTAGAAAATGAAGGGTCGATTTGTTATCTTGATCTGATGGATAAATTTGCTAATCCCATCAATCCCGAGTCTTCTTTGGGCAAGAAAACAAGACAACAAAACATAAATGAGACACTTTTCAAGGAAAGAACACACAATGTTTGTGAACTTTGCGTTAAGTGGTTGTATGAATCAAGTACTGCGATGAATGCTATTAGTAATGATAACTTTATATTATTTGTTGAGGCGTTTGGACAATTTGATCTAGGTTGGGTACCTCCAAGTCAACATGAATTGAGGGTGCCATTGTTAAAAGACAACGTTCAAAGGATGAAATAGTTGTTAAAGAGACACGAGGAAGAATGTCGTTTAAGTGGTTGTTTTGTGATGACAGATGCTTGGAGTGATCAAAAGAGGAGGAGTATCATGAACTTCTGTGTCAATTCCAAGATAGGTTGTTTCTTATTATCTTCAAAGGAGATCAAAAGAGGAGGAGTATCATGAACTTCTGTGTCAATTCCAAGATAGGTACTTGTTTCTTATCTTCAAAGGATGCTTCAAAAGATTCTCATACAAGTGAATATATCTTTGAGTATATAGATAAATGCATTGATGAGGTTGGTGCGGAAAATGTTGTGCAAGTAGTAACCGAAAATGCAACTAATAATTGTTGATCTTTACCCTATCTTATTTTTGTGTTTGCAAAGAAAAATTGAGAAGAAACCATTCTGGAACTTAGAGAGAAATTGCAGAAATAGAAATTGGTGAGATGGTGTTTTTTGGGTGATAATCTTTTTTCACCTCTTTTTCTTTTCATATATATAAAAGCAGATTACAAAAGCATAACTAGCCTATATTATATTGCATATGTCATTGTCTTAATAATTGCATAAAAACAACCTAAAACTTGTGCTTGAAACCGTTAGCAACCTGCTGTAAAACTCAGAGATTTGTTCCTTTTTAGTTGCAGGTCACCATCTTAGGAGTGGGCTTTATGGACTTCAGAAACATTTGGGCTGGACACACACATGGGCTTCTTCAATCCGCCTGAGCTCATCCTGTAAGTGGGCTTCAATTTCGACAGCCCATCAGCATCCTTCTTCACAGCAGGGGTCAACAC
>CM071861.1:18552846-18566622 GCA_036759665.1 Gynandropsis gynandra
CCTACACGATTTCAGGGCCTTTTTTGGGGAGGAGCCTTACCTATTCAAGCGAAGGACAAACGGTATATAGGTGTTGCATCCCAAAAGAAGAGGTATCCGATGTACTTTTCCACTGCCATTCTTCTGACTATGCATGACATTGTGCCGCCTCTAGAACAGCTGCAAAAGTTCTCCAAGCTGGATTCTATTGGCCTACGCTCTTCAGGGACGTTCATAGGTATGTCTCATTTTGTGACGTATGTCAAAGGACGGGAAACATCTCTAGAAGGAAAGAGGGACCTCAGCAATATATCTTGGAAGTCGAACCATTTGATGTATGGGGCATCGACTTCATGGGATCATTTCCTTCTTCTTGCGGAAATCAATACATCTTGGTCGCTGTGGATTATGTGACGAAATGGGTGGAAACACTAGCATGCCCGACCAACGATGCCAAGGCAGTCACCAAGCTCTTTAAACGAATCATCTTTCCTAGATTTGGCATTCCAAGAGTCGTGATTAGTGATGGAGGAAAGCACTTCATCAATAGGGTGATCGAGACACTATTGGCGAAATATGGAGTGAAGCACAAGATCGCCACACCCTATCACCAACAGACAAGTGGACAAGTAGAAGTATCCAATCGAGAAATCAAGTCCATCCTCGAAAAGACCGTCTCAAAATCTCGACGAGATCGGGCACTACAGCTAGATGATGCAGTTTGGGCTTTTAGAACGACTTTCAAGACTCCGATTGGTATGACACCGTTTCAGCTCGTATATGGAAAAGCATGTCACCTCCCCGTTGAACTGGAACACAAGGCGTATTGGGCCATAAAAACGCTGAATTACGACCTCAAAACAGCTGAGGAGAAGCGGGTTCTCCAGATTCACCACCTAGAGGAGATGCGACAGAACGCCTACGAGAACCCAAAGATTTACAAAGAGCGTTCAAAGAAATGGCATGACAAGCACATTCTCCAACGCTCGTTCAAAGCAGGTGATCAGGTGCTTCTATTCAATTCCCGCTTGAAGTTATTTCTAGGAAAACTCAAGTCGCGATGGTCGGGACCTTTCACGATAAAAGGAGTTTGACCGCATGGAGCCGTGGAATTAGACAACAGAATTGAGGGAACATTTTTGGCGAATGTGCAGAGAGTGAAGGCATATTATGCTGATACAATAGAGGACGGAACAGGCAACTTACCTCTTTCCGACATTACAAAGACCGTAAACAAGCGCTTCTCGGGAGGCAACCCGAGCCCCACATCCTTTTTCCTCATCTTCATTTTATTTCTGTTCTCGAACTTTTTTTTAGACATGGAAATTTTTTTTAGGACTTAGGATTTTAGTAGACTTATGATTTTTGCTGCATGGTTTTCCTCGTATTCTTTTTCAGTTTGCAGCAAATGCCCGGTCGGGCAGACAATATCACCCGCGCAGGCTAGGTCAAGTTCAAAGATGCCCGACCGGGCGATTTCATGCGACCCGCACGGGCACAGTGCGGATGTGTCACAAATTCGGATGTATCACAAATTCGAGAAAACAAAACACACCAGGTGTATTCGTTCTTACTTCATATATTTTCTTGAATTTTTGGCATGCGGGTATCCCTCATAGATCTCGAACACCGGGACTGTGTTCCGTTCAGGTCTGGGGGGTACTCTTTTGAGTGATACAATTTTTTATTATGAGCGACATATTTGCGATTAGGATTAGGAATAATAGATGGATACCTAGTACAAATTTTCGAGCTTTAGTCATTTTTTGCGACCTTGTCGAATCGTGAACAATGGTCTAGGTTTGCTTAAAAGCCTTTTGGATACCGATTAGTCAAGTAGTTGTGCTTGAAGCCATGATCTATAGTTGAATCCACCCCTAGGTTTCCAACCCAAGTAGCCATATCTCCGTGTATACCGTCTAGCCTTTGCTTGTTTGATATATCTTTACCGTTCATAGTCACTAGATGCCACACGCTTATACTCCGCTGTCATCTTGGATAAGTTTCTGACTATTCCAGGTTACCATTGACATGAGTACATCGAGATCGATGGTTCGGGTCTAAGTGGTGGGTTGAGGCGCTGTTCTACGTCCTAAGGGTTAGAGTGATGCGTAATCTAGAAGAAAAATAAAAAAAGCGAAAACATATCTTCAATAACGCACCTCTTCATTCCGCTAAGGTCACACGACCTTATGAGTGTACCATAGGCAGCCTGGGTCTAAATAGAAAGCCATCCCTCTTCGACTTCGACGTCCTAGGAACCAAGCGTTGATCTAAGTATCGAAAAAAAGAAGAAAAGAATAAGAACGAGAAAACATGTTTAACGATATCAAAAGCTTAGGGGAGTTTGTATGGAGATCGCTTGGACGCTATCTAGGGTTGTGAAATAGACTTAGATTATTGGTAGGATTGCATGGCTCGAAACTTTCAGTTGATATAAGTCGAAACTCGGTACGTTTAGGCTTGCGTTCACGTGACGCGTTGATTTGCAGAATGACTAACTCTTCGAATTTTTCGTGCTAGTATCCATCGTTATTAGATTCTTCTTAGTTTTGTTTGAGGACAAACAAAGGTTCAGGTCTGGGGGAGTTCGAAAACACGTAAAGTGTATCAGTTTTAGGTTAGGTATTCGCATCATTTTCGCATATATTCTTAGCACGAGTTACAATTCCGATATGATTATTCTTTATATACGCCCTCCGCACGACCGGGTAAAACGTGTACCCGAGCGGGCCCCCTTTCTCACAACAACCTAGATTTAGAGTTTGGACGAGCAAAATAAGGGGGGAGATCAGATCCAGACAGGAGGGGGCGACGGCTAGGACAAGGAAAGGCTTGGAAATCATCAGGAAAGGCTCGGGAGATGCTGGAGAAGGAGAGAAGCATCAATTCGTACATCGGTAACACAATAAGGAAGATCGAGGCATCGGATTTCCTAGGTTTTATCATGTTTAGGATAGTGTTATCTCCATTGTCAGTAAACTCCATGAGTGAGTAGATTCCCAACTATGGGTTAGGGATATCAGATTTGTAACAGATGTACAAGTTATGCGTTAATGCTTAGATCTATCGTATTTGTCTTGATATTCGGTTCTATAATCAACATCGTAAACGTTATACTAGTGTTGCCCGCTCAGTAACATAGGAATTCGTATTTTGCTGGAAGGTTAAAGTATGAATCCAGATCTATTGAATGGAAGGTTAAATTCGATTAATGAGAATCTGACCGGTCGGTTAATCGACTTAGGAATTAGGATTATGCGCGTAACGCTGCCATAGTACGAGTTAATCGCTACTGAAAGGTAGGGTTGCACGTACTTATGGTTAGAAGGTTTAGGCGCAGCAGAATCACTCCTCATCTTAGAGCATGATTTTCTCGTTATCAAGATAGTTCGATAGGTTTATGATCTTTCATTGTTACATCCATACGATTCCCGGTATCTCGAAACCCGTAGTGTTCTTAATCGTCAAGTCTTCCACATCCTTCCATCGCTGTCCTCATTTAGTTTAGTTTTCTAGATATTTACACCACACCATCATCTATTTCACATCTTCTTAGTTTAGTGATATTCTTAGAACAGGCTGCATTAGTCCTTAGAGTTCGACCCTGATACTACACGAACCGTATACTTGCTGTGAAGTGGTCTAGGAAATATTTTAGTTTGAGTTTCCGCACATCAAGTTTTTGGTGTCGTTGTCGGGGAACTTATCAACATGGTATAAGAAATTTGCTTCTTGGAGATATAGAACCATAAGCAAGAACAAAACAAACCTCTTGAAGCAATTCCTTCAAGGCAATGAGGTGGATGGGATCTGTATCACATAGTGTTCCATCGACATCAAATAGAACGGCTTCCAAAGGTGCAAGATGCAAAAGGGAAGTTTTGCTGCCATTCTCGAACAAAACAGAGACATCAATTGACCCAATACCATTGAACAATACAATGCACTATCGATAGTAATTGAACATATTAAACACATTTGTCGTAATTGGAAAACCAAATGGCAGTTAAACAGGCCACAATCAAACATATTAAATGAATCAAGCGTGATAGTATAACCAGCTGAGCTTAAAATTTTAAAATCAAACATATAATAACAATCCAACATAATATGAAAAGCAGATAAGATTGAAAATGAACTCCATTCAATAACTTTCAGAATGAAATCATAGACTAATATTTCTAGCAAATAGAGTTTGACAGGAAACCAAGTGGATTTTTAGTCAGCTTGAATAATCTGAAATTGTCGAGGAAGAGAAGTAGGAACAAATTAAAGATTCTCAGATGTTATTGAAAAACAGATTAAAGATTCTGATGGTTTTCGACGATGCACTTCATAATCGAATACATATTCAAGACACTCCGATGTTTGATAATTAAAAATTCTCTAATATTTCCAGAAAAAGGTTCAAGATCTGATTGTATACAATTCTCGATGTGAAAAGTGAAATACAGATGCAAGATTCTTGGATGGTGTGTAACTGCATTTGTTGTTTCAGAATAAACCTATTTTTCTGACAATCTGCAAATGCCTCGAATCATCAAAGTACCTGAGAGGTTTCCACGCGGGAAGAATGCCCGGAACGAATATTGACTTTCCTTCTTTAGGAAAGAACCTTCGAGCTGTTGCAAGGGTGTTTTCGAACAAAGATGAGGATCAAGTTAAAGAATGGAGATGTAAAGTAAATAAGCATTGGTAATCATGTCTTAGCGGACCTTATTTTCTCGTAAAGATGGCTTGATACAGTGACATCATCTTGGGCCTCAAGAAAGGATTTTAACAGTGGAATCACATCTTCCTCCATCATTTGTGGCAACAGTTTTACCACTGCTTTTGCAGCCAAATTAGGCTTCTTCTCCGGCGTTACTGCTTCTGCTTTTGCAGCCGGTTTCACCACGGTACATGGAACCACATATTATAGGAAAAAAAACAATGAAACATCTTTGTTTATAACCCTCGTCCAAAAGAAAAAGAGCAAAGATAGAGGTTAGGTGGAGATGCGCTTACCTATAGATGAAAGCGGGTTGTTGGAGAAATGACGAATCAAACTCAAACCTTTGTTGGAACATCACTACAACTGTCATTCTGTTTTTGTTGCAAGCTTTTGTTCCTCTCTTGATCCTTACAACCAAAATCTTTGCTCAGATCAGCAACCTTAACACGTAATAAATCCCAATATTTTTGCTGATACATAAATATTAAATCCATTTGCAATATCTGCATATGCATCGAAACATCAAAGTACCTGAGAGGGTTCCACACGGGAAGAATGCCCGGAACGAATATTGATTTTCCTTCTTTAGGAAAGAACCTTCGAGCTGTTGCAAGGACATTTTCGAACAAAGATGAAGACCAAGTTAAAGAATGGAGATGTGTAAATGTCAAAGTAAATAAGCATTGGTAATAATGTCTTAGCGGGCCTTATTTTCTCGTAAAGATGGCTTGATACAGTGACATCATCTTGGGCCTCAAGAAAAGATTTTAACAGTGGAATCGCGTCTTCCTCCATCATTTGTGGCAACAATTTTACAACTACGTTTGCAGCCAATTTAGGCTTCTTCTCGGGCGTTACTGCTTTTGCTTCTGCTCTTGCAGCCGGTTTCACCACGGTACACATCTTAGTTTGTAATCCTCATCCAAAAGAAAAAGAAACATCTTAGTTTGTAATCCTCATACAAAAGAAAAAGAGCAAAGATAGAGGTTAGGTGGAGATGCGCTTACCTACAGATGAAAGCGGGTTTGTAGGAGGAATGACGAATTAAACTCAAACCTTTGTTGGAACATCACTACAACTATCATTATGTTTTTGTTGCAAGCTTTTGTTCCTCTCTTGATCCTTGCAACCATAATCTTTGCTCAGATCAGCAACCTTAACGCGTAATAAATACCAATATCTTTGCTGATACATAAATATTAAACACATTTTCAGATTATCCAAACTTCACATAGTGAGCTCCAGAATTATGTTTGATTCAAATGAATTCACTTTGGTTACAGTAACATCATATAGAAATTGTTTATCGTCATAATACTTGAATTAAACCATTGAAAAAGGGAAAATACTACAGCCATTAGGTGCATTCAATACTATTGCAAAAAGGGAAAATACTACAGCTAGTAGGTCTATCAGAATAATTGGTTAAGAGCAACCAAGCCAAGAAAATGTAACATACAACTTACCTTGCACATTCATCTTGCCAATGTTTTTTAGGGTTTCGCTGCAACTCCATCATTAGCAACTTCTGGAGATCGCGTTTCCAGTATTTCTTCTTCCAATTACAAAAGGACTTGTTGCAACTCGTTTTTCATCTATCATTTTCGAGGTTTGAGGCTCATTAGAGTGATATCAGTTTAGGCTTCTTCTCCGGCGTTGCTGCTTTTCCTTCTGCTTTTGCAGCCAGTTTTACCACGGTGCATGAAGTCACATATTACAGGAAAAAACAAAAGAACCATGTTAGTTTATGATCTTCATCCAAAAGAAAAAGTGCAAAGATGGAGGTAGGTGGAGATGCACCCACAGATGAAAGTGGGTTGTTGGAGAAATGACGAATCAAACGCAAACCTCCATGGCTGCCCCGGACGTCTCCACCGATGCCGATGTTTCCGAGCGGAGTATATCCTGGAGAATCGTCATCTCCACCGATTTAAGGCTTCGTGTATAGATTAATTAAATCTTTTCTGGATAAAGCCCGTAAACCCTAGAGACTCACTAACACAGAAAACATAAACAATTTGTGGGATAACAGACGGCGATACAGTGAAATCAAAGAGATGGAATCGAAAGAAATGAATTGGATTCAAGGAACTAGAATCCTAATCATTCAAAGGAAAATACCGAATCTTGGAGTTTTGTAACCCTAGTTTCACCTTAATTGCGCGGGTACAGCCACATCCATCTCCATCGTAACGTCTGCTTCCCAGTCCCTTCTTTTTTCTGTCGTCTGTTCTTCCTCGTCGCTTCCCTCCATGGCCGCCCCCGCCATCTCTACCCATGCCGCTGTTTTCGAGGAGAGTATATCTCCCAAACCTCGGTTGCAGGATTTCGATTGCTATCTGTTTGCATCCATTGAGGGAAGGGATTTAACAGCGCGGTGGTGGATGGGGTGAAGACAGCGATATACGGAACTGGAATCGATTCAGTTTTGGAAGAGGAAGAAGAAGCATGATTTCGAGTGCTCCATGTTCGCATCCGTTGATGAAAGGGATTTAACGGCACGATGGTGGGCGGGTGAAGACAGCTATATATGAAACTGGAATTTTGTAAGGTTTCATTAAACGAGTTTGATCTCTCCCTCTTCACCAGTCAATTTCTGGCCATCCTTTCTCTTCGTCGTCGATGGTGATTCCGCTCCCCTTTGCCTTTTTCCTCTCCACGCGAGCGAGGGGCGCGGCTAGGTCGCACGCCTTCTCATTACGCCAGTTCCCAGCCACTCTATTCCCACCATTAAGAGTTTTCTGGCCATCCTTTCTCTTCGTCTTCGATGGCAATTCCTCTCCTCTTTGCCCTCTTCCTCTCCACGTGAGTCGGGGGCGCGGCTAGGTTGCATGCCTTCTCATTCTGCCAGTTCCCCGCCACTCTATTCCCACCATTAAGTGTTTTCTGGCCATCCTTTCTCTTCATCGTCGATGGCGATTCTGCTCCCCTTTGCCCTTTTCCTCTCCACGCGAGCCGGAGGTGCCGCTAGGTCGCACGCCTTCTCATTCCACCAGTTCCCCGCCACTCTATTCCCACCATTAAGAGTTTTTTGTAAATCTGGAGGGGAAGGAGAAAAGGCTTGGTAATTGGAAGGTGAGAGAGCGTATATACGAGAGAGAGGTTTTTTCGGCCTAAGTTGGCGGGGCAGCAACCTCTCTTTTATATATATATATGATTTCTTAAAAATATTTATGTTATTGTCGTTTGACTCATTAAAATCAACCAACACTACTTTATTTTGATGAGGCTATCCTTAGTTGTAAACATTGTGATGCATTAGTATGACATTCTTAATGTGTTAGATGAGATTAAACTAAGGATAATTTGCTTTTTAGTTTATGTTGCATGCAAGGACACATCCGTTTGCCTAGGGTCCCTGATCCTACATCATTGCTAGATGAGCTCTACAAGAATTCGCTTTCATGTACACAAACATTAGAGCTTATAATTCAATATTAACATTCACATCAATTGGTGCATTCTGTTACATCGGGCAATGGTCCTTTCACCTTCAGAATCCATGGCCAAAATCACCTCTAGATAGGATCTCTACTACCAATTCAAGGAGACAAGCCAAAGTTTGCCCAACTCTACATATATGATACTGCAAATGAGGTTCACAACTGTATAAGTACACTAAGTCATACTACTGACGCTGACGAACTTGATGAAAAAATCGTTGCTGCTCTAATAGAAATGATTGATAATCATAACCACCTAGCAAAGATTTTTCGAAAAGCACGTGACTGGTATGAATCAAGAGAGTATGCTAACTTCTCATTACGGTTGATAAAACTACTTAAAAAGGGAAAACAATATGAGTTTCCTACAAGAGACAAAGTTGCTAGTTCAATTGTTGGAGATCTTTCAACCACAGTAGGAGAAGGAAATGGCGTTTTACAGTTAAAAGCATCAGGCCAACTTCAAAGAATCAGTGACCTTCATTCGCTGTATATGAGCTTGCAATATCCTTTGTTGTTTCTTTATTGTCAGATCGGGTTCCACGAAGAGATTCCATATTGCGATTCTCGGAATAAGACTAAATGACCATTCTTCACAATGTGAGAATTTCATGTTTATCAACTCCAAACATGTCTATCTGAAGGGAAAACGCTCATCAAAGGATGTCGGCTCTTCCAACAATATGTTGTCGATGCATACACTATTATTGAACAAGAACGAATCCGTTGGGTTAGAAACAATAAAAGAAGCTTAGGTCTAATCTTTAAAATAATATTTTTGATATCGTTGAAAAGGATGATAAATGTGGAAAAGTTATAGGCAAGCAGATTATATTGCCCCCTTCATTTACTGGAGGACCAAGGTACATGGTTGAAAATTACCACAATGCCATGGCTATCTGGTTAGTTCAGCTATCACTGTTGGAAGCCCCAACGGTTGTTTGACTGCGCATTGCTGGAGTGATGGGTACTTGCTTCTCAGTTCCCTTAACAAAGCCAGTGTCTATGAAGCGCCGGCTCTGAAGCTGAAGCAAATACTTTTGAAGTTGATCATCTCGTTTTTGTACACGATTCTCGCATGATTTTAGAGATATTTATGACGATAGTTGTGGTGTTTATGTGTGGTTTTGTATCCATTTTACTTGTTTTTGTGTTTTCATGTTCTATAGGTTTTATTGCGTCTTTGGTTTGTTTTGGAGCTAAAGAACATACATGGGAAAAAATACGACCATCGAAGATCATAACGGAACAAACGAGACAAGAAACAGACAAGGCATGACCGATGCAGTACGACCGAGCTTCCAAGACAAATATAGCCTGACCGAGCACACAACTCAGCACGATCGAGCATGCAACAAAGGAGACAGCTCGGCCGAGCATGAGCAAGATCACGACTGAGCATGAGCAAGAGCACCACCGAGCATGCACTTGTAGGAAACAGCCCGACCGAGCATGACCATGTGGACGCCCGAACATTCATCCAAACACCATGTGCACGACCGAGCATGTTGTGGTGCACGGTTGGGCTCTTTTGCATGTAAATAGTCCCGTGAGTCATGCGTCCCGTGAGTCATGCACGACCCGGGCACACATAGAGCATGGTCGGGCAACCCTCATAATATGATGCACGACCGGGCATATTGTGGTCCACGGTCGGGTACTTTTGCAGCAATTTCACCCGAGACTTCTGCACGGGCCGGGCTCCAATAGAGCACGATCGGGCACTTGGAGAAGTCGTTCTAAAATCATTGAATATAAGCATGCCCGACCGGTCATGACATGGAGCACGGTTAGGCATGACTTGGTAAAACGACCTATGACGGATTTGAGTGGAAATGAGTCGGAAAACAATTCAAATTTAAAACGAATAAGATGTTAAGAGCAAATCATTCAGCCATGCACTCATCATTCATCTTTCATCATTCATTCAGCAACCATTCACCATCATCATAGGAGAGCCCTCTTGATGGGAGATACTCAAACAGACGAGAATTGATTCGAGATTATGCCTCATTTGATATTTCTATGCTCCTTAATGTATCTATTTCATTTTTTTGTTTAGATTCAAACTCATGACTGAGTAGTTGATTTGTTCTAGGAGAAGGGATTAGCCTGTGTCTATCCTGGAACCTCTTCGATTTATACTTTGAATGCATTTTCTGTTTTGCTAATCTATTCTTTGTTTGAGCGTTGAATGTCTTGTATTTACGAAGGCCACATAGATGCACATGTTAGGGATTAGGAGAAGGAAAAAAGGAGAATTTCAATCCTAGAAGATCAGGCTTAGAACAACCGAGACTAGGTCACGAAAGTAGGGTAGTAATGGTTGAGGGTTAATCAGATGAATCGTAGATCATATGGGCTAGAGAACTCCATATCACAGCAAGCTGCATCATCCTTTCGGAATCCCGGAAGGCTACCTGGAAAGTACAATCTTAACCCGCGAGAGCACGTAAATGCTATCACCTTACGCAGTGTACTGTGATCGAGAGTCCGCCCCCGAAAAGAGCAAAAGAAGGTTACTGGAAAATCATCGGACAAAGGAAAGGGCATTGCGATCATGGAGGGAGCCAAACAAGATTTAGAGAAGCCATATGTTGCTCCACCGACGTACATATCTCCTATATCGTTTCCTTAACGGTTGGTGAGCAACAAGAATGAAGTGAGATACACACGGTTTGTAGAGATCCTCAAGAATCTTCACATCAACATATCATTCTTACAAGCCCTCCAAAAAATGCCCACATACACCAAATTCCTCAAAGAGATCTTGTCCAACAAGAGGCGTATTGAAGAGAGTGAGACGGTAGCACTCACCGAGGAATGCAGCGTCATTCTTCAAAACAACCTGCCCTGAAGTTAAAAGACCTCGAAAGCTTCTCCATTCCATGCACCATAGGGAACATT
This sequence comes from Gynandropsis gynandra, assembly GCA_036759665.1. Taxonomy (NCBI): domain Eukaryota; kingdom Viridiplantae; phylum Streptophyta; class Magnoliopsida; order Brassicales; family Cleomaceae; genus Gynandropsis; species Gynandropsis gynandra. The sequence continues at coordinate 18,563,893 of CM071861.1, forward strand.
GACATCAACACAGCCTTGTGCGATGAGCAAGCATGAGCCTTATGCCATATTCGGTCTTCAAGCTGATGAATTTCGGAGATCTGAAAACTACAAAGATGTCTTTACAACTCTCGGATCGTTCGATTAGATATCCAGTGGGAAATTGTCAAAAATATTCCTATCAAGATAGGTAATCTTTGTATAGCCACTGATTTTTTTGTACTCGATATTGAAGAAGATGCTTGGGTATCTATTATTCTTGATAGACCTTTCTTAGCTACTGCAGGTGCCATGATAGACGTACAACAAGGAAATCTCTCTCTACGTGACGGAGATGAGAAGATTGAATTCAACTTGTCCAGCACCATGAATGGACCTTCCTTCAAGGAGTCATGCTTTAGAGTTGATTTGTTGGATTAGTTGGCGAATGACACATTTGATCGAGTAAGTATTTCAGATCCTCTTGAGAGATGCCTAACACAAGTTTGCAAAGATGCAAGACTTACCGATAAAGAAGTCGATGTCTACGTTGAGTTCATGAGTGCTATTGATGTACTAAGAGACACCCCACACGAGGAGATCCCATGCGAAACACATGCTGATTTTGCAGTAGAGAAGGTGCCCAAACTCGAGCTTAAACCTCTACCTTCTTCTCTTCGGTATGAGTACCTTGGACGTAACAATACATATCTCGTTATTGTGAATGCTAACTTAAGTGCAGATGAGACGAGGAAGGTACTTGATTGCTTAAGGAAGCATAGGAGAGTGATTAGATATACCATCGAGGATATCAAGGGACTGAGCCTTTAATTGTGCATGCGCCGAATACTCATGGAGGATGGCCATAAACCGTCCATTGAAGCGCAAATGCGGCTGAGCCCTAACTTGAAAGAGGTAGTAAAGAAGGAGAAACTGAAACTTTTGAATGCAGGTATCATATATCCTATCTCAGACTGCGAATGGGTGAGCCTCGTGCATGTAGTGCCCAAGAAAAGTGGAATGACGGTAGTTCGCAATGAGAACATGATGCGTTATCAAAGTTAAACAAATAACCTAAACTACCCGCAAGTGCACGACACGTGTGTACTACGAATCAAACTTGCTAACGAATGAAATATGGTTTTAAGAATGAAATACTAAAAACAAATAAACAAACTAGTTCTTAAGAATGAGACAAACGTTCAAGGAAACCAGTTTCACCACAAGACTACCGAAACCAACAATCAACCTATCTATCATGCAATTTCAGTCTAGTTATCTAAGGCAGACGATCCTAATATGATATCTACCCTCTCTCAAGGCATAGACACGTGATCTAGTCAAGTTATCCCCTACTTTCGTGGCTGACACCTTGAATTAAACCAATAAGATCTGTGATTCATCTATTTTACCCTTAACCGCTGCTACCCTACTTTCGTGGCCTAACCTCGGTTGTTCTAAATCTGATCTTCTAGGACTAGAATTCTCCTTTCGGTCCTTCTCCTAATCTCTAACACATGCATCTACGTGGCCATCGCAAACACAAGTAAATTAAGCACTCATATAAAGAATAGATAAACGAAAACGGGAAGATGCATTCAAAGATAAATCAAAAGTGGTTCCGGAATAGCCAAGGGCTAATCCCTTCTCCTAGAACAAACAAACTACTCGTTCATGTGTCTGTAAACAATCAACGGAATAGAAGGTCTAAGGAACATGAAAACCAAACGAAACCGAAGTGTCAAGTTGATCTCCAATGCTCCTTGTATGTCTCCTTCGCCAGAACCTTCTTCTCCTCTCCCTCAATCAAGAACTCGAAACTTGGTGAATGAGCTCGACCTCCCACTCCTCTCTTCTTCTTTCCTTCTCTTTTTCTTTCCTTTTCTCCCTCCCTTTCCTTCAAGAAGTTCAGTTCTTCCTTATGTTGCAGCAACCACCCATTGTTGTCTTTTCATGAGTTTCCATTCTTGAATAAGTTGGGTGATGTTTCCATTAGTTTCTCCAGCGAAATATCACATATTCCTATTCTCTAAAGTCGTTTTACTTATTGTATAAGTCCTCAATAAACTTCCATTTGTTTTAAGTCAAATTAACTTATTTGGAGTTGCAGGTGACAGACGTGACCCACGCGGGCAGGGTAAGTGACCCGCTCGGCTGCGGCGCGCATGATCGCACGGGATCGCGATGAAAACAAGGTGCCTTGGTCGGGCTAGTGAGTGCCCCGGTCGGGCTGAGGTGTGCCCCGGTCGGGCTTGGGTGAGCCCTGTTCGGGCTCAAGTTGCTAGACAGACTTGCCGACTAAACGCCCCACGCGGGCAAGAGTGTACCCCGCGCGGGCATAGCTTGTTCTTCGCCGATTCTCGTCCCGTTTGTTCTGTGATGATCCTCGATGTTGGTACTTTGTCTTGTATACGTCCTTTAGCTCCAAAATGAACTGAATATGCATAAAAACCTGTAAGAACACGAAAACACGAAAAACGAGTAAAACGGATACAAAATCATACGTAAACATCGCATCTATATAGTAAATGTCTCTAAAATCATGCAAGAAATACGTATGAAAATGAGATGTGATGTGCGTAGACTCAAGTGATAAAACCTAGACTAACGCTTCCGCAAGAATACGGATCGTGTAGTAACTAGGGTCGAACACAAGGAATTGATGCAACTTATGAGCTATTAAACTAATGGAATAGACGTGTAAGGTGACTAAAGGTGGAATTGTGATTGAGCTAAACTAAACTAAATCGAAGAGATAAAACTTATGGCTAA
>CM071861.1:18574123-18619266 GCA_036759665.1 Gynandropsis gynandra
CCACGTTAGCTACCCTTGCTGGAGCGTTGCGATTGTACTCTCCGGCGGTGTGATTTCCTTCGTCAGCCATACGATCTATAAGATCCTCGATTTGTGGGAAGGTGAGGTTGCTCAAACAACCTCCAGGAGCGGCTACGATCAAGATCCTCGTATTGTCCATGAGTCCTTGGAGAAAGTTGTGTATGAGGTAACTTTGATCCATACCGTGATGTGGGAAAAGGTGTTGATAGCCTTTGAATCGCTCCCACGCTTCATATAAGCTCTCGGCTGCCCCTTGAACGAATGTGTTGATATTGTTCTTGGCTAGCTGAGCTTTGCTTTGAGGAAAGAACCTTGTCATGAACTTCTCCTCTAGTTGTCCCCACGATGCGATAGAATTCGCTGGTTGAGAATACAACCAATCTTGTGCTTTGTCCTTCACCGAGAATGGGAAAGCAGCTAGCATGACATCTTCATCCGATACCCCGTCTCCAGCTCTTATGGTTCGGCATAGCATCTTAAAATCAGTGAGATGCTGGTTTGGGTCCTCGGCGGGTCTCCCTCTAAACGCCGCGTTAACTAGCATTTGAATGAATGCCGGTTGAAGCTCCACGCGAGCGTTTCTCCTTGCAATACATGATAAGAGCTGTGTGTGCCTAGGGACCGTGTATGATCCATAGGTTAGTGCCGGTTGCACTTGCTGTGCGTTTTGAACGTTCATATCTCGACGTTCGGCCATTAGCTCTTCGACAAACGGTTGTTCAATTACTTCCTCGGTTTGGAAGTCCAAATGTGCTTGCGTGTTATCAACCGAATTGCTTGCACTAGCTCTCGTTTCTTTTCTTAGTTTTCTGAACGTTTTGTCAATGTCGGGGTCGAAAACTAGATCCGCACTTCCGGTATTTCTCATGCACAAACTACCTGCACAAGAAAAAGAAGAATAACACAAAGATCACGTGAGATCCGAGAAGCAAACGAACTTGACTCTAAACAAATAAACAAACAAAAACACGAAAAAGCAAGAAACAAACAGGACTCCAAAAAAACTAATGTCTAAATCTAAAAATTTCCTAACTCCTAAGCCGTAATCAACTCCCCGGCAATGACGCCAAAAACTTGATGTGCGTAAACTCAAGTGATAAAACCTAGACTAACGCTTCCGCAAGAATACGGATCGTGTAGTAACTAGGGTCGAACACAAGGAATTGATGCAACTTATGAGCTATTAAACTAATGGAATAGCGTGTAAGGTTGACTAAAGATGGAATTGTGATTGAGCTAAACTAAACTAAATCGAAGAGATAAAACTTATTGGCTAAGCACCATGGGTGTCGAGAGTTTGCCTAATGAAGTAACGAAGTTCTAAAAAGATAATTGGTCTAAGGTACTATCATGAATTCAGGGAATTCAAGCTCTCCTATAGGAACTGACTGGCGTAGACTTGTCCACTATCTAGCATGCATATACCAATGTATCCATTGCGCATCTTACATGCATAGACGCATTACGACCGCTATCCTAATCCCTAGATTCAACCGATCGACCTGGCGTAGATTCTAAACCGGCTAAACCCTAAATCATGGCTAAGTTCCGAAACCTAATGCCCTGGCGTTGGTTTATTAGGCTCCTAACATCATTCAATCAAGTGGCGTACAAGTAAAGAAAGCATTAAGAACAACCATGAAATCTGAAAACATGATAAAATACCAATTTCATTCATTCGAATGGCGTACAAGTAATGAAAGCATTAAGTTCCACAATTCATTAAGCGTAAGACTTCGTTACAACATAGCAAATCTCTCTAACCCATGGCAAAGGATCTACTCAGACATAAATACAGAAAAGGAAACACAAGAGAAGTCTAAATTCGACATAGATATAGAAAGAGATGACTCCCTATTCATAAACCGATGTCTTCGGTAGATTCTCCTTGCTCCCGATCCGTAGATCCATCTTTTCTTCCTTCTTCCTCTCTTGCTCTAATGTCTCTCTATCTCCTCTGATCTAATCTGGTTCCAATGCTCTCTTTCAGATCTGATTTTCCTTTTAATTTTGCCGTTCTAGATCTTAGGAAAGTTTGTTGAGAATCAAGGACCCGAGCGAGCATATCCTCTACCCGCTCGTGCAGGCCACTTACCCGACCGTGTGCCCTCCTTCCAGCCCGAGCGGGCACCATGCCCGATCGTGTAGATCATCAGCCCGAGTCTCGTGCACTCCAATTCCACCCGAGCGGGCACTCCATCTTGGTCGTGTACCTTGAGTGCCCGAGTCGTGCAATGCTACGGGGGTAATTGGCAGCAAATAGCCCGATCGTGTACTCCAATGCCGCCCGAGCGGGCACTCTTGAAATGTTGTTTCGCTCCCTTCGCTCGGTGTTTGAGTGTTCACTTTCAATCCATGGCCTTGCACAAGTCGAACCTTGTTACTCAACTTCGTTTTCGGGGTTAGATTGCCATATTCACTCGTGTTTCTCCTCATGTCTTCGTTTCCTATGCAAAACACGAAATGTAGATAAAGTATTCGAATATACTCAATAAGTGAACGAAATATAAATAATCTACTCTATACTAGACCTAAGAATGATATAAAAACTACAATGGATTACGTGTTATCAAGATGATCAGAACAATGAGTTGAATCCAACAATAACATCACGGGCTGGAGGATGTGTACAGATTATCGGAACCTCAACAAAGCCACAAGAAAGTATCACTTTCCTCTCCCGTTAATCGACCAAATGCTCGGACGCCTAGCGAACCATGCCTAATTTTGTTACTTGGACGGGTACTCGGGTTTCTTTCGGATTCCTATTCACCCTCAAGACCAAGAGAAGACGACTTTCACATGTCATTATGGAACGTTCGCTTACCGTTGTATGTCTTTTGGCCTTTGCAACGCTCCGTCTACTTTCCAGCTTTGCATGGTGGCAATCTTTTCCGATTTGATTGAGCACGTTATGGAAGTTTTTATGGAAGATTTTTCCGTTTATGGCTCTACTTTTGATGATTGCCTTGTTAAATTTTCTAGAGTGTTGTAGCGATGAGGTCAATCTCGTTCTTAATTAGGAGAAGTGCCATTTCATGGTGAAAGAAGGGATTGTTCCAGGTCATATGATATCTTCGAGAGGCATAGAAGTGGACAAGGTTAAGATCGAGGTGATTGAAAAACTTCCTCCACCGGTTTCGGTTAAAGAGATGGACAAGGCTAAGATCAAAGTTTAGTAGGGCACGTCGGTTTCTATCGAAGGTTTATCAAAGACTTTTCAAAGATCATGAAACCATTAACTAAGTTGCTGGCTAAGGATGTTACGTTCGAATTCTCAAAGGAATGCCACGATGCCTTCAACACGATCAAGAGAGCATTAGTTTTAGCACCCATCATTCAACCACCGGATTGGAGCCTGCTATTCGAGATCATGTGCAAGACTAGCGGTTACGCAGTTGGAGCTGTTTTTGGGACAGCGGAAAGACAAGGCTTCTCGTGTCATTTCCTACGCTAGGAAGACCCTAGACGACGCTCAAATCAACTATACCACAACCAAGAAGGAACTTCTTGCTGTCGTCTTTGCCTTTGACAAGTTCAAATCATATCTAGTTGGTTCAAAGGTGATTTTCTACCTGGATCATGCAGCACTCAAGTACCTCTTAGGGAAGAAGGACGCCAAACCACGCCTTGTTTGATGGATCCTTCTCTTGCAAGAGTTTGATCTTGGGATTCGAGATAGGAAGGGGTCAGAGAACGTCGTTGCAGATCATCTATCTCATATCATTGTGGAGGATGAGAGACCTATCAACGAATCCTTGAGAGACAACCACATATGCACGGGTACTTTCGATAAACATGATCCTCGGTATGCTGATTTTGTCAATTTTCTTGCAAGCGGTATACTGTGCCCGATCTTCCTTTTCATGCCTGCAGGAAATTCTTTGCAGACATCAAGCATTACTATTGGGACGATCCGATTCTCTATAGGAGTTGCGCGGATGGGGTCATTCGGAGATGCATTCCTGAAGAGGAGGTAGAGAGCATCCTTTTCCATTATCATGGATCGGATTATGGAGGCCACTTCAGTAAGTCTAAAACCGCTTTGAAGGTGCTACAAGCAGGTTTTTATTGGCCGACCCTCTTCAAAAATATGCATAGGTATGTTTCCTCTTGTGATAGATGTCAATGAACGGGAAATATAGGTAAGAGAAACGAGATGCCACAGACCTACATCCTCAAGGTAAAGTTGTTTGATGTTTGGGGCCTAGATTCTATAGGACCTTTTCCCTCGTCATGTGGCAATCGATATATCTTGGTAGGTGTAGATTACATGTCCAAATGGGTAGAAACCATAGCTGCACCGACTAATGACTCTAGGGTGGTAATGAAATTCTTCAAGAAGATCGTCTTTCCATGTTTTGGTGTCTCTAGAGTAGTCATTAGTGATGGAGGCTCACACTTTATTGCTAGACAATTTGAAGCCCTCCTTAGGAAGTGTGCCGTAACGCATAGGATAGCTACACTGTACCATCCCCAAACTAGCGGATAAGTAGAGGTTTCAAATAAGGAGTTCAAAGAATATTAGGGAAAACCGTGTCTAGGTCCCGTAGAGATTCATCGATGAGATTAGACGATCATTATGCGCCTATAGGACTGCATTTAAGACTCCTATTGGCATGACTCCTTTCCAGATTGTGTTATGGAAAGTCTTGCCACCTCCCTGTCAAGCTAGAGCACCACGCCTGTTGGGCGACAAAGCTCCTTAACTTTGATCTTAAGAGTGCGGGTGAGAAACGACTTTTGCAGGTGAACGAGCTAAGACGAACTTCGCCTTGATGCAGACGAGAACTCTAAAATCTACAAGGAGTGTGCTAAGAGATGGCACGATAAGAAGATCCTACCTCACGACTTTTAGCCAGGTGAATTAGTTCTACTTTTTAACTCTTGTCTTAAGTTTTTCCCGGGCAAAATACGTTCCTATTGGTCTGGTCCTTTTTAGGTACGAGAGGTGTTCATGCATGGAGCAGTAGAACTATGGAGCGAAACGAGCAAAGCGTTCAAAGCCAATGGATAGTCTTAAAGCTCTACCAAGCTGCTCAACTGATCGAAAGTGGAAACCCCATATTCCTATTCAATCCACCCATCACGAGCACATGAGGTATGGAAACGTCAAGGTTGGCGACCTTAAACAAGCGCTTTCTGGGAGGCAACCTAGCATTTTGTTTTCTTTTTTTTTTCTTAGTTTTGGACTTGGTTTATTAAAAAATCATAAAAAACGAAGATGAGACCTACAACCGTGTCTTTACCTTTCTTATCCTCCATCGGAGCTTCACGTCGAGGATGTCGTTCAATTCAAGTCTGGGGAGAGTAGCTCACGTTTGTCAGGTGATTTTGTTTCATTTCTTTTGTTTTTTCTCTTTGATTTCGTAGTTCTTAGCTTAGTTTTAGTTTGTTTTTTGTTTTTATGAGTCAGAGTCGTCACAGGCACTTGTCCGCTGCCATGTTTTGAGATGAACCTTGAATCTAGGATGCTTAAGAAGTTGGCCTTTTCCATGATATCTTGCATGTTAGAGCTTATTAGTCGGTTGAATAACGAATAGGTCGCAAGTGTTTGGGAATCCTAGTGTTACTTGTGGGAAGATTAGACGAAGTTGCTAGGCTAGTTTCTTGTTTATTCTTTCCATCCAAATGATTATACTTCATGTAGATGACACTTTACTTCTTTTCTGCGTGGATAATTTGATCATATCAATTGAGTTTGCTTTGTAGAATAAGAGCGAACACTAACACTCTGCTATCGATAGGAATAATGCCTCAAAGCATGATCTAAAATTGATATGAGTGCATCGACCTTGACACCTTTTCGATGGTTCGGGTCAAGTGATGGGTTGGTGATCATCTTTCTACGTCCTAAGAGCAAGGCGCATAAGAACACCATCTACTCCGTTGCACTCTTGAACGAGATGCAAGAGTATACCGTCATCAGTAGCTTCGGTCTAAGTAGAGGTTGGATCCCTTCAAATCCAACGTCCTAGAAGCCTAGTGTGTTTGTATATCATTAAAAGAAGAAAGAAAGAAAGAATGAAATGGAAATGGAATAAAGGAATAAAGAAACTCATAAATAAAACAAATATCCTCTTTGGTTCTATGTTTAGCATTTGTTTGAAGTTTTGTTTGGTGGAGAAAGAGTTGTGGTTTCTCGCTTAGCTCGTTTTTTATTTGCTTTCCTAAAGGTAGCCATGGTGAACCTAGGATGAAGTCTGAAAGTTACTACGAAAAATTTGCTTTTAACTTTCTTGTTTATCGATTAGGTTTGCTTTAGCGGTGTTTTTAGGGAAAAGGAGAATTCTCGATTTTTGTATCTCCCACGTGTTCCACGTTTACGCTTGCTTAGAGACAAACAAACATTCAAGTCTGGGGGATTTTGATCATCTCATTCCCGTACATGCTTCTCGCATGATTTTAGAGATGTTTATGACGATAGTTGTGATAATTACGTGTGGTTTTGTATTTGTTTTACTTGTTTTCATGTTTTCATTTCTTATAGGTTTTAATGTGTATTTGGTTTGTTTCGGAGCTAAAGAACATACACGGAACAAAATATGACCATCGAAGATCACAACAGAGCAAACGGGACGAGAAACAGACAAGCCCTGATCGAGCATATGTTGCAGCACGACCGAGCTTCCAAGAGAAACACAGCTCGACCGAGCACACAACTCAGCACGACCGAGCATGCAACAAAGGAGACAGCCCGGCCGAGCATGAGCAAGAGCACGAACGAGCATGCACTTGTAGGAAACAGCCCCACTGAGCATGACCATGTGCATGATCGAGCATTCATTTAAACACCATGTGCACGACCGGGCATCTTGTGGTGCACGGTCGGGCTCTTTTGCATGTAAATAACCGCGTGAGTCATGCACGGCCCGTGCACACACGGAGCACGGTCGGGCAACCATCATAACATGATGAACGCCCGGGCATGTGTGGCGCATGCTTGGGCACTTTTGCAACAATTACTCCTGAGACTTCTGCATGGGCTGGGCACCAATGGAGCACGACCGGGCACTTGGAAAAGTCGTTCTAAAATCATGGAATAGATGCATGCCCGATCGGGCATGACATGGAGCACGGTTGGCCATGACATGGAGCACGGTTGGGCATGACATGGTAAAACGGCCTATTACCCGATTTGAGTTGAAATGAGTCGGAAAACAATTCAAATTTAACAAGAATAAGACGTCAAGTGCAGATCATTCAGCCATTCAATCATCATTCATAATTCATTCAGCAACCATCATAGGAGAGTTCTCTTGACCGGAGACATACAAGGAGACGGGAATGGATTCGCGATTAGACCTTGTTTAATATTTGTATGCTCCTTACTATACCTATTTCATTTATTTATGTTGTTTGGATTCAAACCCATGCCTGAGTAATTGATTTGTTTTAGGAAAAGGGATTAGCCCATGGCTATCCTGAAACCTCTTTGATTTATTCTTTGAATGCATTTCCCGCTTTGCCAATCTATTCTTTGTCTGAGCGTTGAATGTCTTGTATTTATGAAGTCCACGTAGATGCATGTGTTATGGATCAGGAGAAGGACCAAAAGGAGAATTCTAGTCCTAGAAGATCGGGCTTAAAACAACCAATAATAGGTCACGAAAGTAGGGTAGTAACGGTTGAGGTTTAATCGGATGAATCATACATCGTATGGGTTTAGTTTGGGCTGTCAGCCGTGAAAGTAGGAGATAACGCAATTGAATCACATTTGTACGCCTTGAGAGAGTGTAGATCATCTGCCTTAGATATCTTGATAGGGAACACATGATTAGATAGATCGATAGTTGATTTTAGAAGCTACACGGTGAAACCGTATCCTAGAACATTTGTCTCATTTGTCAAGAACTCATTAGTCTACTTCATTTTCATAATTGCATCTCATAACCATTATTTCATCGTAGTAAATTTGATTCTTGTTTGATCTTAGTTGTGTAGTCCCTGTGGGATCGACACCTAGAGTACTACACACGTCTCGTGTACTTGCAGGTAGTTTAGGTTAACTTGTTTAACTGGAATCGCATAAGAAGTAACAGACATAAAAGCAACGACTGGATTGGGAGAGTCTGTATGGTAACCTGGACCTTTTTGTGACAATAACTCATAACCAAAGTTGAAAGAGATTATGAATCATCTCGAGATGTGCAGTGGAGGAATACCAAGTAATCGGCCTGACATAGAATGTCGAGTGTTCAAGATGAAATTAGATGCTCTTGGAAGATATCAACGCTGGTGTTTTCTTTCCAAATCCTATTTCAGGTTCAGATGTAGTTCTCTTACTAATAATTTGATTTGCAACATTAGTACATAATCAACTGACTAACACAACTTATTAATTTTTTCACAGTTATTTAACTTATAGAGTTCCAAAAACGCGGTTTATCCCAATGCTCATATTCTAATATGGCTACAACCCATGTTCAAGAATCCTTCAGCAGCAGACATCGATAAGTTAATTCAAGCACAGTTGCCTGATAATATTGTCGACTTTGAAGGATACAATATGGTTTCACAACATATAATGCATGATCCACGTGGTTTAGACAGACCACAATCCCCCTGTATGGAAAATTGTTTTTGTACGAAGAAGTATCCTAGGATAATCTACGATTCAACAACTATGGATAATTCTAGTTACGTATTATATAAACGTTACAGAGATGACTTAAACTTTTCGATGAAACGTGATATCAGATTGGATAACCGGTTCATTGTTCCTTATAACCTACAAATTTTTAAGAAATACAGGGCTCATATCAACGTTGAACGGTGCAGCAAGTCAAACGCAATCAAATATCTACTCAAATACATCACAAAAGGAGTAGATAAAGCATCTTTATTGATTGAGCGAGGGACTAATGTTGACATTACTTCAAGCATGGAGAGGTCCTAACCAAACATATAAAAGAAATAACAAATTACTCCGAGTGTATATATTTGTCTTCGTGCGACACAGTTTGGTGTATTTTCTCCTTCCATATACATTACCAAAATCCCCCGCTTATGATATTATTATTGCATTTATAGAATGAACATAACTTGACATTTGAGGACTCTAACAGATCTAGATATAGTAATTGCACGACCAGAGGTTCAAGCAACCATGTTTACAGAGTGGATAAAGATGAATAGAATATCAGATGATGAATTGAATTACGTTGAATTCCCAACCATGTTTTTCTCGTATTCCTCGGATAAGTTTTTGTCTCGCAGGAAAAAAGGTTTCTTCTTTGGTAGAATTGTCAACATTTATCCAGCATCCGGGGAATTGTACTATCTAAGAATGCTGCTGAACATTGTAAAAGGACATACCGGTTATGAACACTTAAAGACAGTTGATGATATTAGGTATAATAGCTATAAAGAGGCATGTATTGCTAGGGGTTTGTTGGATGGAAATAACGAGTGGCAACAAGCGGCTAATGAGGCAGCTAAACAGGCAATGTCAACAGAACTACGACGTCTGTTTGTTACTCTATTGTTATATTGTGAAGTCAGTAAGCCATCTGAAATTTGGCACGATTGTTGGAAATTTCTTGCTGATGACATACTTCTTATGAAAAAAGGGAGGTTCAACAATCTCCAATTGTCAGATAATCAAATTCAACAATGAACTCTTATAGAGCTTGAGAAACTTCTGAGGGACAATGATAAGTCATTGTCTAATTATCCAACCATGCCTACATCTGATCAAAGTATTCTTGATGAAATGGCAAATACCCTTTTAAAGGCAGAAAATGTAGTTCAATCAGGAATTAGAAAAGGAAGAGCACATAAAATTATTTGGATCCATTACTAATGAACAACGATTGACTTATACTTCAGTTATGAAATAAGTGGAGCTACAGGAAGGGAAGCATTTTTTTGTTTATGGACCAGGAGGCACGGGAAAAACATATCTATACAGAATGATTATTCTAAGATTCTCTCGGAAGGACAAGTTGTACTACTGGTTGCATCATCAGGTATAGCATCTTTACTTCTAACAGGAGGTAGAACTGCACATTCTCGTTCAAAATTCCTATAAATTTCCATGAAGGGTCCAGATGTGACATCAAACAAGGAAGCCTATTAGCTGATGTATTAAAAAACATATTTGATTTTATGGGATGAAGCGCCAATGGCGTATCGTCACACGTTTGAAGCGTCAATGGCATATCGTCACACGTTTGAATGGTTGGATCGATCGCTAAAAGATATTATGGTTATGACTACTGAGGATGCATTAACACAGAACATGCATCTGCAGCCACATGAAACTAAATTTTCAAAATGGTTATTGGATGTTGGTCACGAAAAGGCCCGCCAAAATATTATGGGATAGTATATTGATAGACACAAAATCCTCATCGACAAGAATTTAATGCTTTTCACCACTAGAAACCCCTTGCAAACACTTACAAATGCGACATATCCACAATTTATTGATTTCATTAAGGATCATGTATATTTGACAGAGAGGACAATTCTAACTCCAAGGAATGAGCACATCGATGAACTTAATGACTTTCTTCTTGAACAAATCCCTGATAATGCCAAAGAATACTTAAGCTCTGATCTCATCAGAATTAATAGTTCACCATCTACAGGTTGACATTCCAATTAATGTCATCTCTTTGAAGGTTGGTGCCCCAATAATGATGCTTATAAATATCAATAAAAAAAGGGATTTGTAATGGCACACATTTGGTTATCACTCCACTAGCATCAAGAGTTTTGGAAGCAGATATTATCACAAGCACCCATGTTGGCACCAAGATTCTCATACCACGAATTATCCTATCTCCAAATGAAATTGATCTTCCGTTTACTCTGCATAGGAGACAATTTCTAGTTTGATTATGTTATGCAATGACGATTAATAAAAGTCAAGGGAAAAGTTTGAAGTAGGTTGGTTTATATCTTCCCAAACCTCTATTCAGCCATGGATAGTTGTATGTGGCGCTTTCATGAGTAACTTCATCCAACGGACTTAGAATTTTGGATCTAAATGGAGAAGTCACAAGAGATTCATCCATAAAAAATATTGTTTACGAGGAAATAGATAATGCCCTACCAGATCCGTCGGACAACATTGGAAATTATAAGTAATTATTGAATTCGATGCTCTTATCATATATGCATAATTAATTTACTAATATTTGCTAAAATTTAAAGGTCTAAGTTACATTGACATCAACATTCTCGGAAATCAAAAATTGGATCATGTAGATCATCAACGTAAATTATACATCTGCTAAAAGTCCTTCATATTGCATTTCAATTACTAAGCCTTTCTATTTTTTTCCAGTTATTTTACTTAACCAATCAAAAGTCATTTAATTACGATATAATTTCATTTTTTTGTCCTAAATTTATATATCATAGACTTTTGAAATATTTTTCAATAAAACAACCCAAAAATATATCTCGCGCAACGCGCGAGTACCATCCTAGTAAGAAAAAGGAGAATAACGGTCGGATGGACAAGAGAAGAAGAGGGGAGAAGAAGAAAAAAAGAGAAAATAAAATGAGAGGAGAAAAAGGGAAAAGAAGGATCCATCAAGTTTTGGTCGTGTTCTTTGTGGTTGGATTCTTATCGATATATGGTAAATCTCTAAAAAACGTTTCTGATTATTTTCTCAACTTGAAGATTTATATTATGGATATTGATCAATTTTATGGATCTATTATACTTTAAAACCGATTAGTGTTGTTGGTAATAACATCATGAATCGTCAAGTAATCGGCAAATAAAGGTGATGATCTTTCTCCATCAAAATTTGGTTTTGTTGTTGATTTATGAAGAAATTCTTACGTTTGAAATGAGACGTAAAAATAGTAAAATTTTTAGGAAATTCATAGAAGGAGAATTGAGATGTATAAGTGAAGAATGAACCCAAGCTTAAAATCACCGTATGATGATTGATGATATGTATATGAGTTAGTCTAAGTCAGGAAGAATTCAACGAATTGTATTTCGAGGTAAATTCATTATAATTTAAAATAATTTTGTTACTTATAATTGTAATTAAATTTCGATATTTCTTTTACAACAAGTAACACCGTATAAATGTCGCATATTTGGTCTTGGAAGAATGACATCACAACATGCAAGTTCCTCCAAAGGCAAGGCAAAAACGTCAGACGAACTACGAAATACCGTATCCTAAATGCAACAAGAGTGGGAAAAAAACGTCAAGTATCACAAAGGCAACGTGAACAATTAAAAAGACAACATCAACAGTTGCTAATTATGCTGAAAGAACAATTTTCGTCTGTCAATTGGGATATGTACGGAAACAATGATACCGACGATAACTTTGAACTACCACCAATAAATTTGTAAATATACGCTAATTATTTTTAATTTATATATTTTAATTACAAATTTTTATTTGAAAACATATTCCACACAGAATTAGTCGGCGATCTCGTACGTAAACTGGTCGCCTTTCCCGTCGAGTTGTGGACGACCATGCAGTCCGTAATTACAGATGATTTATAGACTAAATCTTTGGTCTGTATTTGCGGATGGATTGTTAGTTTGGCAACGAGCGTTTGCGGACCACTGTTATCCGTCCCTAGTCCGCCCCTAAATATGTTTAGGGACGAATAAAGGACAAATTTTTCAGTCCCTAAATGATTAATTTTTAGTAGTGTTTGCGGACGACTGCAACTCCAGTTACCGGTTTTAATGTCGCCCGTTGTCATAAGAAAAGATTCGTTGAAGCATTTTCATTAAATGGTTTGAAGCATTTAATGAAACACAAAATTTTTTAATTACGAAAAATTATAAATTATATCATTCTCTCTATAAATTATATCATTCTATGTACATTAAATGATATAAACCCTACTTCTACGTACTAAAATCTCTCCAATTGTCTCTATCTTCATGTTCGACGACCTCTCTCCAGCGAGTTTCTCTTCTTTTGGGTTTCTCGTTGCCTTATTTTCTCGCTTTTTCTGTCTTATCCGCCGCTGTCGACTCCGTGTTCTGCTCGACCCAATATCTCCTTTCCTTCCTGTCTTCTTCCTCTTCATTCCCGTCGACCCATCATTTCCTTTCTCATTCGTCTTTGTTCCCCGCGACCCTGCGATCTGTAGAAAGTGTTCCCCAAGGTTCCATGAATCTTTAATCTCCTCTCCTTGAAGAATTGATTTATGTTGTGGAGTGCCATTAGTTTCATATTTGACTGTGATAATTCTGCATGATATCACAATCTGTTTTGTTATTTTCTCTGTGTGTGTCGCTATTCACGTGTAATGAATTCCATGAAATTTGATGTCTGCCATTATTAGGTAACGCCTTGTAGCTAGAAAAAATGTCTCTTGTATGCTTTGTTTGATTATCCTTGTTCATTACATTGGTAAAGTAAATGATATGTCGAAATTCTTGAGAATACAAGTTGTAAGCACGTTTAGGATGTTCTCTTTTACAAAAGATTGCATATTGGAAGTGGCTTACCAAGCGTAGTATACATCAATGTATATGTTGTTTTTAGTGAACATTAGCAACGTAGAGGTTGCTCATTTCAGTTCACCTTCTCCATTGTAATACTTTGTTCGTGCAAACACAAATGTAAATAGCGTTCTTGTTCAAGAAATGTAATTAGAATGCTTGTATTTTGTAAGATATGAATGAGAGAAATGGTCACGATGAACACACGAAGAAAAGTGTTCCTGAATATTGCAATACTTTCATTAGCCTTGCTTAACGTACATATATGCCTCATGGCATTACAAAATTTAATAAAATAGACTTACGACCACACTAAAAACATTGTTCCATTAATTACTAATTTTAGAAACATTTGACTTAGTACGTGAATTCCATGTTTACGGAAAAACAGGTAACCTACGGCCTGTGTCTCTGGTGTGAGTCCTATGGCTGATTTCGAGGCTGTATCCCGCTCCTTTGCATCTCCACTTGGTCTGGACTTCATCTAGCAACCTTCTTCTGCATCTTGTCGTTGGGTTCAGCCTTTTTGGTCAGCTTCTCGTCACTTTCTTGATCCCTGAAGTCAGCAACTCGAAATGCGTGTGCTATGTTTTCCTCTGCATTTGTGTCTCGACTTGCGGCTTTCTTGTGGACATACTGATCAACACCTTCAATCTCCCTCTTGATTTGTTTTTCTATGATTCCCAGCTTGTTCCGTAGATCTTCAGAACGTCTTGTTCCCAAGGATTTTGTTAGAATATCAGCCACTTGATCCTCTCTTGCAATATGCTCAATTTTGATTTCTCCGTTGCTGACAGCTTCTCTCACAACATGGAATTTGATCTGAATATGCTTAGTTCTCTTGTGATCCACTGGGTTTTCCCAATGGCTATTGTTGTTGTGTTGTCACAATGAATTACCAAGAAATTACTCATGTCAAACCCAAGTTCAGAATATAACCTCTTTAGCCATACACCATGGTTTGTGGTTGCACACAAGGTTGTATATTCAGCTTCTGCCATTGACTGAGCTATTATGGATTGCTTTTGAGTTCCCTAACTAAACATTGCACTTCCAATGGTGAAACAGAACCTTGTTGTACTCTTTGAATCCTCCAAAGGTCAGAATCAACAAACCTAACCAATCTGGCATCTTGAACTCTTAGAAAACCAATCCATAATTCACAGTTCCAGAAATATACCTCATTACCCTATCGGCATCTTATAGACTCTTCTCCATAGGCTTGGCATTGCTCCTAGATAGGTATGATGCAGAGAATGCCAAGTCCGGTCTTGTTGCTGAAAAATAGAGCATGCAACCAATCATGCTTTTGTATTTGGTTGGATCAGCTAGCTCATTCCCTCCTTCTGAGTTGTTTCTGTAGGGTGACAAGGGGGTTAAGGCACTCTTGGAATTTCGCATTCCAAATTTCCTTAGCAGTTGGTTTGCATACTTGGTCTGGTTCATGAATATCCCATCAACCATGTAAATTACTTCAAATCCTAGGAAATACCTCGATTTCCCAAGAATACTCAACTCAAATTCTTTGTTCAACTTGCCTTTGAAGTTCTTGATCAACCCTTCATCATGTCTTGAGATGATCAAGTCATCTACAAACAGACAGATGAACACAATTTTCTGGTTTTCTTTCTGCAAGTTCAGCATCACATCCACTTCTCTTACATCCTTCCCTCGTGAAGAATGAATCAATTTAGCTATACCAAGCTCTAGGAGCTTGCTTCAAGCCATGCAAAGCCTTCTTCAATCTCAAGACTTTGTCTTCAACCCCATCAATGACATAACCAGGGGTTGTTGTATGTAGACAGCCTCTGCAATTTCTCCATTTAGGAAGGCAAACTTAACATCCATTTGGTGGAGGCTCCATCCTTCTTATGCTGCCACATCAATCAAAGTTCGAATTCTATCATGTTTGGACAGAGGAGCAAAGGTTTCTCCATAGTCCAGACCATGAGTCTATGTGAACCTCCTTGCTACCAGCCTAGCTTCCAGCTTCTGAACGTTCCCATTCTCATCAATCTTAACCTTATAAATCCACTTGACACTGATTACTTTGTGACCCTTTGGTAGCTCAGCAAGTTCCCACGTTCCATTCTTGTTTTTCATGTTTATCTCTGCATCCATGACCTTCCTCCATCCACTATCTACTACTGCCTCCTCAAATGACACTTGTTCCTCTATGTTGAGTAACAGCACTCATACACTTGGTTTGATTCTCCTTTCAATGGCTCAGCATCCTCATAGATATCGGTAAGTCTTCTCATTCGGTGAACCAGCCTGGATGAGTTGCTGCCCACTCTGCTCCCTCTAGAGCTTGATTGGCTCAGTTTGAAATGAATAGGGGTAAACTAAGGCTGAGTGCCTCGACTCCCTCCAGACCCTTGTCCCTAGATTGTAACTGGGAACCCCAATCTGTCTTTGATGTTCAGACTGAGTCTCCCAGTTCTAGCCTTTATTTTCCTCAAAGACCACGTCCCTTGCAACATCCACTCTTCTTGTGTTTAGTTTAAACACTCTGTAGCCTTTTCTCATGTTGCTATGTCCCACAAATATAGCTTTCTCTGATCTGTTATCAAGCTTATGTCTTTGTTGTGCTGGAACCAGAACATGGCATAGGCTTCCAAACACCCTGAGGTAGTTCACACTTGGCTTGTGACCACTCCACACTTCTAATGGTGTCTTGGTTTCTAGAGCTTTAGTGGGAAGTCTGTTTTGAAGGTAGGCTGCAGTGAACATTCCTTCAGCCCAGAACTTGTTTGGAAGACCCTTGTTCTTGAGCATGCTTCTTGTCATCTCCATGAGTGTTATATTCCTCCTCTCATCCACTCAATTTTGTTGAGGAGAATAGACCACTCTCAGCTGCCTTTGTATGCCATGCTCTTCCAGAAAGTCTGTGAATGGTTTGGAGTTAAACTCTCCTCCCCAATCTGATCTCAGCTTCTTCAACTTCTTGCCAAGCTGATTTTATAGCAAACTCTTGAACTTCTTAAACAATGAAAATGTGTCTGACTTGAGCTTGAGGAAGTATACCCATAGCATTTGTGAATGGTCGTCTGTGAGGGTTAGAACATACACACTTCCATCAAGAGATAGAGTTTGCATAAGACCACAAAGGTCTTTTGATGCACGTTCAAGTTAAATATAAACTTAACCTACTCCGTAAGTGCATGGCACGTGTGTAGTATTCTAGGTGTAGATCCCATAGGAACTACACAACATGGACTAAGATCAAACTAGAATCAAACTTGCTACTATGAAATAATGGTTTTGAGATGTAATTATGATAATGCAGTAAACCTAGGAGTTCTTGACAAATGAAACAAACGTTCTAGGATACGGTTTCACCGTATAGCTTCCAAAACCGACTATCGATCTACCATGCGTTCTCTAACAAGATATCTAATGTGGATTATCATAATGTAATTCCTACCCTCTCTCAAGACATAGGAACGTGATTAAATTGAGTTATCCCCTACTTTCGTGATTGACACCCCAACTAAACCCCATACGATCTATGCTTCATTCGATTAACCCTCAATCGTTACTACCCTACTTTTGTGACCTAGTCTCGCTTGTTCTAACCCTGATTTTCTAGAACTAGAATTGTCCTTTTGGTCCTTCTCCTAATTCCTAACACATGCATCTACATGGCCTTTGTAAATACAATACACTAAACGCTCAGACAAAGAATAGATTAGCAAAATGAGAAATGCATTCATAAATAAATCAAGAGAGGTTTAGGGATAGCCATGAGCTAATCCCTTATCCTAGAAGAAGACAACTACTCAGTCATGAGTTCAGAATCAAACAACATGAATGAAATATAATGTCTAAGGAGCATAGAAATCAAATGAGGTATCGTCATAATTTGATCTTTTGTCTCCTTGTGTGTCTCGCGTCAAGAAGGCTCTCTCCAATGATGGATAGGCTCTAATCTACCCTCCTAGGGTTCCCTCTGTTATTCTTCCGTTCTAAGTCAATTGGGGTTCCCTTTTTAAGCTTTCTCTCCATCGGAGAACTTCAAGGGAGGTTGTTGCAGACACGACCCGTGCGGGTTTGGTAGCCAATCCGTGCGGGCTCCGCAAGTTTTCCATGGCCCGCGCGTGCTAAGGATGAGCACGAGTCGGGCAATTTCTGCTGGACCATCTGTTGGAGTATGCTCTAGAGACCAATCATTTGGATGATTCTTACTTGAGTATTTCTGATGTATCATGACATTTTCTATAAAATGGCATTCTATTATTTCATTTGATTTAATGTCTGCGTATATAAATAGATGAAATAATATCCTTATAAATATAATTTTAGACAGCCTTTAAACATCCCTAGTTGAGCATCATTTAGAATAAGGATATCAATGTTGCATTAAGACTAGTATGTGTAAATTGATATGAGATATCAATTTAACACATAGGTACATGTTAGAGACTATGTACTAAATCGATCTGCCATGAGATTGCTACATGGATTGATATATGAGTATCATAGCAATTCTCATAGTGATTATGGTATATGTAATCCTATGACTTGATATCGATCTTAACATAAGCAATTGCATGCTTTGGCACTATCAAACGTCACTCTAAATGGGTGGACAAAAAAGATAGTGATTGGGTATGCAATTTGCTTATGTAGTAAGATGTTGGTTGATCAAGATAAGGATTTGTCCCTCCTATATAACAGGAGTGATGTCACGAGCTCACATATTGAATTAGATGAGTATGATACGTTTAATGAGTCATGTTCAATCTAGACTTCAAGGACAAAAGGATTAATGTACATAAATCACGAGATTGGTATTGTCGAGTCAGAGACATTCTCATTGCTTAGGAAATGATGATGTGTTGCTAGACATAGCTCATTATTTATAATCAACGCAATGAGAACCTATTGGGTCGCACACAAAGACGAATGGAGTTGAACATGTAATGGGTCAATACTATTATGAGAATAATTCGATTTATTAGGGCCAGTTCTAATTGAATTGTGATTTCAATTTAATAAGGCCTAATTCGGCCCATTTGGATTAATTGGGCGGAAACCCTGATTAGGGATTTGAGTTAGTGTTACACCTTTTTCCCTATAAAAAGAGTGCATGAGCTATGTTCTCATAACACAAAAAAATATATAACAGACACTTTACCAAAGTAACCTAGAGGTCGAAACCCTAACCTAGGAACTAGGGTTTTCGACCTTGTCCAGATCTCCTCCGTCCGTGTGAATACCGACAGAAGCAGTGGCAATTCGTTTCTGCTCGTGACTCGCAAATCAAAGCTTTACGTTACACCAAGGTATGTCCTAAGAAACCCTAATTAGATCAGTCTCTAAATCAGATCTCACTAAGGGAAAACCGAAAAAACTCTGTGTTTTCACTGCATGTTTTTCTTCTCCATTTCCCTTTAGTGGTATCAGAGCATGGTTTCAGAGACCTTGATTGTCTTTCTTGTGATATGCATGTATGATTTTCGTTCTAGATCTGTGACTTGTATGACAAGATCCGTGATGTTCATGTATACTTCATGTAAATCTGAGTTATGCATGACTAGATCTTTAATATGCATGTTGATTTGCTAGATTTATGATATACATGATTGATTTTGTATAGATCTATGATATGCATGTAAGTTGTTTCGTGCTATATCTATAATATGCATGTTGATTTGCTAGATCTATGATATGCATGATTCATTCGTATAGATCTATGATATGCATGTAAGTTGTTTCGTGCTAGATCTATGATATGCGTGTTGATTTGTGTAGATCTGTTATGCATGAATATTGATTCTGATAGATCTATGATATGCATGATTTGTGAATCTATCATATGCATGATTTGTGAATCTATGATATACATGATTTGTGAATCTCTGATATGCATGATTTATGAATCTGTGATATTCAACACAGATGAAATAGATAGAGTAAGGAGCATAGAAATATCAAACGAGGCGTAATCCCGAATCAATTCCTGTCTCCTTATGTGTCTCCCATCAAGAGGGCTCTCCTATGATGGATGATTAATGGTTGTTGAATGAATGATGAATGATGAGTGATGAGTGAATGGCTGAATGAACTGCTCTTGACGTCTTATTCTTTTTAAATTTGAATTGTTTGCCGACTCATTTCCACTCAAACTGGTCATAAGCCCTTTTACCAAGTCATGCCCGACCGTGCTCCGTGTCATGCCCGGTCAGGCATGCTTCTATTCCATGATTTTAGAACGACTTCTCCAAGTGCCTGGTCATGCTCCATTGGTGCCGGTCCGTGCAGAAGTCTCGGGAGTAATTGCTGAAAAAGTGCCCGATTGTGCACCACAACATGTCCGGTCGTGCATCATGTTATGAGGGTTGCCCGACCGTGCTCCATGTGTGCACGGGCCGTGCATGACTCATAGGGCTATTTCCATGCAAAAGAGCCCGACCGTGCACCACAACATGCCTGTTGTGCACATGGTGTTTGGATGAATGCTTGGTCATGCACATGGTCATGCTCAGGCGGGTTGTTTCCTACAAGTGTATGCTCGTTCGTGCTCTTGCTCATGCTTGGCCGGGCTCTCTCCTTTGCTGCATGTTTGGTCGTGCTGAGTTGTGTGCTCGGTCGGGCTATGTTTTTGTTGGAAGCTCGGCCATGCTGCAACATATGCTCGGTCATGCCTTGTCCGTTTCTCGTCCCATTTGCTCTATTGTAATCTTCGATGGTCGTATTTTGTCCCGTATATGTTCTTTAGCTCTAAAATGAACCAAATATGCACTAAAACCTATAAGAACATGAAAACAAGTAAAATGGATACAAAATCACACGTAAACATTGCAACTATTGTCATTAACATCTCTAAAATCATGCGAGAATCATGTACAAAAACGAGATGATAAAAATCCCCCAGACTTGAATGTTTGCTTGTCCCTAAGCAAACGTAAACGTGGAACACGTGGGAGATACAAAAATCAAGAACTCCCCTTTCCCCTAGAAACATCGTTATAGCGAACCTAATCGATCAACAAGCAAGTCAAGCGCAAATTCGGCCTAGTAATCTTTTAGTCTACATCCTAGATCCACCATGGCTATCTATAGGAAAGTAAATCAAACGCAAGCTAAACAAGAAACCGCAACTCTCTTCCCCAAAAGAGACTTCAAACAAATGCTAAACATAGAATAAAAAGGATACTTGTTACATTTACGAGCTTCTTTATTCCTTTATTTCATTTATTATTTCTTTCTTTTCTTTATGATTTTCTTGTCGAAGTCGTTAGTAGTGTGCATGCTTGTGAAAAAAACAAGAATCGAATTCTGAAAAATATAAAACAATTAAACTAAAGGATATGGGGATCGGGTTACCTCCCGAGAAGCACTTGTTTGAGGTCACGAGCCTGATCAAGACGTGCTACTCATTAGGTGGACGTGTCGTCATGTGCGTAGCGTCTTGCGTGCATAGTGTATTCGATTGGGGATAGTGCGCGGATCAGTTGGGTTCTTTGCACGATTGGTCATTTCCTCCCTAAGCTCGGTCATGTTGTTCCCTATGATGGGGGCTAGATCGTGTTGTCCAAAGAATTTGGCCGAGCTTTCCATAAGTCCGGTTATGTACTCCATGAAATCGGTTTGGCATTCGTCTCTCGTTTCCTTCAGCGTCTCAAGAATTTGTTGATGCGTGAGCCCTTGTGGTGAAGGCTTCATCTTCACCTTGGGTGCCTTATCGATGCCCCAATTAGGCACTGGACGTTTCGCGTGGCTGGAAGGCGTCTCAGGCGTTGTTGAATTCGTGCTACAGGCTGCTTGATACGTGCTGGAATCTGTCTTGGACGCACGGAGGTTTGTGCACTGATTTATGACGTTTTCTTGATCTTAATTGATGTCCACTCAATCCGTGCTTATGTGTTTGTGAGTTGAGCACTCCTCTTGATAAGGATTTTCCAAAATTCCACCTTTAGATTGGGTTACGACCTGCAGTGCTCGGGTCGCGCAAAAATCTGCTCGGAGTGCGTCTAGCTCATTGTTCGGGATCTCCTTCGTCTTTTGTTCGTCCAGCAGCTTAGTATAGTTTGTTGATTTGGTCCTTATACACTTCTTTTTTGTCTGCTAAGAGAGTTATATCAAGGGAATCCATATTCACAAACTCATCAAAGACTTCTTCGGCTAGTTTTTCTTGGACGTCGACGTAGAATACCGAATCCACCATACAAGACTGCTTGAGTGTGTCGTTCAGATTGAACTCCACTTCTTCATCTCCGAATTTAAGAAGGAGTCTACCTTCAGCACAGTGTATGATCGTCTATGCCGTATTGAGAAACGGCCTAGCGAGAATAATTGGGATTTTCTTGTCTTCTTCTATATCTAAGACGACGAAATCGACCAGGACGAAGAACTTCCCAAATTGTAAAGGCACGTCTTCCAGCATGCCCTCAGGTATTCTAACACTTCGATCAGCCATGGTGAGCGTCATTCGTGTAGGTTGAAGTTCCATCCTACCCCCTAAGATCCATTTTTTCGTATAACGACAATGGTAGCACGATCATGCTTGCTCCGACATTAATTAGTGCATGGTTAATTCTATAATTGCCTATTTTACAAGGGATCAAAAATATACCTGGATACGAGCATCTTCTTGGTTAGGTTTGGCTGCAGCATCGAGTTAGTCACCATGACGGTTTTTGTCTCCACATCTCACTTGCTTGCAAGTACGTCTTTGAGGAACTTGAAGTTTGAAGGCCTCTTCTTCAATGCTTCGTGGAATGGAATGGTGATGTGCATCTTCTTCAACATATCAAAAAACTTAGTAAATTGAGCATCCTCATTCTTTTTGTATTGACTTTGGGGAAACGGCAAATGAGGCGGTCTTGGATCGGGTCTTACGTATTTCGACTCCTCCTCTTCGGTTTTCTTTTTATGCTCTTCAATTTTGCTGTCCGTTTCATTGTTGTACTAGACGTTTCACCTTTATCAAATGTTGAAGGAGTGGCTTGATCCATCAGTTTCTTGCGTTGACGTTGTGGAAATGGCAAAGGAGGCGGTTTTGGTTCGGGTTTTACATATTTTGGCTTTTCTTCCTCCTCGATTTTCTTCTTGAGCTCTTCAACATTGCTGCCTTTTTCCACCGTTGTACTAGATGCTTCACCCCTTTCAAATATCAAAGGAGTGGGCTGATCCACCTGCTTACCACTCCTTAGGTATATGGCGTTCACGTGTTCACGGGGATTCGCTTCCGGTCTTCCCGGTAGAACTCCTTGTGGACGTGCTGCTCCTTGTGCTAGTTGTGCAACTTGCATCTCCAAGTGTCTAAGGTGAGTTTGAAAGCCCTCCATCTGCTTCTTGGTGCTCCCTTGATTCACTTTCACTTCTTTCAACAAATTATTTTGATTATTTTGATTTTGTTGCACTTCCATCAGCAAGTTACTTTGATTTTGTTGGGCTTGGAGGAAACGGGTGAACATGGCATTGATGTCGGGGGCTGCTTCAGATTGGGTTTGTTGGGGCAGGGACGCATGTGGTTGATAGTTCTGAATTTGGAGCTGCGTCCTTGGCTGAAAGTTTTGATTTCATTGTAGCGCCAGCGGTTGGAAATTCCCTGATAGTTGTTGCGCATTAAACGCACCGTCGGAGCTCTTATACGAAAGATTGGGGTGATTACTCCATCCAAGATTATAAGTGTTATCTAGAGGCTGATTGTTGCTCATGTAATTCACGTCTTCATACCCTTGAATTCTTTGTTCTCTCGGCTGCTCAAAGTAACGACGCACTTCGGATATCATATTGTAAATTCCTGCAACTTGATCTTTTACTTCAGCTATATCGGTATATAAGGAGTGTGTCTCATTCATATGGGCTACTTTTGCTGGAGTGTTGCGGCTGTATTCTCCAGCAGTGTTGCTTCCTGCATCAGTCATTCGATCTATCAAATCTTCGATTTGTGGAAACGTGAGATTACTCAAGGAACCTCCATCAGCAGCTATGATCAAGATCCTCATGTTGTCCATAAGTCCTTGTAGGAAATTGTGTATGAGGGTAACTTTGATCCATGTGGTGATGTGGGCAAAGGTGTTGATAGCCTTTAAATCGTTCCCACGTTTCATTTAGACTCTCAGCTGCTCATTGGATGAACGCGTGATAACATGTAATCCGTCATAGTATTTTAATGATTCTTAGGTTTAGTTTTGATTAGATTTCTTGGACTTTACCGACTTATTGAGTTTATTTGAGGATTTCATCTACCATTTTGTGTTTTGTGTAGGAAACAAAGACATGAAGCAAAACACGAGTGATTACGGCAAATCCACCCCGAAAACGTGATTAAGTGACAAGATACAACATGTGCACGGCCATGGATCCAAATGGAACACCCAAGCATCGCGCGAAAGGAGTGGAAACAGCAAGTGAACATAGACCGCTCGGGCATGGAAGAGGACCCGCTCGGGCTAAAGTTGCGCAAAATATCCAGAAAATTTCACACGACTCGAGCATGAAGAGAACATGATCGGGTAGCTTAGCCCGCTCGGGTTGTGTAAGGAGCCCGCTCGGGCTGCACATTGGACCGCAAGGACCAGAAAATGAAACACGACTCGGGCATGAAGAGCACACGATCGGGTAGCTTAGCCCGCTCGGGCTGGAACTTCTACACGCTCGGGCTAAAGGATGCATGACCGGGTGAAACATGTGCCCACGCGGGCAGCCTTTCTCGGAAAAACCTACTTTGAGTGTTTGAACGGGCAAATAAAGAGAAAAGAAGCAATCTAGGGCAAGGGGACGAAGCACAGACCAGAGAAGGGACCCAAATACACAGGAGAAAGAGGAGAGAACACGGTTGAAGACTTTGGCTACATAAAGGAATCATCCGAAGCCTCCGCTCGGGATGATAGGGAAGATGGACATTTACTTCGTTTGTGTTTGTTTCCCTATGTATTCTAAGTAGATCTGTTGTCATGGGTTAGGGATGCCATTGTAATGGATAGTTTGATTCGTTAATGCTTGATTTCGGTTTTTTTCAATTGAATGGTTCGATAGGTTATAGATATGTGCGTAATGCCTTCATACGTTGTTGATTTCATGCTTGAATAAGACTAGATCTATTCGAATGAATTAGATTAATGAGAATGGTAATAATCGAGGTAGAACTCCCATTGTTCGTCGTGCATCTAGGTTGTAGATTTACTGCATCAGAAGGTGAGTACATTTATATCTTAGATAGAGGATTTAGGCTTGGAAGAGTCATTTCCGTTTATAGAGGTCGAGTTTCCATCCGACATTAGAGGTCAAATTCCCTATTATTCATCATGCATCTAGACGTTCCGTGCTACATCGGAAGATGAGTGACGTTGATTCCCTAGGTAGAGGATTTAGGCTTGGAAGAGCCATTTCCAGCATTAGAGGTTGAATTCCCTATCCTTCTTCATGTATCTAGACGTTCCGCGCTACATCGGAAGATGAGTGACGTTAATTTCCTAGGTAGAGGAATGGATTTTAGTTCCCCATTGATTGATATAAATCGATTTCATGTTCCATAGAAACATCCATTGCATGCTCCGGTATTCCTGAAACCTGTGATATCCATCTTGCCGAGTCTAGCTTCGTTACCTTTTCTTTATCTTTATTTTCTAGTTTGATATACATCTATTGATCAATCTTCTTCTCGTGATATCTTAGTTCTAACACTGCACTAGTCCCCAGAGTTCGACCCTTGTACTACACGAACCGTATACTTGCGGTAGAGTGGTCTCTAATTTCCAAACATCAAGTTTTTGGCGCCATTGTCGTGGACTAGTCACGGTTTTAGAATTAGGATTTCGTTGAGTCGAGATCCAGTCCTTTCAGAGACTTTTGTTTGTTTTTTGTTTTCTGCATTTTTCTTTTGTTTTGAGTCATTGCATCTTTTCCGAGCTAAGCACTTGGTTGTTGCTTCCCTACGTGCAGATAATTCGGTACATGTCTAGGAGTTCGAGAGGCAAAGAACTCCTCTTCGACCTCGATATTGACAAGACTACGCGAGCATTAAAGAAACAGCAAAAAGCGAGGCGTAGTGGTTCCGAGAATATTGAGGAAACGACAAGTGAGCGAGAAAAAGATTTATCTAGTGAAGAAGAGATGGCATAGGAGGAAGCACCGGAAACTTACGAGGCGTACAAGGCGCCTAAACACACGCAGATTCTCTCATGCATTCGAAGGCCCGAGATAGACCGGAACAGATTTGAGTTACAGCCGGCCTTCATTCAGATGTTGAGTCAATTGCCATTCAGGGGACGATCTACGGAAGATCCGAACCAGCATCTCACTCAGTTCAAGATGTTGTGTTCGAACATGAAAGCATACCCCGAAAATTCAATAGCTAAAGCTCAACCATTTCGTGTTTTGTGTAGAAAACGAAGACATGAAGCAAAACACGAGTGATTACAGTAAATCCACCCCAAAAACGTGATTAAGTGACAAGATACAACATGTGCACGGCCACGGCGCCAAAAACTTGATGTGTGGAAATCAGAGCCGAACCCCTGTGAGCATTGCAATGCTGTAACCACTCGTGTTTTGCTTCATGTCTTCGTTTCCTACACAAAACACGAAATGGTTGAGCTTGAGCTCTTGGCGAGTTGAGCACTACTTTGAGGGAAGAATCACTTCATGAATTTCTCCTCTAGTTGTTCCTATGTGCGTACGGAATTCACCGGTTGGAAATACAACCAGTCTTGCGCTTTATCCTTCATTGAGAATGGGAAGGCAGCGAGCATGATGTCTTCATCTGAGACTCCTTCTCCGATTTTGATTGTTCTGCAAAGCATCTTGAAGTCCGTAAGATGCGGGTTCGGATCCTCGGTGGGTCTCCCCCTAAACGCTGCGTTACTGAGCATTTGGATGAATGCTGGTTGTAATTCGATGCGAGTGTCCCTCCTAGTGATGCAAGACAAGAGTTGTGTGTGCTTAGGAGCCGTATATGATCCATAGGTTAATGCAGTTTGCATTGGTGGCGCGTTTAGGATGCGACATTCTGCCATTTGTTATTCTTCGATCTCGTACAATAAAGTACCTCACACAATAAAAATATAAGAATCGTTTAGGGTCCAAGATGTAAAAAATTGACTCAAGAAAAAGAAAAATAAACAAAATACGAAAAACAAATAAGACTCCAGAAAGGACTATGTCCTAATCCAAAAGTATCCTAACTCTAAATCCGTAATCCATTCCCCGGCAACGGCACCAAAAACTTTATGTGGTTAATCTCAAGTAATAATTACCTAGACTAACACTTCCGCAAGAATAAGGATTATATAGCACAAGGGTCAAACACAAGGAATTGATGCAACTCTAAAGCTAGTAAACTAATGTATAGGACGGTAAAATCAATAAGTGCGTGGAATGTGAATAAAACTAAACTAAGTAATCAACGGATTAAATTCAATTAACTAAATACCATAGGTTTCGAGAGATGCACGATGATGCAATGAAGTTCTAACATGATCATTGGTCTTAGATATTATCATGAGTTCAAGGAATTCAGGCTCTAATATAGGAGCTGATTGGTATAAACTTGTCCTCTACTTAGTGTGCGTACTACCAATCTTCCGATTGCGTAATCTCAGTCACTAGATGCATTAAGACCGCTATTCTAATCCCTAGATCCAATCAACCGACCTGGCATAGATTCTAAATTGATTAAATCCTAAATCATGGCTATGTTCCAAAGTTTAATCCCCTCGTATAGATTCATTAGACTTTTACAATCAATTAATTCAAGTAGCATGCAAGAACGAAAAGCATTAAGAACAATAAATAATTCCAAAAATGATCAAATACCATAATCATTTATTCAAGTAGCATGCAAGAACGAAAGCATTAAGAACCACCAAGCATTAAGAACAAGACTTCATTACATATCGGCAATACTCTCTAACTCATGGTTATGGAACTACTCGGACATGGGTTCTGAAAATGAAACACAAAGAAATCTATATTCAATATAGATAAAGAATGATATCTCTCCTTATTCTATTACTGATGTCTTCGACAGGTCCTCTGCATTCCGATTTCGTCGCCCCGTCTCCAGCCTTTCGGCGTGCTGCTCTCTCTCTTGCTCTCTCGTGCGTGTGTTGTGTGGTGTGGTGTGCTCTGTCTCAATTCCTTCTGCCCTCTTGACCCCTACATCCTCTTTTTACTTTCCTTTCTTTACTTTTCTCTTTATTTTCCTCTTTGGCCGAATCTAAGCACTCCAACTCATTCCTTTTCGTCCTCCTTTCCTCTTTGGCTAGTTTCCATTTTCTCGGTTTCCATTTTCTTCAGCACCTTGTGCCGGCTGCCTTCTATCTCTTGTCCATACATTTCCATTTACTTTTCCAGCAGCCATTTCCATTATCTCTCCAACGGTAGCAGTTTCCAATTCTTGTGTAAGCGGTTGTCTTTCCATTTTGTGTAGGTGGTTGGAAGTTTACATTTTGTTCCAGAAACTTGCTATATATTGCTTATATTTTATGTAAACCATGTTTCCTTTTCATGTTTCAACCTTGCTCTTCTTATTTTTGTTCTAGCAACCAAAAGTTTCCATTTTTGTTCCAGCCACCGAAAGTTTCCATTTTTGTAAGCGGCCATTGTTTCCATTTTTGTAAGTGGTTGTTACTTCCATTTCTGATTTTGTAGATGTTGACCGTGTATAGCTGATAGGAGAGTGGTTTTGCTTAGTTTCCATTCCGGTTTATGATTTTGTAGATGTTGACCGTGTATAGCTGATAGGAGAGTGGTTTTGCTTAGTTTTGTTTCAATTACTCGTGTTGGTATCCCGACATTTCATTTCCTGCAATAACACGAGAAAACGCTAGGAGATGACTAAATGATGCTTAATGCTAGGTAAAATATTAATGAATGATTAAACTAATAATGAAAATGAACTAAAATACTATAAGAAAAAAGACGTTATCAATGTGCAAAGTTGGGCACAAGTAGTGATTGAACCAGCAAGAAGAGATTCTAGCCAAGTCTTCGCTCATCCCCCAATTGAGAAAGGGAAGAGATGCAGCAAAATCGAATCCTCCAAAACTCCATGTATATTGAATGTGCTTGAAAGCTCTAGGAAGTTTCTAAGGTGCTGATGAGGATCTTTGTGATTTGCACCCATGAATTGCTTTTGATATAGCATGTTGATCATTGCAAGCTTAATCTCGAATTGCTCTCGAGCAATAGTAGGTGTCCTTATGGCTATTTGGACGTTTACTCATATTCGGCACCATGTAATCACGAAGTCAACGTGATGGAGGAGCCTGTGGTTCTCGTGGTTGAGGCGTGAGTGGTTGTTGCTGTAATTGTCCCATATTACCAACGGGTAATTGGGACTGTCCATGATCGTCCAATAATTCGTTTCGGTTGTCCATAGCTCATGGATTAGTAGGGTCAATGCTTTCTTCTTCCTTGCCCTTTTTCCATTGTCTAATAGTTCTCTCGATCTCTAGGTCGATTTGAAGTAAGCTTGAAGTACCTTTAGATTGGTTCATACACCTACAAAGGACAAGCAAAAGGAATAGTACAAAGAACATAAAGAAAAGAAAACCAAAGAAAAGAAAAAAAAAAGAATGTCTCTATATCCGAATCCAAGGCTTGTTAACAAATAGTCCTTAGCAGCGATGCCAAAAACTTGATGTAATTCAAACTGAACAAGTTAACCTAAACTACTCACAAGTGCAAGGCACGTGTGTAGTACTTTAGGTGTCGATCCCATAGGGACTAAGCAACACGGACTAAGATCAAATTGGAATCAATACTTGCTACTATGAAAATTGGTTGAGAATGCAATAATGAATATGAAGTAAACTAATGAGTTCCTAACGATGAGACAAACGTTCTAGGATATAGTTTCACCGCATAACTTCTGAAACCAACTATCGATCTATCTAATCATGTGTTCCCTATCAAGATATCTAATCCGGACGATCCTAATGTAATTCCTATCCTCTCTCAAGGCATAGGAACGTGATTCAATTGATTTATCCCCTACTTTCGTGGCTGACATCCCAAACTAAACCCATACGATCTATGATTCATCCGATTAACCCTCAACCGTTACTATCCTACTTTTGTGATCTAGTATCGTTGTTCTAAGCCTGATCTTCTAGGACTAGAATTCTCCTTTCGGTCCTTCTCCTATCCCTAACACATGCATCTACTTGGCCTTCGTAAATTCAAGACATTCAACGCTCAGAAAAATAATAGATTAGCAAAACGGGAAATGCATTCAAATAATAAATCGAAGAGATTCCAAGATAGCCATGGGCTAATACCTTCTCCTAGAACTAATCAACTACTCAGTCATGAGTTTGAATCAAAACAACACAAATGAAATAGATAGAGTAAGGAGCATAGAAATATCAAACGAGGCGTAATCCCGAATCAATTTCCATCTCCTTGTGTGTCTCCCGTCAAGAGGGCTCTCCTATGAAGGATGATGAATGAATTATGAAGAATGGATGAATAATGAGTTAATGAATCCGTCCAATATAAAATGAATTCTGTTTTGTGCCCTTGACTTCTTGTAATTCAAAATTTGAATCATTCCCGAGCTTATCTCCATTCAAAATAGACGTAGGAGGGTTTACCAAGTCATACCCGGGCGTGCATGCTTTTAGGCATTATTTCCTTGTTTGTAGAACGACTTCATTCAAAATCTGAATCATTCCCGAGCTTATCTCCACTCTAAATGGACATAGGATGATTGATCAAGTCATGTCCCTTTTTTGTAGAACAACTTCTTCAAGCGGTCAACTGTGCTCCGTTGTGATCTCCGATGCTCGTACTTTGTCCCGTGTATATTCTTTAGCTCCGAAATGAACCAAATATGCATTAAAACCTATAAGAACATGAAAACACAAAAACGAGTAAAACGGATATAAAATCATACGTAAACATTGCAACCATCGTCATAAACATCTCTAAAATCATGCGAGAATCGTGTACGAAAACCAGATGATCAGGGACCCTTTTCCATTGTTTTGGTAGAACGTTTCAAATAGTTTCTTACCATAGTTGATGATAGTACCGATCACTTGGGTTTACATGTTGAAAACAAGTCTGATGTACTACAAGTTTTCCCACAATTTGTCACTCTCGTGGAGAACCAGTTTGATGCAAAAATAGAGGCCATTAGATCTGATAATGCTAATTAACTTGCTTTTTATGGAGCTATGCAGAAAAAAAAACATATGACACTACTTTTCTTTTGTTAACACGCCTCAGCAGAATTCTATAGTGGAAAGGAAACATCAGCATATATTGAATGTGGCCAGGGCTCTGTTGTTTCAGTCTAATTGCATCTGAACTGCAGTATATCTAACCAACAGAACACCGAGCAAAAGGCTGCAAAATAAGACTCCATTTGTGCTTCTCATGAAACAGAGTCCATATTACTCCCATTTCAGCGCTTTTGGTTGTCTCTGCTATAGTTCGACCGCATTTAAGGACAAAAACAAGTTTACACAAAGGTCCAAAGCTGCCATATACATTAGGTACCCACAAGGGTATAAAGGGTACAAGTTACTAGACCTGGAGACTAATGTTGTGTCAATATCTCGATATGTTGAGTTCCATGAGAATCTCTTTCCCCTACAAACTGCTACTCCTTTCGCTTCTGATATATTCTGCAATACCATATTACCAATCCTCATTCCTGATATTATCCCAGATACTACTTCTTTTATTCTTGCAACTCAAACACCTTAACCATTACCAGATTATGTTTATCCTATCACTTCTAGACCCAAACGAACCACCAAAACTCCTATGTACCTAAGTGATTATCACTGCTTCCTCACTCAAACAAACCCCACAAAGCATTCTTCAACGCCTTCTTTCATTCGTATTGTCTTACAACAGATTATCTCTTGTATATAAGCAATACATTCTAAACCTCTCTTCAACTACTAGACCTAAAACCTTCAGCCAAGTTGTCTCCTCACAAGAATATCGTGTAGCCATGGATGTGGAACTGCACACTCTCACAGACAATGGGACATGGTCTTTAGTCTCTATACCCGCTCATAAGAAACATGTAGGGTGTACATGGGTCTATAAAATAAAGAGGAATCTTAATGGGATAGTTGACAGATTTAAAACTCAACTTGTGGCTAAAGGCTTTACGCAACAAGAACGTGTCAACTACATTGACACTTTTTCCCATGTGGCCAAGCTTGTGGCCAAGCTAGTTACAGTAAAACTTCTACTTGCTTTGGCTGCAACTCAAAACTGGTCACTTACTCAAATGGATGACACCAATGTTTTTCTTCGTGGAGATCTAGAGGAACACCTTTATATGACATTACCACCAGGTTACACTCCATCTCCATGGACATCTTTACCATCGAATGCTATTTGTCAACTCCATAATCTCTATATGGTTTGAAACAGACTTCGCGACAGTGGTACCATAAGTTCTCGGAGGTACTTTTGGATGCAAGTTTTGCACAATCTCAAGCAAATCAT
The DNA here is from genome assembly GCA_036759665.1 of Gynandropsis gynandra. Lineage (NCBI taxonomy): Eukaryota > Viridiplantae > Streptophyta > Magnoliopsida > Brassicales > Cleomaceae > Gynandropsis > Gynandropsis gynandra. The sequence continues at coordinate 18,606,027 of CM071861.1, forward strand.
ACCTTTTTTACCAAAGGAACCAATGACAGTTTCATTGCCTTACTTGTCTATGTGGACGACATTGTCATTGCCAGCAACAATGGTCAAGTAGTTGCTGATTTAAAACAACTACTGGGGCATAAGTTCAAAATCAAAGATCTTGGCCCCCTTCGGTAATTCTTTGACCTTGAAATAGCAAGATCAACTTCAGCTATCTTTGTTTCTCAACGCAAGCACTACTTGGAATTGCTCACTGAAACATGGTTATTGGGTTCTAAGCCTGTCTCTATTCCTATGGATCCTGGCATTCAACTCAAGTAAGGATTCCGGTTCTCTCCTGGAAGATGCAACAAGTTATAGAGCTCTGATCGACAAGCTCTTATATCTCACAATTACACGACCCGATATTACCTATGTTGTTCACAAGTTAAGCTAGTTCATGTCTGCATCTACTACAGTCCATTACAAGGCAGCTCAGAGAATTGTTCGTTACTTAAAAGCAGATCCTGGTGAAGGTCACTTTTACTCGACTAAGTCTGATATTCGTCTGAATGCCTTTGTTGATGCCGACTGGGCTGTAGATCCTGACACACGAGGATCGGTTTCTGGTTTCTGTGTGTTTCTTGGTGATTCGTTGATTTCATGGAAATCTAAGAAGCAAAACACGGTTTCTCGGAGTAGTACAAAATCCGAATAGCGTTCTCTTGCTAATGCTACATGCGAAATACTATGGTTTCCTTATCTACTCAATTATTTCAAGGTTACTACTTCAAGTCATGCAAATCTCTTTTATGAAAATTAGTCAGCCATATACCTTGCTTTGAATCAGGCTTTTCATGAGCGTACAAAGCATATTGAGATTGACTGCCATATTGTACGGGATAGACTCAAATGGGGTTTTCTTGAGACAATGCATGTCAAATCTCAACACCAAATTACAGACATTTTCACGAAAGCCCTACAGCCAACTCTATTCTAATTTCTTGTTTCAAAGTTGAACACTTCAAGCCTATATCATCCACCATGTTATAGACTTGAGGGGGTGTATTAGAGTATTAACAAATTTTGTTAGGTTGTTAAGTTAGTTATTCCATCTGAATATATAAATACAAAAGCTCATAATCATAATAAAACATGAAAAAAATTTCTCTCATTTTCCTTCTCTTTCTCGTCACTTTCTCTCTACACAAACACACATTCTTCATTTTTGATAGCTAGGGAAGCAACGAGTTTTGCCGCAGGATTGGCATTGACGAATGGTTACGCATGCATGCGGTACAATACGTGTTTGCCATTGGTGACTGTTGTGGATATCTTGAAAGTACTGGAACACAAATCCTTCCTGCACTGGCTCAGGTATATAGACTTCTGTAGACGAATTTTGGACTAAGAATATATGCTAAGATCAAATATATGTATTTTGTATGTTTGATCGGAAAAGGCTGCTGAGCAACAATGGAAGTACTTGGCAAGTCTTTTGAATGAGATTGCGAAAGCGGGTGTTGGACGAGTGAGCTCGGTGATCCGTTTGTATATTAGCATCTCAGAGGCATGGCGACCATCGGCAGATACAAGGCACTTGTGGACCTCTATGAGAGCATAAAAATATCTATATCACATATAGATATTATATTTTTTGGCTTATAAAGCATAAATTATCTAATATGGTTTATATGTATGTGAAATATTTTTTAGATGATATGTTTCTATGTTTACATGTATTTGAAACTTTATTTATTTATTATATTTTTATGTTTTATATGTATTTCAAATTTTATTATAGTTATATTATATGATATTATATTATGTTTTTACAAATTTATTTCAATGATCTATTATAAATTGTATTTATTGTATATATATATGTGTGTGTGTGTCGGTATATGTAAATATTTTTTAAATTTACGAAATTTATTATTATTATTTGTATTATTTAATATTTGATTATATATTGATAGATTAATTTGGAATTTTTTATTATGGTTTATATTAATGGTAAATATATGTAAATATATATATATGTATACTGTAAATATTTTAATAATATTAACTTTTTAAATTGATTTAAAATATTTAAAAATTATAATTAAATGCATATACAAAATGATCAAAATTAAATAAATTTTTTTTATTAACAAAATATGTCTATTTGTTAATTTTGCTCAAAACATTATAACAACAACTTTTTACTATTCGCTTCAAATCACAATAACTCGCAATCGCTACCAAACGCAACAATTCCACCAATTAGATAAACTAAAAACAAACGCCACCAATTGGCGAAAGAAATATCGTCAATCGCAAACGTAAATGCAATGATTCCATCAGTCAAGCGTTACATCCAATAGACTTCGGGTCGTCCACAAAAGGATTGACTATCTTGTTCAATTTTTGAATGAATATATGAAAATTTGAAAAATGAGTCTAAATTGGATTATAGTTGCATTTGTTAAAGACAATCATGTGACCTCTAGATCAAAGGCTTCAATTAGATATATATATATATATATATATAACAACTCAACTATAATAATTGATTACTTTATTTTATGATATATTATTCCTTAAATAATGTTACATTTCAAAGTTTAAGAAATCCCTAATCAATACATTCGTCACACCGACAAAACACAAATAAAGAACTCATCTTTTTCTCTACATTATATGAGTTCTGAACTGAGGTAACTAAAAAATACACTTGAGCTGCTATTAAGATTTCAATCATACCATTCCCTTAAAAAACTCTCAACTTCAACTCTACCCTTACAATATTGATAACCCCATATTGTCCTTGTCCTTTAATCGGCAGTTTTCTCTCTCCTCCAAAGCACCTCGATTTCTCTCTCTCCTCTGGTGTGAAATTTCTCTTCTGCCACATTAGATTCACCGCGAGTAGCTTCAAATCAGCATCAGATTCACCACAAGTAACTTTAAATCAGTATCAGATTTATCGCGAATAGGTTGAAATTGTTTGTTGTTAACAATGAAGCTTGGAGTTAAGTATGTTACGTAGAAAAACCTTGTTTATATAGAGAGTTTTAATTAGATTAATGTTGTTTGTGGGGATATAATGTGTTTTCGTGTTTTGTTTGCAAATTGGATAACCCATGTGAGTATTGGGTAATATGTATAGATTCAATTGTTCTTTTTCAAAACGAGTTTTATATTAATGTTTTCAAAACGAGTCACTAAGTGAAATAGAGTGAGTAAAATGATCGCAACGAGTCACAGAGTCTCATCAAGTCACACGGTCGCATTGGATTACAGAGTCATATTGAAACACATGGTCATAGTTTGTCACAGGGCGCATTGGTTCACAAAGTCTCATCAAATCGCCCGGTCGCACTGGATCACAGAGTCCTATTGAAAGACATTGTCATAGTGGGTCACAGAGTCGCGTTGGATCACAAAGTCTCATCAAGTCGCACGGTCGCACTGGATCACAGAGTCATATTGAAACACATGGTCGTAGTGGGTCACTAAGTTACCCTCTTTTTAAGTTTTTGTTATCGGTGTAATAAACTCAGTGGATGAGAAAATTACAATGATTTATTTTATGTATGATGATAAATAGAAACAAAACATAAATGGAGAATTTGATTGGGTTAGTAGAGTTCAGGAAAACCAGATATTACTTTTCTATTGTCCTTAATTAGTCTGACACACCAGTAACTTATTGATGAGTTATGCGCAGATACGATGGTGGAAAGAATACAACGAAGTTGAAGTTAACGTATTTGCCCAATATTTGTCAAAATAGGAGGCCGAAATATATAATGAATGAGAAGCATCTTATTTGTTATTTTTCCAATCGAATAAGAGAAATTCAACCTCTGCTTTATGTGGAAATGGAATCGGTACGTGTGAAATGTGAAATGGAAATTGAGAGGAAACTTGAACCTTTAATTCCTGCTTTAGAAAACATTGCTAGAGAAGGTGAGAATGGAGGTGTTGTAGATTATGAGGATTGTGTTATTGTAGGTCAAATAACAAAAATAGAGTTGGAAATCTGACGAAAACAGTAAATATTTTGGATTTCAATAATTCTGATAGTGAACATACTAGTGGGTTTACGTCCTTTCATCCTTATAAATCGATAAATTTGTCAAGTTCGCATCTATTGTGACCTTTATGACATTGCAATCCATGTGATCCATGCGATCTTTGCGACCCATGAGACCCATTGTGAGCCATGCGGCGTCTTTTTATAACTATCATTTTCAAAAGGAAACAACACTACTATCACTTTTGACGCAAAAGGACTACTGTGACCTTTGTGACCTTGCAAAGCTTTGTGACCTTTATATGGTTTGTAAACTTTGTGACCTTTTATGACCTTTGTGACCTTCTACGGTTTTTAGGGAACATGTGAGACTCGTTGGGTACTATTCTGTTATTTCAATGTCAGATTCCTATCTTTTCGAATGCCAGCTATGCATTTTTTTCGAATACGTGTGTCTACAATACACTCTCATCTGTCCATCCATCTTTCTCTTCATCAAGTTCTATAAATCTCACCATCTCCTATTTGAAATTGAATCCCATCTCTCTCTCATCTCTTCTTCTACGTCTCAAACCCTAAATGCTTTGAAAAATCTATGTGACCTTTGTGATTTTGTCATAAAGGTGACATGGTGGATGGAGGGCATTTTGTTGTCTCTGTATGACTCATGGTTTAGGTAATCGGTGGATTCAGTCTTTGTTCAGTCACACACAGTCTCGACAATGTTGATGGAAGGCATTATGTTGTCTCTATGTTACTTAAGGTTTAGATAATTAGTGGAATCGCTCTTTACGCAGTCACACACAATCTCTATAATTTTGATAGAGGCCATTGTGTTGTCTCTGCGTTACTCAAGGTATGGGTAATCGGTGGACTCAGTCGTTATGCAGTCACACACAGACTCTACAATATTAACGGAGGCCATCGTGTTGTCTTTACGTTACTCAAGGTCTGGGTAATCATTGGGTTCGATCACGCAGTCACACACAATCTCTACAATGTAGAAAGAGGCCATCATGCTATCTCTGTGTTACTTAAGGTTGGCTTCGGTGGACTCAGTCGTTACGCAATCAGACACAGTTTTTACAAACTTAAACAATATTTTGTCCTTTCACAAAGATATCTACAACATATTCTCATGCAGCCCAGTATAGCGAGAACCCATCCAAATTATACGATCCAATATGACCCATGTGTGACCCTCAATTGGCATAAATTAGTATGACACATATTTAAACGTTGAAAATGTCTTGTTTTGCAAGGTTTACATCCTTTCATCCTTATAAATCGATAAATTCATTGAGTTTGCATGAACATAACATCAAAAACATAATAATTCTTTAACCTATATTGCATTGGTTTTTGGATACGGTTATGCAGCTCCAACAACGCCTCATTCAATTCCTGCAAAAAAGCATTGACGCATATGAATACATATGACCCAAAATGACCTTTGTGACCTTTGTGTAGTTTGTGACTTTTTTTACCCTTTGTGAATTTTGTGACCTCTGTGACTTGTATGACTTTTGTGACTTTCATGACTAAAGAGTTCGAAATATCTTACCATGTACCAATCCTTTGGGCTTCCACATAAAATTCCAACTCCCTTCAGCATCTGCAGGTTCTTGAACCACCTTTTCTACAGGTTCTTCTTGAACGACTTCTTCCGCAGCAACAGCTTATCTCCATTTCTCCCTCGCCCTCGCCATCTAACTCTCCCCTTTCCTCCCGTTGCTCTTGTTGTAGGTCCACCTTGTGCTTTTTGTTGTCCAAGTGTTTTTGGTCTTTTTGACAGTGGATCAGTCGATGGTGGTTCAATATATGGCTCATGTCTTGCCTTCGATAGTTTTAACTTTCATTTAATTAGCAATGGACCAACAGACTCAACCAATGAAGCTCCAGTATCTACATAAAAATCACTTCATTCATTAAACTCATCCTTTGTGACATTGGTGACCTTTGTGAACTTTGTGTAATTTGTAACCTTTGTGACCGTTTTGACCTTTGTGACCTCTGTGATGTTTGTGACCGTTGCAACCTTTGTGACCTCTGTGACCTTTGAGATCCGTGTGACTAATATAACCTTTATGACCATTTTGGCCATTGTGACCATCGTGACTTTTTGACCATTGTGACTTAACATTATTTACTTGGTGGAACTTCGAAAGGAACATCTGCATCAACCTCTTCGACTAGTCTTTTTTACAGTTTCCTCAGCACCAACATCAGCGGCAACCTCTTCGACAAGAACCACTGGAGTATCTTCTACGGGAACCTCATCAAGAACACCAATGTCAATATCAGGAGCAACCACTAGAGGAACCTCTTCAGGAATGTATCGAAGTAGAGGAATGCTAGACTGAATCCCACTTGAGGGATTGGCGGCATATGTGATATTTTCAATTAATGTTGAAATCTTTAGCACCTCCTCTTCTGAGCCATCATCGAGCTTACAGATGTCCTTCCAACAATAACCCTTTGTATTTCTTTGTAGATGTTCCATCCATATCTGAACATCTGGGTCATTGCATCCCTCATAATACTGCAGATCATAAAATAAAGCTTCCTCATTGTCTTCAGCATGAAGAATACTTCGAATATCCTGCAAAAACAACAAATAATCATTGTGACCCTTTGACCTTTGTGACCCTTGTGTAATTGTTACCTTAGAGTCTCTTATCTGCTTAATCAAGTCTACATACTCTGGATTCAAATTGGATTTATCCTGCTTCTTGCACATCTTTGGGCATGATGGATCGATATCTATAACATCAATGTACCATTTGTTTTCGCCCAAACTATGAATGATTTTAAACTGAAGTAACTGAAACATTAAAACAAAATTTAAAAACACAAAAAGTGCGAAAAAAATTCATGTTATTCTAAGAATATATACAACTTATCATGAATGGATCATGAAACCGTCACAATTCCATTTTGGTTTCAGTGACGTGCTTGTGGCAAGTATCCACAAGCTTCTCAAATGTGTAAAGTCTCTATGAAAAGCCTTCACAAAATTCCAATTCATCAATCATGTCAATTAGATCATGGCTGATATTGTCTAATGAAGGCTTGTGATCCAGAACCTGCCGCAATACCATCAATGTTGTCAACCTCTCCCGGTTGGAGGAATTTTTCGCCGTCACAAGCTTTTCACTCACTTGTGTGACGATCACCTTTCCACGACCGAAATTCTTCAGCCTGAATATATCACCCCGTTTTGACTCCATCCTCTGGAATAGGATCCACAGTTTAATCCGGTAATTAGTGCATGCTCCATTATAGAATACCAGATGGAAATACCGTTTGCGACAAACCACATCTTCCTATTGTCTCGTACAATCACTGAGTGATTTAATAGGACAAACATTTGAACCTTCGTTGGGATAAAGTCACATAGGTAATGGAATATATGTCTAAATTGTGACTCCTTGTTGAAGTAATGTCACTCATCTTCACTTGACATTCCTCTCAACTTCTTTATTGTTTTGAAAGGATAATACTTGGTGGAAATCTTTGGAATTTTGTCCATGTGTTTGAATTCATAGAGAAACTTCGACTTTAGTTGCACCTGCAAAATGACCAATTAAGAATACATTACATTTCTTGCGACTCAAGTGACTCATTGAGACCCATATGACCCTTTGCGATCCCAAAGACCCTTACGACTCAACCGACTCACTAAGACTTCTGACCCTCTTCAACTCAAGCGACTCACTTAGACTCATTACCCTAGACTCCTAATCCTTTTCGACTCAAGCGACTCATTGAGACTCCTGACCCTCTTCGACTCAAGCGACTCAGTGAGACTCATGACCCTTTACGACTCAATCAATTCATTGAGACTCATAGCCATTTGAAATCAACAAATAATTTCTTTTTTAACAACCTAATCCCTATTTATTTCATCTGCAAAATAAAACCCTAGAAACCGATTCACTCACATACGCCAATGAAGATTGACTCGTGCTCTCTTTTTCATTACTAATCCTTGTCATTTTTTTCTTACACTTCACACTTTTTATGCTCTCAACTTCGAAATTTCTTTCTTCCTCACTTAGAACTCGATGTTTGCTTTCAATTTCGAAATGGCCTCTCGCTCTTTGCTCTCAACATTAAAATAGGTTTCGTTTCGATATTTCACCAACCGTGTGTGTTTTCACGTTCAAAAAATAAAGGCACATTTTTTTTTCATTTTCTTAATTCTTAGATTTTTAACTATACAAGTAAAGCAAAGATGCTCTAGGAGAAAATCCTGGATATTTCGCCTTCTGAACTAGTATCAATCTAACACTAATGTCATGTGTTAAATATTGTACAAAAAAAATTATTAAGTTGATGAAAATATCTACACATAATTTTTAGACTCGAATAGATTATATTAAAAATATGTAGAATTATTAATATACCCAAGTCCATATTTTAATATAACTGAAATATAACATTATACTCCTAATATAAAGAAATCAACGGTAGAAAATAAAGAAAAATAAATTATTTTTTTAGGGAGAAAAGTTTCAAAAGAAAGAGCATACAAGAAAAGAAATTTATTAGACCAAGATCATACAAAATTTCGGTGGAAACTTTCATTTACCAACTTTTTATATAAAAAAAAGGAAATTAGATTTATTGAAATAATTAGTATCATAATTAAAGAAGGTGTGTAGTCTCAGTCGAGTTGGTTAATCTTGCATCAATATATTTTGCCATCATCCAATTACACCAAACATGCCTAATCCTGTCAGTTATCTAATGATTTAAAATTCATTTCGCTTTATATTTTAAATTAAACATATTAAATATAATAAATTTCCCTTCATTGAGAAATAAATATGTTATTCTGATTTAAACTCATCGTTATTTACTAATATTTAACTTGTAATACTGTAGATTAGATTATAGTTTAGAGATAATCTTGATTAATAAATTTATTAATATTTAACTTACTAAAACGTGAGTACCATTCATTCTCAATGCAAGGGACTTATTAGGCTGCTACCTATCGTTACTAAACAACCGTCAAAAGGTTATTTGTCGGAATATTATTTAAATTGTGGATAAGTTATCCACCATAATACCAATTGCAAAGCAAGAAAACAATCTATTAACAATAAATTATTGACAAAAAAGGTTTGGTTTTAAATTAGTTTAAGAATAAAATAAAAAATTCACGATTACATCTATGAATTCATTATCCATATTTTAGTCTATGTGAAAAAATATAATATAATATTTTCACATTTAAATATAAAATAATGAAATTAAGATGAATTATGGTTTCATAACACGTTAAATATGTTCTACTAATTTATTCAAAAATTTAGAATTGTAAAAGCCTATATATACGAATATATAACTCATATCATAAATAATAATTATTTTGGATTGTTGCATCTATATATGTATTAATTACCAAAAAAACTCATATACATATACATGTATATAGATTGTAATAAAAATTTGAATAAATTAGCAATTCAAGAGATCTTGTCAAAAATATTGTATTAAATCTTTTATAACATTTGATGTATGATATGTAACATGCATCTCAATTCAAAAGCAATTAAAAATAAATGGATTGTATTAGGTATTTAATAATTTCTTGTTTGAATTCTTAACTGTATTATTATCAATGATTCCCTCTTGATCATTTAGTGTAAATGCCATAAACTTTCATTTGTTCGAATTCACGATCTACATATCCCCATTAGATTATATTTTCTCTAATGTCTCGACATCTCCGGTTTTGTTTTTTACGGTTGTAAATATTATCTCATCATTGTGGACTATTAACCTGATACACATTGATATTTCCTCTCGAATATAAATATATTTTTTACTATATTTAAACACTTTAAAATCTTTGTTGAACAAATATTCCAACCCAAAATCACCCACATACATACTAATAATAGAGGTGAGTATATTGCTCTTCGTTTCTCATCTCTTATGGAATCGTCCACTTTACCACCCCACAACACAATCTAAACATAATGGTATTTTATAATAAAAACATTGTCATATAGTTGAAACCGACCATTCATTACTCATGAATTCATGTCTCGAGGCATTTTACCTTCACAAGTTATACTTCCCAATATCCTAGTTTCATTTCTTCGTCCTTTAAGTCCTCATATCTTGACCAATCCTCGCCAACCATCGTGTCATCTAGTCTTAACACATCTTGTGTCTAAACATTTCTGCAACAACTCATTCACTGACTTCCTCACCCCAATTGTCGATCCTTCACCCAAACCTGTCGAGACTACACTCTTGGAACCAATGGTTCTCCCATGCATGAGCTTTGAGACACAATGTTTCAAATAAAACAAGATAAAATATTCATCCCATGATCACACAACCAAAGAGCAATATTGTCAAGCTATCTAAAAGGTTTACTTATCACACCACAAAGACATTTTCCTCTCAAGAGCCAAAGATCACATCCGTAGCTCTCAAAGATCCAAATTGAAGACAAGCTATGTGTGGGAAATTCAACTCACTAGTTAAGAATTGCACTTGTGTTTTTGTATGAGCAAATCAAGACCCGACTGTAGTTGGATGCAAATGGATTTTTTTATCAAACATAAACTTGATAGGTCTATCAATCAATACAAAGTAATGTTAGTTCCCAATGGTTTTTATCAAAATCTGAGCATTGATTTTAAGAAAAGCTTCATTCATGTTGTCAACAGATACTATTCACACGTTTATGAGTTATGTGGTCTCAATATTGAATTATTCGACAATTGGATGTCAACAATGAATTCCTTCAAAGATAATTAATGGATGAGGTTTACATGACACTACTAACAAGATTTGTTGGTAGTGATCAACCCACTCATGTGTTTCGTCTCTAAAAGGCTATTTATGGTCAGAAGCAAGCTCCATGAGTATGGTATCCGGAGCTATAGAATAATCTTGTTTCTTAAGGCTTCCACGATTTTTTGGTTGATGTGTCTATTTTTGTTCTACACAAATCTGAAGCCATGATAGATGCTGATGTATATGTCCATGATTTTCTTGTAATGTGCAACTCTACTTCAGCGGTACAAGCGATAATCAACGCATTAGGGAAAGTATTTTTCATCAAGGATCTCGGTGAACTATCCTATTTTCTGGGCATTTAAGCCATACTTTCCTCTATAGGGATTCATTTATCTTAGAAGAAATACATTGCTGATATTTTTCAATGCACAAAAATCCAAGACGTCAAACCCATTCATGATCCTATGGCATCCTTCACTCATCTTTTTATTCGTGATGGCACATCACCACCAAATTCGATTTAATATCGAGTTTTTGCACTACAAAGAAACAGACAATTTCCAACGGACATATCCATTGGAAATCGTCATATTTTCGTTGAAAATAGTGATTCTCAACGGACTGCAACAGATCGAGAGCCGTTGGGAATCGCTCGTTGCAAATCAAGATACATTGCAATTTGTAGCGGGTTTGAACAGATAAAATCCGTTCAAAACTTGCAACGGCCTTGCAACAGATAGATCCGTTAAGAAATTTCAACAGATGACCGTTACAACTTGTACAACAGATGTTAGTTAGATGTTGTGCAACGGATGCCTATTACAATGTGTGAACGGATGCCCGTTACATGTTGTGCAATGGATGCTCGTTGAAATTTTGTAACGAATATCTGTTGTCCATCCGTTGACATGTAAAATAGTGGGAATTGAATGGTTGCAACAGATGCCCGTTGGCCATATGGCGAGAAATGGCAACAAAATTCCATTGCAAAAGGGCATAAAATTTAGGTTTCAACAGGTGCCCGTTACAATTTTTAAAAACTGTCAACGGACATCAATTGGCAATACTACGAAAAAATAGAAAAATAAAAAAAATAAAAAAATAAAACAAATAAACTTAATTAAAATTAAAAAGTTTTCACAAATTTAAAAACATAATTTATATTATATATCATCGAAATTTTTAGTGCCATCTTCGTCCCACTGATCGCCAACACCTCGTGAAGGTGTTGTATCAGACTCAATTACGGGGTCTTGTCGCAGCGTTGTTTCTCCATCTGTTATGGCGGTTGATACGCTCGGCCGGTTAGCAATTTTATGATGCTCTCCATGTGACGCATCTGTGATTGAGTTTCTCGAAGTGTGGTTTCGAGATGCTCGATACGTCGTTCTTGCGTATAACTCTCTTGAACCATGGGGGATATCGTCGTGACATCATCGACAATATCCGTTTGAAGCGAAACGAGACCGTATAGACGCCCTTTATACGGTCTAACCGACTATAAAATAAAAAAATTAAAGTTAGAGTCAATAGAATATAGTTTATTTAATAAACAAATTACAAACAATAATTTTATTTTTTTACATGCAAATAAATTTTGCCCTTTTGTAAAGGACTGAGATCGTCGAGAGTTAAACCGTACACTTGTGGTTACTGTATGATCTTATCCATCACAGCTTTCACGGTCCGTTCCGCCCGAGGGTCGACGAGTTCAGATTAGTCGCTCTCTTTCCCGACGACTGATTTCTTTTTGGCGTGGGTTTCTACAACCAGCTCAAGAAGAGTCGTTTCTTTTTCTATTCTTTGTATCTTTTATATAACATAAATATAATTATATAAAAATTGTATAAAACAAAAATTTTAAAAATAAATAAAAGAAATTTACCAATTCTTTCTTACTTTACGGGAATAATTTTGTTCCCGAAGTATGGCGATGCGGACCATCTCCGGGAACCTTCTCGTCGTACCCACATTTTCAAGCCTTCTCGCTCTTGGCCTTGAAGTCCTCAACCTCCCAATGTTGGAAAAGTTGGTTTAATACCTCGTCTGTTGCCCATGTCAGTTTGGCATTCTTCTTGCAGTAGTCGCACTTGGCGTTATTCATCATCAAGCGCAACCGGGCTTGCATGTCGTGCATCCTGATAACACTGAAAGTGTATCATTATTAGGATAGGTTTTTAGATCATTTTCGCATATTTCTTACATCGAATCTTACTATTCCGATACGGTTTCGAGTTTTACATTCCCGTTTTCTCGGTTTTGAGGTTTTAGGCGACAAGGCCTAAATGAGCTCAATATGAAGAATTCCTTGCAAAAACCACATGATTTGAGAACACATCTACTCAGAGCTCCAGAACCCAAAGGAACACCCGAGCAACGAGCGGAAAAGAGAGATTTCAAGAATACGGGTGTGCCCGGTCGGGCACTATTCCTTCACCCGCTCGGGTAAAACCTACGGGGTTTATCCATGCATCTGACACGACCCGGGCA
>CM071861.1:18628443-18686629 GCA_036759665.1 Gynandropsis gynandra
AAGGCTCAGGAAGCATCGGAGAAGAAGAGAAGCACCGATTCGTACACCGGTAACACAATAGGGAAAGTCGAGGCATCGAATTCCTTAGGTTTTATCATGTATAGAACTTTGCTCTCTTCTGTTTTCGTTTCTTCCATGAGAGAGTAGAGTCCCTACTACGGGTAGGGATATCCGATTTGTATGTATGAACGATGTTTCGCGTTAATGCTTAGTTTTATGAATTTATTCTTGAGTTACGGTTCTACGCTTAGCAATATCAATCATACGTTAGTGCTGACCGCTCAACAACATAGGATCTCGAACCTTGCTGGAAGGTTAAGGAACGAATCCGGTCCGCTAAGTAGTAGATTAAGTTTTGGTTATTGAGAATCTGACTGGTCGGTTAGCCATCTTAGGGATAGTGATTGTGATCGATAATGCTGCCATGATACATGTTAATCACTGCTGGAAGGTAGGGTTGCATGTATCCATGGTTAGGAGGTTTAGGCTCGGAAGAATCACTCCTCACCGTAGAGCATGAATTTCCCGTCGTCAAGAGTAGGTTATAGATCTATGATCCTTAGTCGTTCATCTATGCAATACCCGGTATCCCGTACACCCGTAGTATTCATCATATCTAGCTTCATCTTTACCCTAGTTTCGTTGTCACCATTAGGATAGCTTTAGGTAGATTAGGACCATATCCCCTTTTATCACTTCTCGTCTTAGTTTAGTTTCATTCTTAGTTTAGCTGTATTAGTCCCTGAGATCGACCCTGGTACTACAAGATCCGTATACTTGCGGTGAAGTGGACTAGGTTATTTATAACTCGCGTTTCCACACGTCACATCCAAGTTGTGTAGATGTGTGACGTATCCTTCTTCTGCCATCTGTATGCATTCTGAAAAATAAATTATAATAACTTAGTTTACAATAAATTTTATATTATATTTTACTTACAATAAAAGTACACCACCGTCGATGGCGTATAACTTTTGGCGTCACCTGCCAGGAATAACAGAGGCGATCCTTGGATAATGTTGTTGTTCGTATATTTGAGAACATCATTCACATCAAACCTGCACGTGAAAATGAAATACTTAGATAATATTTATAATTGAAAACAATATAAATTATTAATTTGAATTATTACCATAATGTCCCGTCAGGACATTCAAGATCAATAATCGGGAGGATGGGACGCCCATCAAAATTATCGATCAAGGCGTCTATATCCACCATATCATATTTTTTATTAAATATCGGTGATATCGATATTGGTGAAGGAGGCCGATATGGTGGCGGTGGAGGCGGGGGCGGGGGGGGGGGGGGCCCCCCCCCCGCCCCTGCCAATATACGATCATATCCGATAAATCTTCTAGCCCTCGTGTTTAAGAATGGTTTGTGTTTGACAGATTTTAGAAAAACGTCCATTCAACATACGCAATTAATTGACATGAAGCTTTGGGTTTCCAACGGGCATCCGTTGTAGTTTCCAACGGATGCCCATTGGTAACGTGTACACCCGAGGCAATGGACGCCGAAATGATCATGTGTCTCCCCGAGCAACAGGCATCAGTTGTAATTCCCAACGGATGCCCGTTGCGAGACAGCGTAGCGTAGGATAAGCATGATGACATTTCGTAATATCTATCCATTGTAGAGCTTGCAACAGATACCCGTTGGTGTCTTCTAACGGTCAGTCGTTGCCTGATGAACTCTCTCTCAACGGGCATCCGTTAGGAATTACCAACGGATACCCGTTAAAATTGTAAAAACCTTTAAATGTTTTCTAAGTGGCGAGCATGATTTAACATTTCAATGGTTTTCGTTGACATTGCCAACAGATGCCCGTTTCAATTGGAATATATGAAGTTAAACAAAATAATTTTAACAAGTTACATAAATTTATATATTACATTATAGAATTCACATTTCTTCTTTGGTAGATTCTTCGATTGGCGAGTCTTCCTTCAATTGTTCATTGAATTCATCGTCGTTTTCATCTTCTGCATCTTTCGGTTCAACATCTTCATAATCATATATGTGTTCTCCATATATGTTAGTTCTTGCGAGAATCTCCTCCTGATTGTCTTTATCAATTAAGCGAATCGACTGCGGATGATCAGTTTGAACCGGATCTTCTTTTTATCTGTGCTTATAGTTCCCCGTGGCCTGATCTTTACTACGGCCCACCTCTCCTCTCGTCGACATTTCAATGTTGGTTGATATTGCACATAACATACTTGATCTATTGTGATGAATGGGTAATACTTACCATATTGTCGTCCTAGATTGATGTCAATTTCCCCTCATCGATTTTTTCATGTATCACGTCCTACGGTAGGGTCGAATCACTGACATTTAAAAAGCATTACCTTTAAGCCAACAAGACCGAGATATTCCACCTGTAGGATTTGGTGAAAAATGTCGTAGAAATTACCACCCTTTATTTCACTATTACGGAAAATGCTGTAATTGTATGTGTTTCTATGTTTTCCGTGTTCGTATGAGTGGAATGTGTATCCGCGAGTAAATAAAATTAGCCAACACATAAAATTTCGTGTAGGACCATTAGCAAAATCTTTTAACCACATAGGAAGTCGTTCATCAGAATATTTTACCCATATAACATAAAAAAACAAATGAATACTTTATAAGATACATAATTAGTTTTAATATATATTCGTGTACTCACGTAATCTCTCAACCACGAGCCATAATGTTAAGCTTTCGTTTTTGTGAGATCATATGCGTTTAGATGAGGGTATGTATACTTCTTCATCAAATATCCTGTAATGAAAGTACGTTAATATTTTAGTATAAATATATATATATATTAATTGTGTTTAAAAGTTCAATTTTTCTCATGTACGTCCAATCAATATAAACATCTCAGGAATTGTGTCAAGTTGCGGATTATATTGATATAGATACTTTGTGTGATCTTCCGCAGCACGTCTTTCTTTCGTCTGAATATGCAACTCAAAATAAAATATACTGAAATATGTGATTTCTTCCAACAAGTATTGTTTAACAATTGATCCTTCAACCGTTGCTTTATTTTTTGCTTTTTTCTTTAAAAGAAAAAACCCGTTTCGAAATGATACATTCATCTGAATTGAACTGGCCCACCGAGTATTACCTCATCTGGTAAATGTATTGGCAAATGCTCCAAAACATCGAAGGATGAAGGCGGAAAAATTTTTTCCAATGAACATAATACTTCAGAGATATTTTTTTCATTAATTTCAAGTCGTCTCTTTTTAAATTTCTTGAAATATATGCTAATTTCGCATAGCATATCGAGAACATTTCGTGGTAATAGCTCAGCAAATGTAATTGGAGTCATTCGATGCATGAAAATATGGTAGTCGTGACTTTTCAACCCGACCAACCTCAAACCGACAATATCCACACACCAAACAATGTTCGATGCATATCCATCTAGAAACTTAACGTCTTCTTTTAACCATCTTAATAATGTGGTTTTCGTCGGTCCAGTCTATCTCTTAATTTCAACTCAGGTCTTCGATATATTGTCTTCAAATCATTTGTTGATTATATATTATCCTTAGTTTTCCGCATCACATTCAAAATAGTGTTGATGATGTTATAAAAAAATTTCTTTCGATATGCATAACATCGAATTATGACGTAATATCAGTGATTTCTAATATGGTAGTTCCCAAAAGGTACTACGTTTATACAATTATGCCATTCACCCTGGCGTTTTGCTTTTTGATGCCCACGATCTCTACCATATTCTATCGATTCTTGTAAATCGCCCATTGTGTTCAATCTTTAGTAAAGGATTTGCGTTCCGGTTTGCATACAAATGACTCTTCTTTTTGTGCCACGTTCTTATAAAACGTTTTTTTATCATTCCGGCAAGCATGTCCACGAGGAAGAAATCTTCTATGACAATCAAACCAACATGGTTTCTTCCCATGTACTAGTCGAAATGATTTGTTTCCTCCATACAATATGGGCATGCTAATATCTCGTGCATGCTCCATCCAGATAACATTCCATAGAACGGAAAGTCGCTAATTGTCCACAGCAAGACCACTTTCAATCTGAAATTTTGCTTCGTACTCACGTCATAAACAAGAATTCCATCATTCCGCAAATGTCCTAATTCATAAATTAAGGGCTGCAAAAAGTCCTCAAAAATTTTCTTCGGATGTTCTGGTCTTGGAATCAGCAACGCCAGAAACATTACCTTTCTTTTCAAACACATATCGGGAGGCAAATTATACAGAGACAAAATACCGACAATAGAGAATATTGACTTCCAGATTGTCCATATGGACTAAAACCATAGGTGCACAGGCAAATATAACCATGTCTTGATTCATACGTGAACTCAGGAAATATTTCATTGAAATCTTTCCAACCCGTACCATCCGATGGATGTTGCATTATCCTTTTGCCCGTCGAGTGTTATGTGTGCCATCTGATTGCCACAGCATTTTTTCTATTCAAATAACCTTCTCAACCTGATTGCTAGAGGTATATAGAATATTTTTTGTATGGTACATATTTACGTGAAGATGGTTTTTTTTTCGAAATCTTCTTGCACCGCAAAATTTACATTCCAACAAGTTTTTATCATTTCCTCAAAATAACATGCAATTGTTTCTACAACATCAATTTTCTCATGTGGCATTCCCAAATCATTAAAAACATTCTTTGTTTCATATTATGTCTCGATGCTTGATTATTTTCCGGTAAATATCAATGCATGGTTTTGCAAAATGAATCCATGCAATTGTCAGCAACATTATTGTTGGTTTTATACTCAGCAATCTTAAAGATAAAGATAAGCGAGACTGAATTTCATGATAACCTTCATATATAGGTTGTTTCGCCGAATCTAATAGGTTGAAAAATTGGCGTGCCTCATTTTTCAGCATCTCTTCATGTGTTTTCAACAACTCCAGGAAAAGCATATGACACTATTTCCACATATGGATTGGTCATTGATACTTCATAAATAACTTCTTCATTTCTTTATACTTGTGCTTCTTGCACAATATCTCTAACGCCACAATTTTCCCCGTGAAATAACCAAAATTTGTAATTCTTTACAAAACTCACCTTGTAAAGATGTTTGCAAACAATTTTTTTACTTCGATACTTCATGTTTTTCATCTTTTTCATGGACATAATATTTTCCCGCGTTCTTAACACAATGGTTAAAATTAATTATTTATGTTAAAATTAAATATGTATATAATTTCTTGACTTCGATACTTAATGTTTTTTCATCTTTTGCATGGACATAACATTGTCTCGCGTTCTTAACACAAATGTTACATCGATTCAAAACTCATGAACTGCTCCAATCCGCGTAAGAAAATTCTTGCATAACTTCTTCGGTTATAGGATCTTTTCTTCTATACATCCATTCTCTCGATCTATATATATATCTATTTGAAGAAGACGATATTTTTTTGAAAATACATTTGTTGTTGATGATTTGATGCTAAAATCTTGACATTGATAATTAAATACTTTTTTTTCAACGGACATCTGTTGGAATCCTTAACGGACGCCCATTGCAAAGTCACATGAAAATATTCCAATTGTAATCCTCGAAATTAAAAATGTAAATCGGCTTCTGTTGCCACTGTCAACGGACATCTGTTACAATTGGCAACTGATGTCCGTTGCCCTATTTTTTGTTTTCTAACAGTGTATCAATGGATCGAAGCAACGAGCAAGATCCATTGCTCGTCCCTTGATAGTTGCAATGGATTGCAACGGATTACAGCACCTTTAACATTCTCGGGTATTCGTTGCAATCCGTTGGAAGAGTGCATCAACGGAAGGATCCACCAACGGAAGGATTTTTTGTAGTGCTGTTGCTAGTCTCCAATACTTAACTCTCACTCAATCTGATATTTGTTTTGTGGTTAACAAACTATCTCAATACATGCATGCACAATTAAGTGGACACCGGAAAGCCTTCGAATGGGTTCTTGGATATTGATGGTGGGAAATCAGAGGTTTTAATTTCCTAGACCACTCTACTGCAAGTATACGGTATGTGTAGTACCAGGGTTAAACTCTGGGGACTAGTGTGAACGTTAGAACTACGACTTCACGAGAAGAAGATCAACCAATATGTGATTATTAAACTGGAAAATAAAGAATAAAAAAATGAGGGGACTAGACTCAGCAAGATAGAGCACCACGAGTTTCAGAAATTTCAGGACATGTACAGAACATGAAATCAGGTTATACCAATCAATGGATAATTAAAATCTAAATTCACTACCTAGGGAATCAACATTACTCATCTCTCGATGCAGCAACGGAACATCTAGATGCATGAAGAACGAATGGGGAATTCAACCTCTACTGTTGAAAATGACTCTCCCGATGCCAAAATCCACTACCTAGGGAATCAACGTCACTCATCTACCATGCAGCACAGAACATCTAGATGCATGAAGAACGATAGGGAATTCAACCTCTGTTGTCGGAAAAAATGGGAACTCAACTTCTATTAACGGAATTGACTCTCCCGATGCCAAAATCCTCTATCTAGGAGATAAAAGTACTCACCTCCCGATGCATTAAATCTATAACCTAAATGCATGAAGAACAATGGGATTTCTACCTCGATTATTATCGTTCCTAAATAGATTAATCGATCGGCCTGATTCTCATTACTCTTATTCATTCTAAGGTTAATCCTAAGACTCAAATCTAACTCTCCCGATGCCTAGAAAAATCTCTAATCTCATTCAAACATGTCTAATCTCATTTGAACGGATCTAGTCTCATTCAAACATGTGATCAGCAAAGTATGAACGCATTACGCACAACTACAACCTATCGAACCATACGAATGAACAAAACCCAAATCAAGCATTAAGAACCAAACTATCCATTATATAGCATCTCTAACCCATGGCAAAGAGAACTACTCAGAAATCATAAGGAAACAAACACAAACACAATATCCATTTTCCTTATCCTCCAACCGTGGCCTAAGAGAAATCTTTCGGTTTCCCAAAATGTCCTTCTTCAACCGTGCTCTCCCTCCTCTTCTCTTCTGGTCTGGTTCGTCTTTCTTTTTCTCCTATCTGGTTCTTTTTAAGCTCACGCTAGTTCAAAATCCAGTCTGTGTATGTCGCTTGGTTGTTGCCATGCAAAGCCCGACCGTACACACCCATCAGCCCGACCATGCAGCATTCATCCTTGAGGTGCCCCACCGAGCATGGAACAAGCCCGAGTCGTGCAACGCCTACGGGGGTTATTCTGTCTCTCAAGCCCGATCGTGCATGTTTATGAGTTCGGTCGTGCATGTGAGGATACCCTTCAGCCCGGTCGAGCAATTGGTGATGCCCGACCGTGCTTGTTGCATGTGTCTTCAGCTTGGTCGTGCTTCAAAGGATGTCCGACCGTGCAGAAGTCTGCCTCTTCAGCCCAGTCTTGCAAATGGTAATGTCCGGTTGTGCTGCATGAAATTGTCTCATGTCTTAACGTGCTTGTGAGAGTAGCTCGGTCGTGCATGTCTCTTCTTCTTCAGCTCGGTCGTGCCTTGATTGTTGCCTGGTCGTGCTGCATAGGATGCTTTCTCCTCGATCGTGCATTGATTGAAGCTCGAACGTGCTGCATGGATTCATCAGCAGCCCGGTCGTGCTTGTGAGGACGCTCGGCCATGCTGCTTTAGCCTGGTTGATCGGTCAGGCAAGGAGTGATGTTCGACCGTGTTGTGTGTTCTATATTCCAATATGCTCGGTCGTGCAGTAGTAATGATGCTTGTTCGTACTCCTTTCACACTTTGGTCACGTTTTCGGGGAGATTTGCCGCATTTACGTATGTTTCCATCACATGTCTTCGTTTCCTTCACAACACACGAAATAATAGAGGAAGCCCTCAATTGTGTTCAATATATCGGTAAAATCTAAGAACCGTAACAAAACTAAACCTACGAATGATGAAATTATTATGACTAATTACGCATTATCAGATATCTAAGTGTAACTCATGATGTCGGGGTCATCTAGAAAAGTTAACAATCAATTAACATTACATGGATATTTAGCGATACAAATTGGATCGACGATCGAGATTATTAGACGTTCACTTGTGCATATATGGTATATCTTGGCTTTTACCCCATCTCATGGTCCTCTTAAAATATTAAAAGTCATGCTTGTTCTTCTACAAAACCATAGTACCACTTGGTTACATCTAATGCTGTGAAAGTATATTGAATCTTCTCCTTTCCCATTAAGCTGCACATTGCACCTACTACACCTTAAATGATTTAACACGACGTTGGGTTCACCGAACTCAAACCCAACCCTATTTTTCATTGACGTGCGAAAAAATTGGCGTTGGATTATCACTTCTTTTGACAAGTACAAGATGGTTCTCCTTGAGTCACACATTTTGATCCATAGATAGTTAAATTGATAGTTAAATTGTGAGAGCTCCTCGTGAAGCCTATGTTTGGTAACTTGTGCATCAAGATTTGAGTTACTAAATGTGTTCTATTTTGCGGGGCATATAAAACAATAAGTGTATTAATATATATATATATATATATTTATTCTGGGAGACTATAGATATTTAATATTTTAGAGATCTTAGACTTTTGTTTATATGTTAAATATATTTAAAATTTATTAATATCTCATAAATTGTATAGATATTCATAATATTTGGTTGAACTGTAAAACATATATAATCATTTAAGGTTTGATAATATAATAACTAAATATATATATATATATATAGGTAAAGTATTGTTCTCTGATATGTCATTATAAAGGGATAAAGGCTTATTCCCCTAACTATTGCGTTTTAATCTTATTCTCCCTTCAACTTTTTGACTAATTCTATTTCCCCATACATTATCACTAATAATTATATTTCTTCTTAAACTATCAAAATTCATCTTATTCCCCTACCCGTTAAAAATATGTTAACTTTTCTCTCAAATATTTTTAAAACAACATATTCTCCCCTCCCCGGAACTATATGACTTTTAGCATATTCTCCCTAAATGTTGTACATTCAGCCTATTTTTCCTCTAAGTTTATTGAATCATCTTATATCCCCTAAAATTTAGAAATTAATCTTAATATCCCCCTAAAATGCGTAAATAAAATATAAATGCAACATATTACATTTAAAATTTTTAATTATTTTTAATGTAACACATTAATTTTAATAGTAATGTATTTTTAAAATTTGGTAATTATATTCATATTTTGAAACTTTATAAAAAATATTAAAATAAGTAAACTTTAAAATAAAATATACTAAAATATCTTCAACATGAAAGAAAACACAAAATTCTAACGATTACAAGATAATAAAAAATATGACATGATGTCCAACTACACAATAGGTTCACAATAACAAAATGATAAAAAAATTACGACAAACTATCCACAAATGATCTTCAAAGTGATTTTGTCAACATAATGATATGTCAAAATAAAATAAACACAATCATATTATAAGATGTTATAATCTAAAAGAAATTGCATACATGTTACCTAAATCTCTTGAGAAGTAGAGAATGATATAATTTGAGATTCTAGAGGCTGAGGAGATATTGTGATATCTTCGTTTTGCTGAAAATTAACAAACCAAAAAATGATTTATTTTCTCAAAATCTAAAAAAAGTACAAAAAATACCTAAATTTCTTGTGTTTATTTACTCGATTTAACATTATGTTTGGATGCATCACATCGCCCACATCGCCCGCAATAACTTGGGTATATTCTTTTGTGGAGATTCGTTTGGATCCTTCTAACATTATGTTCGGATTACACAAATTTTCACGATCGATCGTTTATAATCGAAAAACACAACATGAACTAAACTCAAAAATATTAAAATATGTTATCGTTTTGTAATTGTTAGAATTTTGTGTTTCGTTCATGTTGGAAATATTTTAGTATCTTTTATATTTTAAAGTTTACTTATTTTATATTTTTTAAAAATCATCAAAATATGGATATAATAACTAAACTTTAAAAATACATTACTATTAAAAGTAATATGTTACGTTTATAAATTTTTAAATGTGATATATTATGTTTATAAGTTTAAATATAATATGTTGTGTCTATAAATTTAATAAACTTTAAAAAAAATAATCAAAAATTTTAAATGTAATATGTTGTGTTTATATTTTATTTACACATTTTAGGGAGTGATAGATTAATTTCCAAACTCTAGAGGATATAAGATGACTTAATAAATTTAGTGGAGAAATAGACTGAATGTACAATTTTTAGGAGATATAGGCTAGACTGTTTTAAAAAGATTTGACAAAAAAAAGTAACATATTTGTAATGGAGGGGAAAATATGATAAGTTTTGACTGGTTACAGTGAAATATGATTATTAATGATAGTTTAGGAGAAAATAGAATTAATGAAAATGTTGACTAGATAGCATTAAAGGGCATCAATTTAGAGGAATGGACCTTTGTCCTTTATATAAATATTTTAAATTTTGTCAAATATTATTTACATATTAAAATTATTCTATCCTATACCCGAAATAAAGCAACACACAATGCTGGAAAACACAAGAATTAACTAAGAAACGGAAACAAAATTTATATTTTATAAAAGAAAAATGTATATGTAGAGAACTAAATTGAAATTGGTTGTAATAATAGTTACGAGTGACTTAGAAAGTACTCAAATTTATGTAGTCATCATAAAAAAGAAAAAGTTGAGTTTCTTGCAAGGAATGAAATTTGTTCCTTTTTAATTTCGTAGGCAATTGATAGTTTGACATATGATTATAGTGCCTTAGCTGATTATTACTAATTCTCACTTTTGCCCATCATCTAATAAATACATAGTTCTATTTATTTGTCTTTCTCATTTCCTTTTTTCTCTTTATGTAATTTTTTGGCTAAAACTCTTATAGTATCTTCATATTTGTTTTTTTTTTTCAATTTTCCTCTAATGTTCGCAAGCATCTTATTCCCCTCATGTTTTGGTTAATATCAAATTTCCCTTTCATGTTTAAAATTATGTCTATAACTTCTTCCGTTTAAACTTTCGTTAAATCTTCCAATTCAATTTAAAACCCTAAAATTCAATTAATATTAACCCGATGTTTTACTCAATTTCAACTCGACCCGATCCGAAATTAATTTTGAAACGATTTATACTCAATTCGACTCGATTTAGGTGTAATTTTGATCTGAATTAGACTCAATTTTGACTCGGTTTAGACTCAATTTTGACCAAAATTTGAAACCAAATTTAATCCGGCTTAGGCTCAATTTAAACAAGAATTTATGTTCAATTTTGACCTGGTTTATACTTAATTTTACCATAATTTGAAATCAATTTTAACTCGAATTAGATGCAATTTTGTGACAATTTCAATGCAATTTTTATTTTCATCCGATAAAACTCAAATCAATATGAAATTTGAAAAGAACTAAACTGAAATTAAACAAAAAATTATTTTTCGTTTCTTAGAATTATACCCAAATTTTGTCCAATTATGACTCGAATTCGGTGTAATTTTGAATGATTCGATTTTTATTCGAGTGAAAATCAAAACCGGATCAAATTTGTGTCAGATTCGGGTCAAAATTGCACCTAATCTTGATCCAATTTAAATTTTTACTCGATTAAAATCCGAAACACTCAAATTTGCATCAAAATTAGGTCAAAATTGCATCAAAATGAGGTTAAATTTGCATCAAATTCGAGTCAAATTATACCAATTTCAGGTTAAAAATCGAACAAACACTTAAAAATCATTTTTTTTTTCAATTTTGATTTATTTTTTTAATTTCATATTGCTTCAGGTTTTAATTAGATGAACATCAAAATTGGGTCAAAATTGTACCCAATTCGAGTCAAAATTATATCAATTTCATGTTAGAAATCGAACAAAGCGATAAGAATCGGTTTTTGTTTAAATTTCAGTTTAATTTTGTTGAATTTCATATTGATTCGGGTTTTAATTGAATGAAAATCAAAATTGGATCAAAATTGTACCCAATTCGAGTCAAAATTATATCAATTTCGGGTTAAAAATCGATAAGAAACTACTTTTGTTTAAATTTCGATTTAATTTATTAAATTTCATATTTATTCAGGTTTTAACTCCATGAAAATCAAAATTAGATCAAAATTGTATCCAATTCGAGTCAAAATCATATCAATTTCGAGTTAAAAACGATCAAACCGAGAATCGGTTTTTGTTTAAATTTTGGTTTGATTTTGTTGAATTTCATATTGATTTAGATTTTAATTGGATAAAAATCAAAATTGGGTCAGAATTGTACCAATTCGAGTCAAATTTATATCAATTTCGGGTTAAAATCGAACGAACCGTTAAGATTCAATTTTTGTTTAAATTTTGGTTTACTTTTATTGAATTTCATATTTATTCGGGTTTTAGTTAGATGAGAATCAAAATTGGATCTAAATTATTATCAAAATTGAGTCTAAATTGGATTAAATTTGGACCCAAATTCTAGTAAAAATTGGTCATAAATCGGGTCAAACAGATCAATATTGAACCTAAACCGGATCAAATTAAAAAATTTAATGGAATTTAAACAGATGAGATTATAGATAAAATTGTAAAAGATAAAAAAAATAGAATTAAAACCAAAATATAAAAAGAAATAGAATGAATACGAAACATGAAAAAAAGTCGGTCATTCATCCTGAGATATTGTTATCACTCTTTATTATCGTTGTTGTTATATCTTAAGGTTGCAATTATATACCTTCTTTTATATTTTCTTTTCAAAAAATCCAGATATATTCTTCGTTTTTAAAAATTTTGTGGGACTGGATATGTATTAAATCAGAGATTTTCTGTACTTGTGGGACTAGAATTATATAGAATCTCCTTTCATTACAATGTAAGTGTTTTCAACGAATTTATTGTATTTACTCATGAAAAAATAATATATTTAAACTAAAGTTACTAAAAGGAAATAGATTACAGTCAAAGAAGAATAATATACACAAAATTTTTATGATAATGGCAGAAGAAGCAGAAAAACTACAAAAAAAATAATAATTCCCAAATAAGGAAGTACAATACGAAAGAATTAAAGTACAGAAGAAGCAGAAGAAGTACAGAAGAAGCAGAACTCACAACCCTAACCTCACTAACTTAAAACCCTTCAAAAATTATCATTTTTCCATCTGTTTCTGGCTCTCTGTAATCACAAGAAAATTCTTAAGCCCATCCACTAAATTACAATGAATTCCTAATGTAACCCCTTAATTCCTCTCATAATCTCTCTCTTCTCTAAGGCTAAAATGTTCTCTGGTCACTGATTCTTCCTAATCCTTGCAAATTTTCTAATGACTCCAAGAACTTGAACAAAAGAACAAACGGAATCAATAACTCACCAAGAGTCTCTTCTCTTGGGTTTCTAAGGAATATGATTATCTTCAAACATAGTCTGTGGCAATGTGATTGTTGTTGTTTGGAATCAGCTCCTGCAAATCGTTATTCCCAGCTTCGTCGTTATCAATGGCGTTGCCGCTGCCTCCATAGCTCTTCATGCTTCTCATTTCGACCACTTTCTTGTGAGAGTTGGAGTGAAGTGCAGGCGTAAACGTTGGACTGGCGGCAGGGCGGTACTCGGGAAAGAGCCTTCCCGACTTATAACGCACGCCGCAAGCGTTGCATAGCGTCTTTGGACCCATTGGTCCCAACCTCCACTGCGGCGTCTTGGTCACTTCACAGTGCATACATTTCCTAACGTGTTGCTCCGAGGACGAAGAGTCATGGTTCTCGTTTCCGTCCTGGGAAAGACCCGAGAAAGAAGAAGGAGAAACCTTGGCCTTCTTCTTCTTCTTCTTGTTATGCTCCGAGAGAAGGTGCTTTGGAATTCTGATCACGAGGCGTGACTCAGCCGCACACACGCCAGAGAAGCTTTCTTTGTCCCGCTCTTTGTCGTCGTTCAATTCTTGGGCCACGGGGCGAGGGCGTTTGGTGCGTGGACGACCATGCTTCCCAGGGATGATGATTGATTCCACGCAAGTGGTGGTTTGGGATGAGGAGCTGCTGCTCTCAAGGACTGACACAGGACTCGAACTCCGGAATTGGCTGTGAGAAGACAAGGAATCTGTGTTCATGGACGACGAATCTGCCTTCTTGTCAGAGAAGGAATCATCCATGAACCCTGAAGGCTGCTCAAGCTGAACAATATTCTCGAACTGCAGCACGAGAAAACGTGAATTCAGACACTTCGTGACGACAGAAACGAAAGAAGAAACCCAAAAAGACAGCATCAGACAGATGAATATATCAGTGGGTTACCACAAACTCACCGGAACATAGAGCTCAGTGGAGGTTTCTGAGTTGCTGCTCTTCGAAGAGAACAACGGGTCAGAACCAGGCCATGACTCAGGCTGAGGCGACCAGATGCTGGGGAACATGTCGTTATCACCAATGCCAAACCCTAGATCGATGTCCTCATTTGGGAAGTCGATCAGATCATCCATGTTGTCGAAGAAGTTACCGCAATCCATTTCATCAACAAAGCTTGGTCCAATCATTGTATAGCGTTTCAAAATTCTATCTGCTGTGAATATTTACACAATAGATGAGTTGAGAGACTGTGGAAGAGAAGCGAACAAAGGAAAATGATGACATATTTCATTTAAAAAAACACATTCATGGAAAAAGTTGCAAAATTTGAAAATTTGAATTCAATTTTGGAGCCATCTCTAAAGCTTTCAAAACGAAATGAAAATGAAATTTGAGCCGACAAGTTGGGTTGGTTGGCCCACCATTTTGACAATTGCAGAGAACAGATTATGAACATTATTATTACTTATTATCACAATCAGACAAAATATTAAATTGCCTCTAAACCATTGGATCTAAGTAAACATGTCTGATTAAGACACATAATCGTCTTCTAGATTTGTCTTTGTATGAAGAAAGACGATCCAATTCAACTGTAGAACAGAATTATGGAAGAAAACTGAGAAAAGTCATCATGACAGAAGCAAACCTTGTACGACTTGTCGAAGGAGCGAAGATTTTTTCGATCAGACAAATTTTTTAAACCGAAAAGTCCTGCGAGAGAAAATGGCAGAATTCAAAATTAGTCAGAATCAATGGCATAATCAGAGAAATAAATCCAATAAAATTAGGGAAGGTCATTAATTCTAGAATCCTGGGAAAACGCGTTTTTTCTCAATGGTTCTTGTGAAACCCACAGAATTCATTTTCTCGCATTTTCTCTGTATTCTAGAGGGGACAAAACGCCCTACCGACAACCAAAAACTCACAGAAAAATCGAAAGAAAGAAACTAAAAACAAATGTGGAGAAAAACCCAGAGGACCAAAGCCCATGAAAGAATTTCCACAGGAAATACCCATTTGCAATCAGAGAATCAAGAGTGAGACAAGAGTGTTACAGAGAGAGCAAATAACCTTGTTCCTTGGAGAATCTGAGGCTCAAAGACAGAGTGAATCAGATATGTTTGGGTTTTTTAGAGATGGAAATTGAAGGAGAAGAGTTAGTGGGGGGAAGTGATGAGTGATTGATTGGAGGCAAATGGTTGGGTTTTTATTTATTATATAAAGAGTAGGTGAGAGAAAGACTCTTGCATTTGCATCTTCTTCTTTCTCCTCTATTGCTAGCTGTATTTTACCATTCCTCACCCTGTCTTCATGTGTAAGTCTTTCTCTCTCTTACACATCAAAATTGATTTTTCATATACAAAAAAAATCATGACCAAGATGGGTCCCACAGCCCCCACATAACCCCCTTCTTTAGATTAGCTTGCTTGGCTGTACAAAAGTTGTATTTGTTCAAAGGTTTTGATAAAAAAAATAAAAAAAAAAGTTTGAACAACCTATGATTAAGGAAACACACCTAATAATTTTACATTCCTTTTAATCCCTAAATAGTGAAATCAATTTCATATTCTTCAACCTTTTATATGTTTATCTCAATAATGATTTACTATTTTAATTCATATATTATTTATTTACCATTTTTTTCATTCATTTATATCATTCACGGTATTAGAATTTCGTCTATTTTATGTAAACATTATGATTTTCACTTTTAATATATATATGAAGTATAAATTTAAGTAGAGAAAATTAATCATTATCATGTACATAAATATATATATATATATATATATATATATTTGGAAGTGTAATAGTTGTGACTTTACTTCCTATACGGTTTACAAAGTCAATGAGATAATGGGGAAGGTGAAATTGCACAGCTTGTTTATAACGCGTACATGTACGTAGTTTCCTAAGTAAATTATTATTATTATTATTATTATTATTATTATTATTATTATTATTATTATTATTATTAAAAAATCGTGAGTTATATTCCCACTGTTTTTGCTTCAGTCTGCGTATTTGAAAGGTGCACAGATATTTCAGAAAACATGGCTTCACTTTTTTTTTTCTTTTAATTTCTCAAATTCAATTAATTAACCAGTTAAAGTAATCTTTTTCAACTGGGTAGCGTTGTCCAATTTAGATTTCGGTTTAGATTTTTCAAGGTTCGGTTTAGATTTGAATTCTGTAATTTTGAATAATTAAATCAGAATTGAATCAAATATTTGTGATTCGGATTAAGATTGTTCGGATTAAAAAGAATTGAATAATTGGATTTACATTCAATCCGAAACCAAATGAGTACTGAAATTTGAACTTTTATAGATTTTTAGGATAATTTATATTCTAAACAATTCGGATTATTCGAGTCAATCTATATACATTAAAATCCATGCAATATTTTGACGTAAATGTTGAACTTTATATAATTATTTTGAATTATTTTTTAAAATATGTTAATTTAGTTTTCACCAAAATAATTTAAAAAATGGGAGAATTGCCTATAAATATATGAATTGTTTTTAAATTAATTTAAACAAAATGGGTTAATTTATATATGTTCTTGTTTAAATATAAATTCGTAATATATTTTCAAATAAATTCACAATTTCAATACATATGAGAGCATTCATTATATTTTTTAAAATTATTTTTATTTTAAATTTATTAAAAGTTTATGTTTTAACATTAGAATGTAATCCTGTTATTTTGAAATTGGAACATTCGTATATTTATATGGAATTCTCTATTGGAATTAATTAAATACGTCTATATCTGTTTTTACACCTTTTTTCACGGGAATTTTTATTTTATTAAAAAAATGATCCTTTTCTGACGCATTATATCTCTTCCTACCTCAAATTTTCGATTAAAATGAACTGATATGTTGAGTATATAAACTTAAGCAAACTTTAGATATAATCAATATTTTGTATAATCCATTCACCAATTTTTGTATCTTTATACGTAATTTTCTCTAATTTAAACCAAAAAAATGTTTCTTCTTTTTCACACTCTATATATCCACCTAATATTTTATAATATTAGAATTCATAACTATCAAGCATGCTAAATATAGATGAAAATATATTAAAACTGGGTTCTTGTAATTTCTTTCAGCACCTTAAGCAAATACAAATACGAGAAAGCTTTTTCATCTTTAAGATTATAAAAAAAAAACAGCTCAATTAAAAAGGTATAGTTTACCGTAAAATAGATAAAGGTGGATCTTATTTTATTTTCAAGGCATAAAAAAGTAAAATCGTTTACTTTACATTTTTTGAACATTATAGTATACAATGATTCGATTTAAAATAGTTTGTGATTTTTGTATTATATGATATATTTGATAGTTTTGATTGGAACATTAACACAATATATATATATTATACTATATTTAAATTTGATATATACTTTCAGAAAAAACTATAACCGTACATCATATTACATTCTATATATATGGTTGGAATATCTACTAATGTAAATATCACTTTCAATGTAAAAATTCAAATACGTACAACACTCAAATCTCAAATATATATATATATATAATCTAAAAATGTGAAATTATTTTGAGAGGGAGTGTTGAAGCATCGCGATCACGTTGGTCTTCATTACCTAAGTCTCCGGCACAATTAGCTCTTTTGTACATATTATCTCCTTAATTAGTTCCCAATTAATGTTATATATATACATACATATATAAATATATGTGTGTGTGGGAAAGCTAACTTGAACTATACTCTTAGTACCCTTACTTCAAAAACACTCACTGAATCCAAACCCCGAAAAAGAAAAGATAAAATAAATAACCTCGATATATATATATATATATATATAACGCTGATTTTCTAAGGCTCTTTTATACTTTTCTACTTTTTTTTAAATAAAAATTGTTTGATTGAACTAATTAACTTCGACTGCACTCCATACACGATCACTTTCTTCTGAAAGACTTCTTCTCTTAACTCTCCAAAGACAATATATACATATTAATACATTTATATGTAGAAATGTATATATACAGTGCACGTACATGACAACATTAGTATTTCGAAGTCAAATACATATATTCCATATATATCGTTAACCCGCTTTGAAATAGCAGAAAATTCATTTGTTATTTGCAAATTAATTTTTCAATGGAGATTCTAAGAACTACAAAATCGTTCATTAACATGGAAAACAATTTAAAAAAATAAATAATAAAAAATATTGCAAAATCGCAATATGATAATCGGTTGCACAAACATTTAAAATTATAACTGTTTTCAGTTGTAATTGTCCGATGTAAAAACAATAATGATTTTAATGGTTTGTAATGGTTTCACATAAGAGATTAATGCTATGATATATGTATGATATTAAATACATATACATCATTCTTTACATCCAAATGTATAGGTGAATGAAAATAATGTTGCGGCTTAATAAAAAAAATCTACCTCTAGCTGCAAGGAAACACAAATACATGACACATAAACAAATTAATAATAATAATTATTATTATACAACTAATTTATGTTTTGTTTTAAATTAATTTAAATTGACAGACCGTACGCTTTCATGATATCATTGTATTCAGACGAAACGACATAGTTTGCAATACCCAACCCATCTTGTTTTTTTTCTTTCGCTGATATTAATTTTTTATTAATCTTAATTATTGAGTACTAAAAAATAATTAGTAGATTTATAAAGTTTCCGTGCATGGCATGTGACGGTCGATTTGATAAATGTATTAATTAAATAGAATTATCATATGTGATCTCGTGATACCGACCACGGGGGTGCACCGATTCGGAAAATTTATTTGGTAAATTTTCTTTATAATTCCTTTTTAGAAAAATTATTTCGTAGGCATGTGATTTTTTTGGTACACGGGATAAGATATTTAAATATTTAAAATTATTTAATACGATCACAAAGGAGAGAGAACATGCATGATATAATAGAATGACTTTATAATGCAACTCTTAACTTAATTGAGTTTTTTTTGGGGCTATTAGAGTCATTTATGAACTTAATATATATTAAATCTATTGTTTTGAACCTTTCTTTTAGAGTGAATTTATACTTCTGATAACAAATAATATTAAGTAATCAATGAATCGATAATATGTGCTAATACACCTTCGATTTATTGTAATATTTGTAAGATATGAATTGTGACAAATATTTACAAGTCTTTTGTTACACAAAATTACCCATCACATAAAAAAAACTGTGATAGTGATAGAAATTTTTTAAAAGAAACAATGTGATGCTCATAAGGAGTAATTTTAAAATATATTAAAATCATAGAAATAAGTACTTTTTTTAGTGCTAAGGGATATAAAAATTTCAGTATAGAGCCCTAAAGTAATGTATAGAGGATATATAAATTTGACAATTTTTTGTGCCTATTGATATTTCAATATTAGTATATAGTAGAACCCTAAATTTGACTTTATCAAACGTATAAAAATGATATTTTGGCTTTACATACATGTACACATACGCGTATACGCGTATATGTATATATGTATGTATATGCGTAACGTACGGTTGACCGTATATGAGACCGTATATAGTCGGCAGCGGTGATGGCATGTGCCCAGAGGCGCGGGGGAGCGACTTGCGAGCAAGTAAGAGCCCATGTTTTATAATGGGACCCACAGTTCTTTTTATTTCCTTATTGTTTTTATTATTTTATTTTATCTATCGTGAAAATTGTCTGATACGTGGAAAGATCCTAACAACGTGTATCGTGGGACCCACGCGTAGAATTGTGTAAAATTACCAGAAAACCGGATGATTTATTAATTTGTGTGTCTAAGAGAAAAAGGAAATATAAAAGAGAGTATTATCATGCAGCAATCACGTGGTTTTGCCTAGGGATCGGTTCTTTTACCTGACAAATGAATATTTTTGTAGCGACGAATAGAAATGTGCCACGTGTCTCTCTATATACACGTTAGATCATGTGACCTTGTTGAGTCTCAGAATCAGAATTTGGTGGTTCGAGCTGAAGACTTTAAACTCGAAAATTTCAGTTGGTGAGAAAAGTACCAATCTCTCTTCCATGTAATATTAGTATTTTAAAAGAAAATAAATTAGATAATATTATTTTTTTATTTGTTGCAATATTTTTCAAATATTAAAATTGTGTATCAAACAAAACCATCATTTTTTTTTAATTTTTTCGAATAATTTTCATATCACAATAACAAATAAAATATAGATGTAAACTATTTGACCTTTCTAATGTATTAAAAACGAATATTCAGTTCAAATTTGAGAGTAATACTCTTGTTTGATCGATTTAATATAGAGTTTTAATAGATTTTCAGAAATTTTTCTCTCTTTTTTTTACACTTTTGTTTTTTTTTTCATCACATGCAATTTATTTTGTGTTTTTAGTACAAGAATTTATAAAGTTGTTTTGGTAGATTCCTTTAGTTTTTTAAGATTATTAGAACGTGAATTTTATCCGTTCATGAACCTGTGAAATAATTATAACATGTTTTAAAATATAAAAAGAAAAGACAAAAGAGAGTAGTAAGCAATTTGTTAAATCCATAAATGAGGAATCTTCACATGATAAGAGATATTGGAGTAAAAAAGAAGTTGGGTTCAGAGTGTTCATCATCTTGGGTCTCTTTGAAAAGGATATTTTGATTTACATCTATAATATTTAAAACATGTGGTTTTTTGGTGCGGTAAATGATTCACAAAATTATTAATGTTTTTACAATGCATAAAATACATTGCAACAACGAAATTGTGTTCGATAAACGATGTATATAAAGTATCGACAAATAATTATCACAAATTGGTATATGGTGTAATGGTTTAGCAAAATTTGAGACGAGATTTATTTTAAACATAATCCTAAATTGTAATAGTAATTTTAGTTGTGTTGAATTTACTCATAAGAAAAAATGGAAAAAGAAGGAGCTCAATTCTGTACAATTAAATTTACAAAATAAGAAGTGAAACGTAGATAATGATAAAAATTATGTAGTATAGTGAACAAAATGTTAATAACCATTACCAAGAAAGAAAAGATATATACTTGTTAGGCAAATGGGACAAAAGTTCATTTACTTCTTAGGCAACTAGACATGAAATCGAAAAACGTTGGTATGCTCATGATTTCCTCCTCCTTATCTTGTCGGATTTCAAATCTATAACGAGGTTCAGTAATTCAGTACCAAAAATTCACTTCAACTCCTAAAAAATCAATATCTGCGCTATATAAAATATTTAAACTTAAATTATTTCTGTATAAATTTTGAACAATTTAATACCCAAAAATAAAAATATTTGCGAAAAATGATTTTCTATTGAATTTTTCGTGAAATCATGGATAGATTCTAGATGGATTAGAGACGAAAACGTCAATCCGTCGGTAATCCCCGTCTATATTTTTTCAAACGAAAATACCATTCGAAAACAGTATGTAACTGTCGATGATTTCTGGTCTTTATACGCGTTCATCTGTAAATTTCTAATGCTTCCAAACGAGACAATATTGGTTTGAAAAACTGTACTAAATTACGAACGGTTTGTTGATGGTTCATCAAAAAATATTTTTCGGTTTAATGACGCCTTGAGTTTAGTCCTTAATATGTCATCGCCTGTCCCTAATCCGTCCGGAAATTTCCAAAAAATACATATATAACCCACGCTTTAGTTTCCAACACAAAATTATCATACATTATACTTTATATAATCTTATTATTTCACATTATAATAACATCATCTTCGAAATCAAATATTTTTGTTTCAAAATGTTTGTACAAAAGAATTGATCTAGAAACTCTAGGTGTATCGATGAGTTTATGAAAAGCGTTAGACTTTTTACGACGATTGCGACAAATCAACAAGTTTACAAAGAAACCATTAAATTTGAATTTAATGAACAATTGAAGGAAGACTCGCCAATCGGAGAATCTACCGAAGAAGAAATGTTGATTGTGTAATTTTAATATTTAATTTTTAAAAATTATTTTTTAACATTATATTTTCAAGTTTCAATGGGCATCCGTTGGGACAAGCAGCAAAAACCAGTTGAAACATTTAATTTGGTTCGATACTTAGCAAATTTTCAAGTTTTCAAATTGTCAAAAGGCATCCGTTGGGAGTTAGCAATGGATGGACGTCGCCAAGGTATAGAATACCAATGGATAATCGTTTGAAAACTCCAACGGATACCCGTTGGTAATTGCAACGGATGCTCGTTGGTACATACCAACGGGCATCCGTTGAAAACGATCATCAATGACTATGCTACGACTACTACATCGATTTTCTGTTTCAATGGGCGTCCGCCGGAAATTCCAACGGAGCCTTATTGAAAGGAAGACGTACAGTCATTATGTCGTCCGTTGCCTTGAGAACGCAATGCCCGTTGAAAAACTAACAATCATATCAATTAATTGTATCCATTGAGGTGACATTGTTTTCAACGGACATCCGTTGGCATTTCCAATGGATATTTGTTGGAAATATATGTATTTGTATCGTTGAACAGTTCATTTTAACCACAATCTCAAAACCAAACATCAAATTCTCTAAAACAGAAACTCTAAACACATTAAACACAATGAGAGCTTGACGATTTATCGATTACGGTGGAATATTCGTTGGAGCCCCGCTACCGCCTCCACCGCCACCATATCGACCTCCTTGACCTATATCGACACCACCAATATTTGATGAAGAAGATGATATGGTAGATATAGAAGCATTGATAGTTTCGACAAGCGTCCTTCCGTCTTGATTATTGATCATGAACGTCCTAACGGGACGTTATGGTAAGATTTTATTTAGAAAAGTTCATATTAAAATTATTTATAAATACTAATTCATATTTTATTTCTATGTACATGTTTGATGTGGATGATATTCTAAAACACGCAAACAACAACATCATCCAAGGTTTGCTACAAGATCAACTCTATTATTCCTGCTTATACGCCGTCGATGGTGGTGTACATTTATCATAAGTATTTGTAATATAAAATTTAATTTTTAAATTATTATATACTTTTATTTATAAACTAAATTTAATTTTATAGTGCACATATAGATGGCAGAAGAAGGATACGTCGCGCATCTATACAGCTTGGATGCACGTCATGCAAGCCCCGTTGCGCTTAATGATGAACAATGCCAAGCTCAAATAATACAAGAAGAACGCCAAACTGACATGAGTAACGGACGAGGTAATAGAAGAAGAATGCCAACGGATCGAGGAATTCAAGGCCAAACGCGAGAAGGCTAAAAAATATCGGTACAACGAGAAGGTTCACGGGGATGGTTCACATCGCCTTATCTTGGATCAAAGTCATTCCTGAAATGAAAAAAATAATTGTTAAATGTTATTTCAATTAATGATTTAAATTTATTGTTATTTAAAATTGTTAACTGATTATATTACTATAATGTTATAGATGCATAGGATTGGAAGAGAACCGACTCTTCTTGAGCTGGTTGTAAAAACCCACGCAAGAAATCCGTTGTTGGGGAAGAGGTTGACAAACCAGAGCTGGTCGACCCTCGGGCAGAATAAACCATGAAAGTTATGACGTGGAAGATCACACAGCAATTACAAGCCATCGGTTCAACTCCTGACGATCTTAGTCATTTACAAAAGGATAAGATTTATTTAGAGGTACCAAAATAAGATCATTGCTATTATAATTAGTTACATAAATTTTCTAACGATATGCTAAAATTAACATACTTTATTTTACAGTCTCGACCATATAAAAGGCGTTTATATGGTCTAGGTTCACTATAAAAGGATATCATCGAGAACGCCACAACGGTACCTCCTGCGGTCCAAGAAACCTACACGCAAGAACGACGCGTCGAACAGTTTGAGACTATACTTCGAACAATGCAAGATGATCTTCGAGATACTCGAGTGCAGATGCTTCACATGGAGAGTATCATTGAGTTGATGTTCGGTCGAGCGTATCGGTCACCACCACTAGCGGGGAAAATAACGTCGAGACAAGAATTGATCATCGACTCTGATGCAATCCTTTCACAAGGCGTTGACGATCACGAGGATGAAGACGACATAACCAATTTAGATGATATGTAGTAATTAGGTTTTTAATTTGTATAAAATTTTTTATATTAATATTTTTTAATTTTTAAAATTTTAATTTTTTATTTTTAATTTTCCTCGTGAGTTTCTTAATGGACGTCCGATGAAAACTTTCAAACCTTTCAATGAGCATCTGTTGGATTATTTAAATTCCTGCCATTTCTTTTTACAACTAGAATCCGTTGATCTCTCCTACCATTTTTACCAACGGGTATATCCTTTGAAATGCTTTAACTTCCCGCCATTTTGTTTTCCAACGGGCTTTCAGAGGACATTCGTTACACTTCATCAACGGACATTCGTTGCACATTTTTAACGGTCATCCCTTGTAACTTTTCAATGGATATATCCGTTTCACTCTATTGACGTTTCGCAACGGATATTATCCGTTGCACTACCGTTGCAAATCGCAACGGATGCGAATTTTCAACGATCGATACTCAACGACTACATATCCATTGAAACATGTTGGGAATGGTCATTTCTAACGGAAACTAGCTATTTTCAATGGATTTTTTTGTTGGAAATGACTTGTTTTTTAGTGAAAGGAAGTTTGAGTTCTTAACAATATTGGTTCTTGGACCAAATCATCTTAGAAGAAGTTTGGATATGTTTCTTCAACCATTGATTGAAAAATTAAAAGAATTGTAGGAGAAGATCTTTAGGTAAAAAAATGAATATGAAATAGTTGAAGTGATTGAAAAAGAAGATAAATTTTGAAGAGACGATTTTTAGGATCACGTTCTATTTTTTCCATGATTCGAAATAGAGTTCTTACGTTTCATATTCTCCACAACAACAAATGATTTAGGGATTATAATTTTTTTGGATTTAATGTATCCCTTCTTTTTCATTCTTTGCGATCGGAACAATATATGTTGATTCCAAATTATCAGCCAATCCTACCACCATCCATTGAGCTATTTTCATCTCATATATATCACGAACCAATGATCGAGTAATTGTTAGAAAATGATGAAGAAAGACAAAAAAATTTGCGTCTAAACTCGAGTTGTAAAGAAGGAACATAATGGTACTTAAAAAATTTGAATATATAATCCATTTATATTTTATAATTTTAATTCAAGTTTTATTTATAAATTTTGTTATGAAAAGATTTCTCGATACATAACTAAAATGATGAAAGCTTATTTAGATTGACCATGTCACAACTAGACGTTTATAAATGGTTTTAGGTGAAAGAAAAATCAACAAAACTAACATATTTCGAATTACTCGGGCAATTGCATAAGAAAATAGATGGTTCATGGATCGCTGCCAAAGCAAAACAAGTTCATAATGATATTTATAGGATGACATCCAAACGAATGTCTCAAATTCTACAAGGAGAGAACGATTCTCAACCGTCTCTAAGTGAGAAAGAATTGAACGAGATATATCTTAGTTTAAATCGATTAGCTTTTTAATAGATTTTATTAACATATAATTTTAATTTTAGTTGTAATATATTTTGTAGCATGTTACGCCAACGGTTAAAAATATAACAACAAATGAAGATTTGCGCAATTAATTGATGCAATATCAACAAGCACTGCAAACCACTCAACGTCAATTAGGTGGAACTCGAGATTTACTAGAGGCCACACAAAATGTGTTGTGATACAATACATTTAAGACACAAATGCCTACAATTGATTCAGGTGAAATTGATGATGACGATTTGGAATCTCAGACTTGGTTGTGACTAGTTATTTGTATATATTTCGTTATGTAACAACTTTTAAAAACAATTCAATATTTGTTAAAAATTTATTATTTTAAAATTTTAAGATTTTTATAATTTAGTTTAACAATAAAAAATTCTAAATGGGCGTTCCATCCACAATTTACGGATATTGGATTCCATTCGAAACTTATGTATGCTATTTCTCGTTCGGAATTTTTGAACAAACTAGGGCATCTAAGAATTATGAAAAACTTTGGGAACCGTTTAAAACTACCCGATAGATTTCGTCGGGTTTTTACGATGTTTTTTTCTAACAGTTTATTCGAAGATGTTTTCCACAAATACTATGTCCGTAAATTTGTAAAACCCGTGGACAAAATCTGAACGGTTATATTTGTCTACAGCTTCGAACAAGTTACAAACTGTGTAACTTTATAGAATTATTGACGAATTCTGAATAGACGTTCATTATGAACTCTCGTTTCCGGACGGATTGCTAACCGCAATACGTTTGCAAAGATTTCGGACAATCCAATTTTTTTTAGAAGGATAAT
The DNA here is from genome assembly GCA_036759665.1 of Gynandropsis gynandra. NCBI lineage: Eukaryota > Viridiplantae > Streptophyta > Magnoliopsida > Brassicales > Cleomaceae > Gynandropsis > Gynandropsis gynandra. The sequence continues at coordinate 18,655,136 of CM071861.1, forward strand.
TCTGATTTACTTTTCTTTTACTATATTACCAAGTACCAACAACAAGGATACTATTTATTTTTATATAAAATAATAATCTTTCAAGTCTTGCATGATAACACCTCGTGAAACAATATATTCCCAAACACCAATTATTTCATCTTTATTCTTGATAAAAGAGAATATTCATAGTTAAATGGAAAGTTTATATTTCTATTTGGTATTAAATTTTGTAAATCGTTCAATGATTTTCAATTTGAGGAGTTCCCTATACCGAAAACATTAAAAAATATTTCATGACAGTATTCCAAAAAAAAAGGATGCTAAAACATTTGTTATTTGGACTTCTAGATTATAACAAGAAGTAGGTAAAACTTAGGAGTACACTCACTAAAAATTCTTAAGATTCATTAGTACAAAAATATTTTTGTTTTTGGATTTCATTACACTAAACATATGTTATTTTCAACATATATGTCTAATGAATTTTTAAAATGGAAATTAACGTAAAAATACTGTAGATGTAAATGTTGAAAATCTCTTTAAAATCATTGAAATTTCGTTGAAAAGTTAAACTTATGAATTGATAATTCAATTGAAATTAACGACGGATTAAGATTGAAAAGTCCGACGATAATTTTAAGGGATGACATTTGAAAAACTCAGTTCAAATTTATCAACGTATAACTGATTAAAACTAACTAAAATTATCAGCGGGTGCTGGTTGAAAATAGGTTAGAAAGTATCAATGAATAAATATGGAAAATAAGTTAGAAATTATAATTGGATGATAGTTGGAAAATCATTAAAAATATCAATTTGTGACGGTTGAACATTATCGACGGTTGATGTTGAAAATTATCAAGGGATAACTGTTGAAAATTATCAATAGATGATAAAAAAATTATCAATGCATGACGGTTGAGCCGTTGAAAAAGAAAAAATGTGGAAAAGTAAGAAAAAATGACTTTCGTTTTCTATTTTCAACGGTTATACGTTGATAATTTTCAACAAATTCCATTGAAAACAAAGAAATATGCAAAAATAAGAAAAAATTTCAATCACATGTTTATTTTTTGTTGCAACGGATTTCCAGTGAAAATTTTAATTCTTAACACCCATTATACTTCATTTTGTTCACTAACTTTTCTTGATTTCTCTCATTTTCTAAATATTCTTAAAAAATGATTTATCTCATTTTTTAATTATATATATAAGTATATTTAGATTTGTTAAAATTTGTGAATCTATAAATACTTATTAGATTGTTAGAATTACCATTGTTGTATCTTTTTATACTTAATAATATGATATTTGATCATATGATAGTTGCTAAAGCAAAATTATGTATTGTGATCATTTATAATAAAAATTAAAATTTTTATATATTTTAAAAAAATTATCAATGGAAGACGATTGAAAATTTCAATGAATTATGACAATTGATTGTTAATATAATAAATATTAAATATTTACTAGAATATTTAGTATACCTATAATAAATCTCTATATTGAACTTATATACTTATTATTACATTAATCTAATGTATCCAATCATTCTCCTAATTACTTGATATGAGAAGTTTTTCTTCTTTTACCCTAATCTTTCAGTGTTTCTAGCGTCACCTACTTTCTTATGTCGACTTCCATGGCCATTGCACCGATGTCGGAACGACCTTTTGCAATCACAAAAATTAAGTCTCATTTTCCAATTGTACTTGACATGGAGGAGATCAACTATGAGTCATGTTGCGATATCTTTGAAACACATTGTTTAAGTTTCGACGTTTTGATCCACATTGATGGCTCTGCCCCTCTGATCACCGTCTCATCTGATGATTGGAAGTGCGTTGACGGTCTCGTGAAGCTTTGGATCTATGGGACCAACTCGTCCTCTTGTCTAAGAGATATTGCAGACCAAATCCACAACCCACGTCATATGGATACCCCTTGAACGTATCTTCCGTGACAACAAAGAGGCTCGCGCGTTTCAACTCAAGAATGACTTGCGCACAATCATCATTAGCGATCTTTCAATTCACATCAACTGTCAATAGTTCGCAAGATCTCCGATCTCCTCGCAAACCTCGATATGCCAGTGATGGATAAGGCACTAGTCATGCACATCTTGAATGGTCCGATGTAAAAATCGATGGAATCATCAACGTGATACAACACCAAAAATCATTCCCCCACTTTTGACGATGCTTGATCCATGCTAGCCCTTGAGGAACAATGCTTGGCCAAAACTCTATGTTCTGACCCCACTCACCACGATCACAGCTCGACACCCATTGTCCTATTTGCTCGGCGAACCAACATTTCATCGGCATTAATCGTGCATCCTCCCTTCCATCATCGCGATCGTTCACAGGATCTAGGAAATAGAGGCAATCTTGGATATCATCATGGTATTTCTCAACATACGTGGCAACATAAATCCATGTATCTTGCATTGACAATGCCACCCACCTAGAACATGTTGGCACAACATTCTCACATGCCCGCATTTTGGGGGCCTCACGGATATGCATGTCTCGTCCCTATGTACTACCCCTGGTACATTATGCCTCCTTCGTTGGTCTCATACTTTACATATCCGACTCTTGGTGGTCCTCCAATTGTGTCCTCGAGATTTCTTGCACTATTAGACTCGATTCATCAGCAATAGGCATTGCAACATAACTCTCCCTTCCACATGTAGGCTCCAACAACGAAAACACATGCACATTGTGTTTCGACCGCTATCGATGCTCTACCTGATCTGGTTCAGGATTTTAACGTCATGATTATTCGCAATACTGGCGATGACCTCTTGGTGCATGGACATTTAAACCTCTGCTCATCCGATCTCTCAACCACGTACGAGATAATTTTTAGTTCAAGCACTAAGCCTACGGTAAATCCGAACCACACATACACCATTCCCATTGTTCTCGTCACCCCATCAATTGTCATAAATCTTGTATCGGTTAAATAATTTACTCGTGATAATAATTATTGCGTTGAATTTAACGCTTCTAGCTTCACTGTGAAGGAAAAGATGACACAACAAGCTATACTCCAATGTGATAGCTCGGGTTTATTTGTACCCCATCCTTCCCAAATTCTCTTGTGCTCGGTCTCTCGATTCGTAACTCACATTTCTCACCTCAAACTTGTTTTCGTTCTTTAAGTTCAATAGGTGTTTATCAATGTAGTAAAGACAAAGCACATTCTCTTTTTCGTGCTTGTCAACTCGGAAAACACATTCGTCTTCCATTCAATAAAGTTATTTTTTCAGTTTTCTCTCTTTTGAATTCATACACTCGGATTTTTGGACCTCCCCTATACCAAGTACTAGCGGGATTCAATATTATGTCATATTTCTTGATCAATACTTTCTCACTTTGTTTAGGTATATCCACTTCGTCGAAAAAGTGAGGTATTTGCAAAATTCATTCATTTTCACTCCTATGTTCACACTCAATTCAACAAACAAATCGAAATCTCTCAATGTGAAATAAACCCTTAACAACTGCACACTAAATAAACCCTTTTGACACTTCCTTGATTCCAATGGCATCGTCGTTTTTTTCTTGTCCATACACATCTCAACAAAATAGGAAAGCTGAGTGCATGATTCGCACCCTTAACAACTGCACACTACTCTTTTATGCCCCCATGCCATTTCATATTTGGATTTAAGCCTTTAATGTGTCCGTGCACCTTAGAAACATATTACCCTCGACCACCATCGATAACGACATATATACCATTCACCAAATTTCACCAAAAACCCATATCTTACAAACACTTACGTGTTTTTGGGTGCCTATGCTTCTCTACTCTCGGTCACCTCATGTGTATTCCTTGGGTACTAGAGAAATAGAAAGGTTTTCGGTGACTTACTATCTTGACAGATTATTATATCACACCATGTTATCTTTGACAAGAACATATTTTTTTTACCACGAAACACTCAACACCCGTCGAACCATATCAATTCCAGCTTCCCAATGATGAGCCCTTACTAACATTTCAATCTTTTCTACTCTCAGCGACCCACACCCAGGAGACCCTCACCCCCATCATGGCCTCACTCCATGATCACCTGAAGCCAACACGCCATTAGAAAACCAAGAAAAATCCTTAACACAACCACCCTATCTCTCATTCCCAAATCCTAAATCCAAACTTTAGAGAATCCACATTGGTATACCGCAATGTAAAATGAATTTGATTCTTTAATTAAAAATAGAACTTGGGACTTGGTTCCTAGTCCTTCGGTGTTAATATAGTTCGCTCTATGTGGCTTTTTCGACACAAACTACATGTAGATGACTCATTGGCTCGATATAAGGAGTGTCTCGTTGAAAATTGCAAACCGCATTATGGTATCACGAGAATGACCTATTCATCAATTGGACATCAAAAATGCTTTTCTCCATGGTGATCTCCGAGAAACTGTCTACATGTTTCAACCGTCGGGGTTTCGCAAAACTCAACATCCTAATTTTTTCTTTCATCTCAAGTGTTCCCTCTACAGCTTAAAACAGGCCCCTAAGCATGGAACCAACGTTTCACCGCCGTTATCTCTTGCGTAGGTTTCCTCCAAAGTCAAAGTGACTCCTCCTTGTTTGTCATGCAACGTCGGGAGCAACAGGTCGTTCTTCTACTCTACGTCGATGACATCATTCTCATGGCCTCCATGACGTCTCTTCTCCACCAAATTATTACTTCTTTCGTGACAAAGTTCGACATGGATGATATCGGGGCTCTCTATCGCTTTCTCAGAGTCACTACAAACGAAAACAATGTCGGTCTTTTTCTTCACCAAACCACATATGTCGGGACTCTACTTGATCGTGCTGGGATGGCTACATGTCATCCATGCATCATCTCGGTTGACACAAAGTCGAAGCCATCTACTAGTGAAGGTCCTCCGATGTCCAATCCTAGTTTCTATCGAAGTATTCTCAGTGCTCTACAATATCTTAAATTCCCTTGTCCCAACATCCAATATGTTATTCAACAGCTTTGTCTGTTTCTTCACGATCCTCGGGAACCACAATTACAAGCCATGAAGCGGGTGCTCTGATATATGCTCAAGACCGCTCATCTGGGTTTGGAGTTACGTCTATCTTCTACGACGAGACCTCATGGCCTACACCGATGCAAAGTTGGTCTGGTGTACTGACATGTGCCGCTCCACGTCAGGTTACTATGTGTATCTTGGTGATAATCTAATTTCTTAGTCTCTCGTTCAAGCATCGAAGCCAAATATTGTATGTCACCAATGATGTGGCCGAGACTTAATGGTTACAGAATCTCCTTATTGAGCTTTATTGCCCGCTCTCTCGTTCTACACTAGTTTATTGCGACAATGTTTATGCGGTTTACTTGTCAATAAAACCCATTCCACCACCAACGTACGAAACACATTGAGATAAACATCCATTTTGTTAGCGAAAAAGTTGTTTTGTGTTCAGTTCGTGTCCTACATGTTCCATCATTCCGACGGTTTGCATACATATTTACCAAGGGATTTCCAATTTACTGTTCAGGGAGTTCCGATATAGTATTTGCGTTCGACCATCTACCACTACGACTGCAGGGAAGTGTTAATATATTATATAATAAAAATGTAATATTTATTAGAATATTTAGATTACTTAGATTATCTATAATATATTTAATTTACCTATTATAGATCTTTATATTGCAGCATTGTATATACTTGATTGTTACGTTAGTTAGTGAAATGTATCTAATAATTCTCCTAATTGCATTGATGATCGTTGAAAATATCATTTTTAAACGGATTATTTTTTTACTCTTCAATATCTATTGAAATATTTTAAAAATGATAAATTTTAATAGATTTTTAATATTTTTTAACGTATTCAACCTTTATCCTAAAAAATAAATAAATGATAGTTTATTGGCATTGGTGTGAAAGGTTACATGTAGTACCTTGTGATAAAAGGCCATTAAAATCAGTCTCTTCAATTTATTATTATGTTGTGTCATTTTCTATTTATTATATTAAATAATTGATTGAAAATGTTATGTTAAAATATACTTTTTATGTTAAATTATCATTTATTATTTTGTATTGCTTTATATACAATAAAATATGAATTATTAACTTTTATATTTAGCATTAGATGATCTGATTTTTAAATTAGATTTTGGATTTAATCAAATTCAAATTAATATTTGATATAATTTATATATATGTGCTTGTTATAATTAAGTCAAAATAGTGATTTTTACCCGAACAACTATTTAAAATTCAATATGATCAAGAGAGGACATATGCCAATGTAACTAGCATACACTAACTCAAATCTTGTCAACAAAAGGATAAAATATTTAATCGGATAGAGAAAAAACAACATTGTAACATGTACTATCTTTGTCTATAAAATGGAAAAGAAACAAACCTATATAATATATTAATTACAATCTATGCGAAGATTCTCAGTTCAAATATGTTGTACTATGAATCAATACAAATATTTACTTCATGAAACGACAACCAAACTCAACAACAAATGTACAAATCTCTCCTTAATTTTCACTTAATTTAAGGCATTTATTTTTTTGTTTTCTCTCTACTTAGCAATAAGGAACAAATATAGAAAAATTTAACACATAACTTCATGCCAATTGCTCTCGTGTTCTCATTAGTACTACTTAGTACCCATAAAAAAACCAAGAGAAAGACGTAAAAATCTTTGAATAAAAAAATTAAGCATTAAAGTTATCAAATAATGTATTAACTAAACAAATGCATCACCATTTCATTTGTCCAAAATTTTCTGTGTCACATCAATAAAAAATATACATACATACTTCAATTATTTGAAGATAAATTTTAATATATATACATATATATTACGTGGCAATTGTAATAGTTAAAAAGTATATATTATTGCAAACTAAAGACACTTTTACATTTTCAAAATTCTGTGCCTAATAAATCCTCAATCTCAACATTTTTTATACACATTTTTTTTGTGTTTTTCTCACGGAAAGTAAAAATAAAGGAAAATAGTTACAAGTCCTATGAAAAAAAAGTGATGGCACGAAAAGAAAATTAAGATAAAAAAGGGGGCAGATATGGGAAGGTGTCGGTGCCGACAGAGTAACCGGAAGAAACGGTGACCGGTGAAATGGATTCCAAGTTCCTTATACGATACACGCATCTCTCTCTCTCTCTCCCACCGTCGGTCGACTCTCAATTTTTCATACGCAACAGTTACATTTAATCACTTTGTAGGCCCAAATTTTTCATTATTTCTAACCAATATAAAAATATTGTCATAGTTAATGTTGTTCTTTATAATTATTTAGGTGCAAATCTAGGAACACCATATATTTATATGCAAGATCCATATCTTGAAATAAGGAATCATGGAAATATTGAATAAAATTGTTAAAGAGTACAAAAAATTTTAAAAATCGTGGGAAATTGGTTTAATGCCTTGAAACTCTCGTCTATGCATCGCATTACTAAAAAAATCCACTGAGATAATTTCTAATCTATTCCGAATGGCTTTAATTTAACCTATGAATAGATGAAACAAATATTTCTCATTCCAAATCCAAATCTATTCCCATTCAAACATAATAACAGCCCCTAATATACATTAACTTCTTTAATTATATAAAAAAAACTAAATATCATTGTGGGCACATTCGGCCCATTTAAACATTTAACGATACTCGTTTTTTAGTGGCTGAAAATCTATAGCCTATATGTTTCGGCCCACTTTGATTATCTCCACCACAACTAGGCTTTCATGAACTATTAAACAATGTATTTCCATTTGGTAGAAAAAATGTTGAACCCTTTGCAAGAAATGGACATTTAAACGTTTCTATCTGTTCTCACGTACTCTAGAGATCCTGAATTTGTACATTTCTTTCGTATTCTTAGTAAAATAATTGATTTTTAAGTTACAGAAGGTAATTTTAAGAATTAAAATGAACAAAACTCCGCATTAATACCTAAATGAAAGTTCGTATCATTTCGATGAAGAAAAATTTTCATGGGTGTTAAGTATGAAAATGAGTTTGGTCAGCGAGATGAAATGAGATGAGAATCTAAATTCTAAGAAAATGGTCAAAATTAGTTCTTTACAAATGTATTAATGAGCATGATGTTAGCAAAAACTTCATCTTGGTCCTCATTCAATTTGAGTGATGTTAAGGTCTATTCAACCTACAATTGGTATGAAGATGATGCTTGAGATGGCATGGAAGATTCTTTCGGACTATGTGGAGTGACAAATCTTTGGGTATTTGTCTTTTAAGGAATGGAAGGAGCAAAGCAAAACCACAATCCTTTCTCAATAATACATTCTTAAATAGCCTTAGTTCATCATCTTAATCCGTAAAAAAAATCCATAAATTCAATGGATGTTGACTTGTTTTAATGCTAAAATTGTTAATTCTGAAAAACTTAATATATGTACAAACGGCTATAACTAAATTTGATTCCAACGTGTTACATCAAATTCCATTCAAACAACAAATTCGATCCCCTAGCACACGAATTGGAGGTCTTTATAACAACACTTAAGAATTGGGAAAATAAATATACGATTATTCTATAAATTATATATATAAAAGTTCTTATAAATGAAGGTTCACCTCATCAAATTTTTTTATCTTTATTTTTTATTTATTATATATAATTAAATCAATAATTAAACTTATTAAATATAATTAAATCAAAAAATTCAAATTTAATGTTATAATAATAAAAAAACGAAAAGATAAACAGATGAAACAGAAAACTAAATTGATCATCATTATATATAAATTTAATAGTTAATAAAAAATTAAAAAAAAATAAAGTTTTCCAAATAGTTGTTCATATTTAAATTCATATTAACATAAAACTAAATTGATCACCATTATATATAAATTTTAATAGTTAATAAAAAATTTTAAAAATAAATTTTTCCAAATAGTTGTTCATATTTAAATTAATATTGCACAATATTTATTACTTATAGATTAAAAAAAATTTTGATTCATAAATTTTTTAGGATACACAAAAAAATTATATTTTTTCAACATGCGGAAACGAAAACATCCAAAACATATCAACGTATCAAATGCACAAGCTCATATTGCTGAGAAAATAATCTCTTTCCAACATTGTGATGCTTTAATATAGCCTTCTGAAAGTGTGGACCGAGAACCTAACAAATGGAATTTGTTATTTAATATGTGTTGTATGAAAGGTCGAATCATATTATCAAAAGTTCCAGAACCACGTGTTCTGTTAGAAGAGCTATATAGCAATTCCCTTGCCTTTCAGACAAACATCATGGCTTATAATTCTATTTTGGCATTTACATCAATTGGTGCAAAAATCGACCATTCTACAACCCTGGAAGAGGTCCTTATACTTTCAGAATCCACAGACAAAATCACCACCAAATAGGATCTTTTTTACCTGTTCAAGGAAACTCTCCGAAATTTGCCCAGCTCTATATCTATGACACGAAAAATGAGGTCCACAATCGCATAAGTACTCTCAACCGAACTTGAGAATTGAAAGAGCGTACAGCTCCACGAAAGTGGATGAGGGGAAAAGACGTCTGGCGCTGCAATTAATTTGGTTTTGACTGTGGTTTCTAAGGTTTTGTTTCTTTCACTTATGATTGTGGTTTCGATTCATGAACTCTCTTATATATTATAAATTTTGATTGTAGTTTCAATGGAAAATGCATGCCATTTGATTTCGTATTAGAGCTGCGTTTCGCTTTGATAGCTCTGGTATTATATCTCATATGTGCAGTCATTTGGATCTTGGGATAAGTATATATGCATATATGTGTGTCTTGGTGTATAATTGGATTTTTTTATTGTATGTGTATATTTTTTGATGCGATAAAGATGAAGAATTTGAATCTTTAAGTGTGGGAGTAAAGTGAGTTGTGTGCGCCCATGTTGCATCTATTTTGCTGCATTGGCAAACTTCACCATGGATCTGATCAAATTATCTATTAAAGTCATTTGTAGGTTCATCCATTCTATTACCCACCAAGACATATCCACACATGACTAAGATAATTCAGAAAAACTAGGAGATTGTAAGATGCCTCGAGTTGAACTTCAACTCAAGATAATCAAATGCAATTGAAAAAAATATGTTTGCATAGGAAGCTGCAACTGTTAACCAAGCAATTGCGATATGCTCTACAACTAGAGTGAATTATATTCTCGAAGCAGTTCTTAATTGAAAAAAAGCCAAGTTTTTTTTGGAAAATGAAGAGGCGAGTTTTACTTACAAAGCAAATCCATATGAAGAACAAGACTATAGAAGTACCGACGATTCAATATCCCAAAATATAGGAAGTATTGCACGATTGTTCTTACTTATCAATTTGTTGGTACATTGTCCACTTTCTTCTTTATACTTCAAACACGATTGTTGGACATATTGAATTTATGAAACTATAGAACTGATATTTTATCCCAATGGAGAAATGCATATGTCAAGCAAATGTAATTTATATTTTATCCATTAGCCTTTTAGGTCATTGTTAAATGACACTTTTTTCAATCTTCAAATCAGTTCTTTTACCTTCTCCAAAGTAAAAATTCTTTTGAAGAAGTCTTATCTAGAAAAAAATCCTTACAGTAGTGTTTTTCAACTTTTGTTGAACGATCCATCTTAAATATTTTGGTTCATTGATCGATTTAAACTGTTAACATTCTTTTGTGATATAGATATCTTGATACGATTAATTTTCCTAATAAATATGGAGATCTTTCACGCAATATTAGAATTTAAATACTAATGATTTGTTATTGTATTACGAATTTAATCTAAAAAACAAATTGCGACTTATATATATATATATATATTTAACAAATAAAAGTGAAAATGAGAAAACAATAAAAAAAGTTATTCGTTTATTAATCATATATTTAATTTTGTTCCAAATATTATAAATCATATCGTAGAAATAACTAACTTAACAAAGGTTTCATATATATTTTATAAGTTCATTAGAGCATCAAAACCTTATCTTCACTAAATAGTAAATAGAACAATATAAACGTTCAAACACTCATTCACAAACTTATATGTGGCCACATATATGAAACTATATCATTTTCAAACCTCAATGATTGTATAAAACCAATAATTTATCAAGTCTTAAATTTAAAGGAATTCCTCTACATTTCGAAATCTAAAAAGATGATATACCCTATTTTCAAAATCATCGCCTAGATATCTAACCCTACGTAATCACATATAAAAACAACATAAAAATAAAATTTAATGTAGATTTGATGCATAATGAAAACAATAGAAAAACAACGTTAATAGATAATAAAAACTAAAAGAGACAGATATTCAAAACAATACCAGTTTTATTTATGAATCAATCTTTTTAAATACATTTGTTTTTCATTACAATGTATTCAAGACTTTCCCGGATAACCCCCTGAGTTAGACGTAAATAATTAACTTATTGTTTCTCTCTCTCTCTCTCTCTCTCTCTCTCTCTCTCTCTCTTGTATCATGTATCTCTCCAAGTACACTTACAATCCTCAATTATCAAATATCACTAATTGTCGTACTTCCTCGATACCCAAACCTAGATGTTACAACTCCTTTTATATAGTATGTTTTCACACCTAATCTTTACTCTAATCCAAGAACATATTTCCTCGTCTTTAGTCTCATCTGCTTCCTCTTTTCTTGTCCCTTTTCCAGTTTGACGACTCCTCTGTCTCGTTCTCTTTCACATTGAATTTTGAAAAATAGCCGAGTTGTATTAGTTCTCATTGAGCTTCTCAACAACCTGAAATTTCAAAATAGATCTAACACATTCCTCAAATATAACATTTATAATTCATATCACATAAACACGGATTATCAGGAATTACCAATTCACCAAACATAACGAATCCTGATATACGAATAAGTCCACATAGTTCACACCAGATTCAAGGTTCACAAATAAAACAGAAGTTCAAAAACATTTAAATGCACTTAAAACATTTAAATTTCTTGTTGCGGCCTTTTTCTCGCGGCTTTACTTGCACTTGTAGTTTGACTCCTTGCATTCCCCCTGTTTGTGTGATAAGAAATAAAAAAAAAACATGTTAGTTCCAAAATCAGAATAAACACAAATAAGATGAACTTAATGTTACACTGATTTTCTCTTAGTTAGCTTTGTTAACGCCTTCAAATCCTTCTGAATAAGTTGGATCTCGGTCATCACACCAGTTAGACGTTTCTCCAAATTAATGATGTTTTGTGTAACATCAGTTTCATTGTTTCCAATATCTTCAGTAGCTAGCATCTTGCTGACTTAGCATTTTTCAAAGATTATCCATGGAGGAATTTTCTCTCTCTTTTAAAATGTGGAACTTTTTGGATCAGAATGTTCTGGATCAGATATGAAAATGGCAAGATGAACTTCCTTGCATTCGACAACCCAAGGCCAATTATCCGATCAAGAATAACATTTCTAAAATTGACAAGGATTCCATTTTTCACACAGAATAACAAGAGTATTGTATCATGTCGGATACCATCCGTTTTCTTGTTTAGTATCCAGTTGGTTATGCAAATCTTGTTCAAAAGAGCGTATTCCCAGAATTAGAAATCTGTCCAGACCAGTTCATTAGCTCTTTTCTTGTCAATGCTTGAGTGACCATGTCCATGTGAAGATCGATTTCTAGCTCCTTCACTCTTGATGTTTTAACATTCGGTGTACCAAAAAATTTATTGATTATCACAACATTGAAGTGGATAATACTCCCCCTAACATATACTTGTCCAAACACTGCTGACCTAGACTTATTAATCTCTGAGTTCAAATTTGCATAGAACTCATATATTACTTCATTACATACATAAACAATGTTTGTCAAAAAAATTTCGACAAGTATATCCCACAATGGAAAATGTTTAAACTGATTGACATTTAATCCCTTTTCACTTAGGATTTCTCTCTCTTTCAATATACCGAACCTAGAAACTCCTATTTCTGAATAAAATATATTCAAAAAACATTCGAAGGGTCATTTTAGGGGTACCTTGTGTGTTTGGAACCTCTGAAGATATTGGTTGTCTCTGATGTTCAAATCTCGTTTCAGATGTGTTCTCTACTACATTTGGTTCATACTTTTTGTATGAGGACGAATTTGAACTTTCCTTTCGTCTTTTTGTTCTAGACGAAGACTCAGTAGATATTGTAGATTGTTGATCGATATTTGCTTGTGCCCTCTTAGGACCTACTCTATTTCTGGCCATCTGTTTAAACCGTTTCTCGTTGATCCTCGGAGGGTTTCCTGTAATCCGAAGATCATCTTTGTTGATTCTCTTGTCATTGTATATGACTATATCTTCAACACTCATTGTTCTTCTTCCTTATGCTTCTCTGTTTATTTTTTTCTTTTGGTTTGCTATAAGAAAACAAAATGCACTTTCTTCTTCGGCAACAACAATTAGGGTTCGAGAAGATATACTAAGATGTAAGGCATTTTTTTTTTCAAAAAAAATCACAAACCTTTAAAATGAGGGTAACTGCAATAGCCATGTGTGTCATATCAACAACCTCCATATTTTCACATCACATAAATCAACTTTTTTAAATCACTTTGTTTATTTCTCTTTTATTTATTAAATATTATCCAATTAAAAAAATTATTTAAGCGAAATAAATCTATTCAGAATAAATAAATAACACATAAGGTTAACTTTAAGTATATTCACTCAAATCTTTGATTCACCTCCCTTTTTTATTACCTTCAGAAACACTTTTTTTTTTATATTGTTAGTCATAAGCTTCTAGAAGTTGTTTAGATAATCTTTTGTTCATATAACAAGCTCTTTGATTACCCTTTCAAGAATACTCTTATGTATCAATTTGAACATAGAGAAATATTTAAGCAAAAATTTGCTTTGTATCATTCGAACGTTATAACTGAAATTAAATATCTCACAACTTAGACCAAAGCTTATACTCATAATAATTATTCTTTTAATCATCATTTTTAATTTAAGAATCAACAAGATATTTTCACACATAACTGTTAGAGGAGTAAGAAACTAAAATTAAACAGGTGCACTTAAATAACATTGAAGTGTATTTAAAAATTGAGTGTTTACCAACACAACATCAAACCTTATACTTTATTTCTTTTTTCTCATTAAGAATACAATTTCAAGCTTATCATTTTTATCCAATCAGAACACATTAAAAAAAATCAGAGTTTACAAACACCTAGTGATTTTCTTAAAGAAACAAATCGATTTAAATCCAATGGTTTTGTGAAAAGATCTGCTAAATGACGTTCAGTTGGAACATATTCTACCCTCATTTTCTTTTGTCCAATCTTTTCTCTAAAAAATGATGCTTAATCTCAATATATTTCGTTCTTGAATGTTGTACATGATTTTTTGAAATATCAATTGCACTAGTATTATCATACAAAGCAACAAAAGTTTTCCAACTCATACCATAATCCATCAACATCTGATTTATCTAGATTAGTTGAGTACAACAGTTTTCCAAGGCAATATATTCAAATTTGGTTTTAGATAAGGATGTAGAATTCTGCTTTTTCCTACACGTAAGCACAAGTCAAGTCTGCTTGTAGTGAGGTAAAGCAACTTCTAATCGTGCTTATGTAAAGTTTTACTTCCACATCCTCTCCCATTGAGTCTTTAGTTAGTTTTGTAGTGGTTGACATAGGAGTATTAGCCGACTTGCTTTGATCAATTTCAAATCTCTTGACCAGATTCTTTGCATATTTGCTTTGAGATATAAAAAATTCTTCATTCAGTTGCTTCATCTGTAAATCAAGAAAGTAGTTTAGTTCGCCAAACATACTCATTTCAAACTCTTATTTCAGGGTTTTACGAACCAATTTACTTTAACTTGTGATTTCGAACCAAAAACAATGTAATCAATATAAATTTGTACTAACAGAAAAATATCATCAACATTATGTATAAATAAGGTTTTATCTACTCCCCCTCTTTTGTAACCGTTCTTGATTAGAAAACTTGTCAGTCTGTCATACCACGCATGTGGTGCTTGCTTAAGTCCATACAAACCTTTCTTTAACTTGTAAATATGATTTGAATGATAAGGGTCTTCAAAACCTTTAGGTTGTTCAACATAAACCTCTTCTTGCAGAATGCCATTAGAAAGGCATTTTTAGCATCCATCTGGAACAACTTAAAACCAAGAGAACATGCAACTCCAAGTAATAATCTTATGAACT
Organism: Gynandropsis gynandra; assembly: GCA_036759665.1. NCBI lineage: Eukaryota > Viridiplantae > Streptophyta > Magnoliopsida > Brassicales > Cleomaceae > Gynandropsis > Gynandropsis gynandra. Next base: position 18,670,376 of record CM071861.1, read on the forward strand.
CTAATCTAGCAACGAACGCAAAAGTTTCATCAAAATCAATACCTTCAACTTGTGTATAACCTTGTGCCACCAATCTCGCCTTATTTTTAACAATTTCACCTAGTTCATTAGTTTTATTTTTGAAGATCCACTTAGTACCAATAATATTCACATAAACTAGATGAGGTACTAACATTCAAACATTATTCCTAACAAATTTTTCTAATTCCTCATGCATTGCTATTACCTAAGACTCATCACTTAATGCATCACTGATACATTTAGGTTCTGTCTGAGATGTACAACAAGCAAAATTGACCATGTCATGATAAATCACTTTTGACTTACCTCGTGTTCTTCTACCATCTCCAATATTATCAATAACATCATCAATTGAATGAATTCTATGTATAGTTGTTAGCTCCATTTCATGTCTTTGACATTTATTTTCATCATGATCTTCTTCCATCATGCTTTCGTTTGATATCTGTTCATTAGGTACACTTAAATTTTCATTTTCTGTCCCAGTATTTCCTTGCAATGAATGTGCATAAAAAGGAAACATAACTTTCTCAGATAAATGATCTTCATCAAACACAATATTTATAGATTCAACAACTGTTCTTGTTTGAAGATTGTAAATTCTGTATGCAGTTGTATTAGTTCCATATCCAAGAAAAATTCCTTCATCATTTTTTGCATCAAATTTTCCAAGAGATTCCTAGTCATTTAATACATAGCAAGTACACCCAAAAATATGAAAATAACTCAGATTTGGACTTTTACCTTTCCAAAGTTCATATGGTGTTTTTGACATACCTGGACAAACATATACTCGATTTATAATGTAACAAGTAGTTATTGCTTCTGCCCAAAAACGAATTGAAATAGACTTTTCATGAAGTATAGCACGAGCCATCTCTTGAAGAGTCATATTTTATCTTTCAACTACACCATTATGTTGTGGTGTTTTTTAGTAGAGAACTCATGTACAATACCATGTTTCAGACAGAACTTTTAAATAACATCATTTTCAAACTCTCTTCCGTGATCACGCTGAATTCGTTCTATACTTTCTTTTGTATTTTTCAATTGCAAGAACAAAAGTGAAACAATTCAAAAGTATCATATTTTTCTCTCAGGAATTTGACCCGAGTGTACCTTGAAAAATCATCAACAATAACAAAGATATACCTTTTCCACCAAAACTCTCTGTCTTCATTTATCCAATTGAATCCATATGAACCAATTCTAGTATTTTTTCAGTCTTAAGATCAGACATCTTCTTGTGATGATCTTTAACTTGTTTTCCCAATTGACACAGTTTACAAGTTTAAGATTTATCAAGATTTAATTTAGGCATACTCTAACAATGTTTGAGCTAGAAAACTTTTACAGTGAACGGTAATTAACATGTCTCAATCTTTGATGCCATAATGACAAGTTGTCTTCCGTTGCTTTGAGACATATTTTCTCTTCACTCCAGATGTAGCATTTATTTGATGACCTTGTACTTGTAAAAAGACATTTATCATCAGAATTCATGACTAGGTATTCCTTTTGATTGAACTAAACCTTGTGATTACTGTCACATAATTGACTAATACTAATCAAAATAGCAGTCAATCCAGTAACATATTGCACGTACTTCAGATGAGGTTGTCCAGGTGTATCTACATCTCATTTACCAAGAATTTAACCTTTGTTTCCATCTCCAAAGATAACGTTACCAGCATTCTTGATTTCAAAAAAATTTGATAAATGTTCTCTTGTACCTATCATGTGTCTAGAACATCCACTATCAAAATACCGAGTGTTTGATTTATTTTTTATGTGCAGAGATGTAAGCTACATTGCAATATAGATCACTTTTTCGTATCCAGATTTATTTATTTTCGGTAGATCATACTTACCTGAATCATGCGTAAATTTCTCGTTGCAATTAAATTGTTCGTGTCCTTTTATTCCACAGAAATAACATCTCACAAAATTGTTCGTAGAATATTGTATTGGAAATCTTCTTCCAAAGTTATACTTATGACTGTAATATTTGATATTTGAACCATAATTTCTTTTGTTTACAATCATTTTAAGTGAATTGCTCTGTTTCTGATTTTCATACCTTGTTGAGGATAGATCTTTCAATTTTCCTCCAGATACAAACTTGTTTTGAGAATTTCCTTTATTCCCAATATATCCAATTCCATGATTGTTTCCTCTTTGTTTTCCTAATGAAAGTAAGTGATCAAGTTTTTTAGTACCATTTGAAAGCATTTTCCGTTGCTTATTGGTTTCACCAAGCTGACTTTTGACTAGTATGACTTCTTGTTCTTTTAAAGTTACCTCTTTTTTCATCTCTAGAAGTTTTTTGTCTAACTTTTCATTTGTTTTAACTAGCTGTATGTTCCGCTTGATCATATTCAGTCACTCATTGTCGAAAGTTTCCACATTTACTTCATCTTCTTCATTCTCAATCTCTTCAACCTTTTTGTCTTCATTTTATTCAATTATTACAATGAAGGCAATAAAACTAGTTAGGTCTTCTTCATTACTTTCTTCAAAATCAGAACTTGATTCACTGTATGTGATTAGTGATCCTTTGATCACACTAGAATCTGCACATTCATTTTTTTGTATGACCAGATCCTTTGCACTTATAACATCGTGTTCTCTCAATCTCATTAAGACAGTTTCACTCTTTGAAATACTTGTACATTCACATTTAAAGTGTCAAAATCCCTTGCATTCATGACATTGAAATTCAGACTTGCTTTCTTTCTTATTTCTTTGATCTTCATTGTTTGACCGTCTAACTCCTGTATATTTTTTTCATAAACTTTCCAAATTTTCTGATTAGTAGGACAATATTTTCTTCAAGATTATCCAGTCTTTAGTTTTCATTGGTGACTTGAAGAACTACTCATTTATTTCCCTCTTTTGAGTATTCCCTTGTTCAAGTTGAAGCTCCAATTCATAAGCAACAAGAATCCAACATTTTCTTTAAAACTCGTGATATTTGTATTCAATGACATATTCATGACTACTTTCTGAGCATGAAACTTTTTAGGCAGACATCGAAGTAATTTCTAAACCAACTTCTTATCATCAAAAGCTTGACCAAGTACACTGACTTCATTAACGATTGCATTCATTCTACTCCTGAATTCTTAGACACTTTCATATTCTCCTATTTCCAGTTTTTCAAATTGATTCCAAAATATCAATACGAGTTCTCTTAACATTTGAAGTTCCTTCATGTATAGTTTTCAAAGTATCTCACGCATCCTTAATAGATTCATATCTTTGAATTTGCTTGAATTCATTAATGTCTATAAATGAGAAATAACAGTAAGAGCTTTTGCATTGAATGTTGAATTCCTTTTCTCACTCGGTGTCCATTGATCTGAAGGTTTATCCTTAACATTCTCATGTTCATCTATCACTGTTGGTACATCCCATCCATTTTTTACTACACTTCATGCGTCTTCATCGATACCTTTGATACTAGCTCTCATTTTCACTTTCCAGTATCCATAGTTAGAAGCATCTAACATGATCGGTTTTCCAAAAGAGTATAAATCTCTTGGTCCTTCCATGTTGTCTTCTAGGATCTCAAACCAATAATTAGATTTTCTCTAAACTTTGGTTACATACTCTGATACCAATTGAAAACAATAGAAAAGCAACGTTGATAGATAATAAAAACTAAGAGATTCACAGATATCTAAAACAATACAAGTTTTATTTATGAATCAGTCTTTTTAAGTACACTTATTTTTCATTACCATGTACTCAAAACTTCCACGGATAACTCCCCCTGAGTTAAACGTAAATAATCAACTTATCGTTTCTCTATCTTTCTCTTGTATCATGTATCTCTCCAAGTACACTTGTAATCCTCAATGATCAAATATCACTAATTGTCTTACTTCCTCAATACCCAAACCTAGGTGTTACAACTTTTACATAGTCTGTTTTTACACCTAATCTTTACTCTAATAGAGGAACAAATTTCCTCGTCTTTAGCCTCATCTACTTCCTATTTTCTCGTTTTTCCAGTTTGACTCCCCCTCTTTTCTCGTTCTCTTTCACTTTGAATTTTGAAAAATAACCAAATCGTATTACTTCTCTTAGAGCTTTTCAACAACCTAAAATTTCAAAATAAATCTAAAAAATTTGTCAAATATAGCATTTACACATAATATCACACAAATATCTACATTAGACAGTAATCATAACATTTGTTTATGAAAAAAAAATCAAACAACAAAACAAAAAATATAATTACCCTAACAATTGAAATAAACAAGGATTCATATTCAAAGGGAAAAAAGGAAAAGTAATTTCTCATAAAAATAAAAAATAATTCTTTTTAGGACTGAGCAAATAACGAATATTTATGAATATCCGACTATTTATATTTGTATTTGTATTCGACGAATATTCGGATTTATTATTTGTATTTGTATTTGTAAATTCAAATATTTGTAAATACGGATATCCGTCGGATATACACATATTTGTATCCGAACCTAAATTTTTTGACTAAAAAATATATATAAAAATAATTTTAATAAAAACCAATAATAATCAAATATAATCTAAAACTAAAATTCAAATCGTACAAAGATACAAAGATATATAATATAAATAAAATAAAACACCAATCTTAACAATCATTTCCATATCATTCATTTAAATTTAGTTTCATCGATGATTCTACGAATATCGCCAATTCACATAAAATAATGAACTAAATTGTTAGATTATCAAATTAATACACTAAAATAAAACTCGCATAAAAGTTATATATTTAGTGAGTTCTGTTTTTTCATATCTTGTAACGTCTTTATAACATTATCCAACCCATTTGGATTAGAACCAATCTTGAGTGAAAATTAAATCTTCAACAATATTAGTCCTCCGATCATAAATATATTTCATATTTGTTTATATATTCATATAACGACTGTTTAAATAAGATTAATAATGTTTTTTTATTTCCAATTTGAAATTAATTTTGTTATATTTATTTTTGTATATTAACTAAATTTTCAATTTATTACTTACAGATACTAATAATTCAGATAATTGAGTCTACTAATGTACTTGTATTTGTCAAATATCTGATTTCTAGTATTTGTATTTGTGTCAAAAGATATTCAAATTTTCGATTTGAATACGAATCAGATACGAATACTTCGAATATTTTGTCCAGCTCTAATTCTTTTAATGATGTAAGCAAAAGAAAATAAAATTTATCTAGATATACGATAATGAGTAAACCTTGTTAATTTTTGTGTACATTTAAAATATCAAATCTTATTAAATCTCATGAATTGTGAATGAATATTGTGTTTGATTATTTGTAAGGTGTCTCTGAGTTCTTTAATTTTATTAAATTGGTATTTATTAGATTTATCCAACATTTCATTAAATCTTTGATTATATATATTGTAGTGTACATACTCCCAACATTAAAAAGAATATATATAGTTATCATCATATAGATAAAATACAATCAAACGAGATAGTATATGTTGACAATTACATTTTAACATATTTCAAGTATCTATCAAGTTTATCAAGTTTTTTTTATATTTAACAAAATTTAATAACTTTTTATAAACAAAATTTAACAACCACGTTGATGAAATTATGAGAGACTTTATAATAAAATAAAAATAAAAAATAAAAAAATTCCGGGTGTTCAAGATTAATCGAAGGATGTCTCTCATTCATTTTTCTCGTACTGATTTGGAAACATCCAAATAATTGAGGCGACATGTTCCAAGAAGAACTTCAGGCAACTCCTCCTCCGTGTTTGCCTGTCGGAATAAACAAAGCTTAGACGTCGTTTCTATATACAGCCTAAGATCTTCGGAACTTTAAAGTTATAAATGGAAAGGGAAGTCTATAAGTACTTGTATCAAAAATGCCATTTCTATGACCAAGTTGTTGAGATATCCAAGAACAAGATTGGTTACTCCTCTAGCAACTGTTGAAGACCCGACATCGATGTCAAGCTGCACAAAAGCAACAAAGTTTCGTCTATTAGATTCTTTTCTTTTTGTACCTTTTGCGGGCGAATCATTATAATAAGATGCTACGTGGGAAGGCGTCTGATACCATATCAAATAAGTTTGACTATAATTCAATCTATAATAAAACCTTTTTACCAGTTGACTCGTTGAATTGTACACGAGATTCTTGATGTCTCAATAAGTATTTGAAATGGGCTATACCTCTAAGTAGTTTTTGCCACGGACATAATGAGTTTCAAGCGCTTGACCGAGCAAACAAGCCTTCTTCCCGACGCTCTGCTTCACTATCCATGATCCCTGAAATCAAATAAGTCGTGTTTTTGTGAAATGTTACGACGCATATGACTCTTGTCTTGTTAATATATATCGAAATTAAGCCGGGTTTTGACCTTGGAGATATGAGGTATAAGCTTAATCCTCGAATTTCGGTAAGCATCATCACCGTTAACAAAGTTGTGTAACAAAGGATTCTCTTCTAATGGAGTTTGCAACATATAGTACAATGCTAGAGTGTACATTGCCGACCCCGGGACCTGGTTCATCATCAAATGTATATGTTTTTCTATGTGTCTTGTTATGTCAGAACATCAAAACATATGGAATCTTGAGGAAAGGATTGTAACTTTACCTGAATGTTAACCACGAAGAAAAACTCGGGCCTGCCTTCCTGTGCGTATTCCTGCATCGTCAAAGAAATTTGTGCGCTTCTTACATAAACGTAGCGAATACATTGGATCAAATCACTGATATTGATAATGGATTAAAGCTCAAACCTGAACTATACCACCAGGCCGTCCAGCAAGATCATCTTCTCGCTTATCTGAACTTATCCAGTCTGCGCCCATCATTTGCATCAACGTGCCTTTCGCTTTCTCCTGAAGTCGATAAGAAATGGCGTTAGATTCAGCTCAAGATCGACAAATTGGATTCAGATTCAGATGGCCAGTCTAACTGAGCAATAGATTCATCAGTCTGGATCAAGAACATATTATGTTACCTTTTGATGGTCTTTCAAATAGTTGCTTCCACGGATCAGAAATGTGGATGGATCTGCAGTAGCCCAACTGCAAGGCAAAGAGAGACTCGTATCTTTCTGAAGCGTTGCACCATAGAAATAGGTCGCCTTGTCCTCCATTGCAACTTCTTGTAAGTCCACATAACCTTTCTTTTGAACTAAGTAGAAATAAAGGGGGGAAAACAGTAAAGGTTTGATGGGAATTCAACTTCTGAATCGAAACAAAGTTTGAAATTAAGATCAAAAGCTCTTATATGAAGGAAGATTGAAGAGATTATATGGCCCTCACCAGCTAAATCCTGCAGTTTCTTGACAAGACCAGCTGCTGATGGTAATTTAAGCTGAAAATACAACATTCACACATTAGTTTTGTCGGTAAAGCAGGACGTTGAGAGAGGAGGAATGAAGAATACCTGGGGTCCTTGTGAACTGGTGTCACGGACAAAGCAATCGAACTCTGAGGGTTCGACGGGTTCAGGGACATCGAAGAACTCATCGGAGACATCATTCAAATCCATCAAACTTGAACGGGAAAACGAGAGTTTCTCTGATTCCTCTCCTACCATAAAGCTCACATCAGACTTGGAAACCTCGTGAGGTTCGTTGCCCTCGAAGGACACAACTCTCGTCTTGTTCTTGGAAGAGAGTTTGGTTGTCATGAGCTCTCCCGATGAGAAATTAGACACCAACTGTCCCTGCTTTGCCTGAAACATCTCCCGTAAAGCTGTAACAAACAGAAACTATCAGAATCCGCTCTTCTTGATGGAAAAAAGGAACTGTTCTTGATATACCTGCAACTCTCTCAACCATACGGATGGTTATGGATCTTGCAGAAGATGGCCGCATGTATAAGTTCCAAAATCTCCAATCAATTGCAATCATATGCTTCACAAGCGATTGCTTCCCTTTCTTCATTGGGGTAACCACGTACCCACCGCCTTTTTTTTGTTGTTTTTTCATCATCAAACATAGCTTACTTGTTAGAAGAAACACAGATTGATATTGCAAAAAAGCCAATAGGAAGAAGAGCAAGAATCACAGAGTTTCTACGGAAACGTTACTTTTGACGCAAGCACGAACATATCCTTTCCTCGGAGGACACTTCTTGTGATAAACAGAGTGGCAAAGTATAACTGTTAAATTGGTCAGAGTGAGATAAGTTTTAACTGTAGCAAAGGCAAAGCAAAGTTTGAACTTGCATTTGAAAAATTCTTACCATAAGTTCCATCTTCTTCTCGTCTCCAGTAACGCCGCAACAGTAAATCTCTCCGTTTCATGCCCCTAAAAGTGAAGTATTCATGAGAAAACCCGATAAAGTCAGACATGAAAATGATGCTTCCAAGGGTTTCAAGAGTCTGACCATGGAAGCCAATCACTGTATAATTGCTGATATATTATATCTGTGTGGCCGTCCAGATGTTCCACCACACTGCCTCTGTAGAAACAGAAGTCCCATCTGCCAAACACCCAACAAAGTCTCAGTCATTTGGACACTTGTTGTCTGCTTCTGCAGATGCATGTACATATGCGTTCTTAGTACACTGATTCTGCTTACATGTTGTTTTCCTCCTAAATTTGATGGCTAAAACGTAACGTATCGATGTTAGTATATATCGAGATTAAGCTTACTCTGAACGTAAAGGACCGAGAGACATTAAGGTATTGAAAATTTCCTCTGAACTACCATCGATGACACCAACAGCCATTATAGCTGGATGATCCTCCCAATGCTGAAGCAAAAACAAAACTTTCAGAAGAGAAAAACAGATCAAGATTCACAATTCAGCGGGTGAATCGCTCTGAGCAACATTACCCGTCCACGAGAGTCCCAGTCTTTAGCTTCTTTGAAAAGCCGTAAACCTGAACTCACAAATAATAAAAGATTGGTTTTAACACATTCCAGAGTGTTTTGTGTCTCATATGGATTTAGGTCTAACTCAACTCAAAAGTTAGCTCGAGATATCAAGGTCATTCCTAGAGCGTACACATCAGAATCGGGAGGCCAACATCAAAATATTCTAATCAGCCGTACACCATACTCTGATATGATACCATGTCAAATGGGTTTGGACCCAAAAACTAGTTCAAAAGTTTAAAAGATTGTCCAATCTATATCTACCAAGTCTATGTGGTACAATACAACAGAATATAACAATTACCATTTTGACATCCGAAGATTTTCCAGGGCGAAGGTGCAATGACATCAGGGGCCGTTATTTCAGAGTTCATGGACGAGTAAGCAACGTTCACAGACGAGTAATTCGTCCAATCCACAGAATTTTTCCGGCGTGACCTCTTCGACACATCGAGTCTGACGTAACAATAAGTTTATGTTGGTTATATGAACCTCTATTGTCAAACTTTAGACTAGAAGAAAACAAAACAGGTCAAATAACAGCAAATTGAGTACCTCACAAGGCCTCTCTCTGAATGAGAGACGAAATCACAATCTGGAAATGGAGAACCCTAAAAGAAGATCATGAAAATGAACTAATAAAATATGCATTCAATCTCGATATGTTCAGAATAAAAACGTTAAAGAGTTAAAGTATGGAAACCTTCAATGAAGCATCCTGCAACGACCGAATCCATTTTGCTGCATCTTCTGGACTACTTGCTCCCAACTGTCATCAAATCACAATACTTAAGGGCTTAGGCTAACAATGTATTACATTAAGTGGATGAAACCATAAAATGTGAGATGATCCGCCAAACCTTTAGCTGATCGGAGTGATTGGAAGTATTGTAAAGTGTAAAGATGAAAAGAATCTGAAAGAAAAAAGATGAAAGGATACTGTAAATAATGGTTTGTATACAGATGAAGAAAGAAATGTAAGCACAAGGCATCTTGTAAGTGTCCATAGTCAATACTTTTCTATGGAAGCTCTCTCTTCCATTGTCGGTAACGCGGATGCAGCAATCTAGAGATGCTCTTCTATCAGGTTCCTATGGACAAAAAAATTACAGTTTTAAGACAGATGAACTGCAAAACCGACAAAACTTTGATATCATGTGGGATCGAAAGTGACATTATCATACCAAATTCAAACATCTAAAGAAATAGACATAAAAGAGGATTCAGACCTCATTATCAGCAGAGGGTATGGATTTATAGATCTTGAGGTTGTTGTCACGAAGAACAAAGTACCGTTTCCGGGAGAATTGAAGACCGAACCGATTCTGTCGAATGGTATAAAGCCATCCTTCCATGCTTCCGTCATTTTGTGAGACACCCATTTCTGCAAATTCATCCAAAATGTGATTCGTGAAGCATGAAAAAATCTGAAGAAAAACAGAATTACTTGAAGATAATACCGTGAACAACAAGTAACAAAAGGGGGTAAATTGCGATTCTCTGAATCCGCCGGAGCGAATCAGAGAATCGAAGTGAGGGACAAAACAAGTCTTTCTTATTTCGTATGTATTGTTTATCGGGCAAAAATGGTAGGCAACAGAACGGAAGTTGTAATGTTTTATATTTTTGGGAGGGCTTTGCTGTTTCTATTTTGCGAATACTCAATTTCTTTGCTTTGCGATTTGAATGGGACAAATGGTTGGTGTCGCTTCTGTTTTTCTCGTTTTAATTCCATTATTAGCCTTTTTTTTTGTTTTTTCATTTTGACCCCCTTTTTCTTTATTACTTATAATCTTGTCTACTTTATGATTGTTTAAGAAACAAGACCACGGTACCATTGTTTTGTACATTCTGATCGACCAAATTACCAGAAGAAAAAAAAAAGTTAATGTTTTCATAATATTTGTTTTGCAATACGAATAAATTTTATGGAATTGACCCTTCTTCTATCCGGTACTCATTTCATTTTGGGGGTTGAGTACTTGTTCTTCTCTTATTGTCGTATTAATGATTAGCTCTCGTCATTTCGAGTTTCGGTTCGGATATAATGGGTACGAATTATTCGGGTTTTAAAAACAATAACCAAACAATAATTGAATGTAAATCGGTTTTATTCGGTTCGGTTGAACAACGGTTCGATTTGATCATATCAATAAAATATCGTAACCAAAGTAAAACCCGAACTCTAATTTATTCGGTTATCATTTAATTATTTCAATTTTACCAAATATTTTATCATATAAAATTACAAATAAATGATATTATTCGAAATATTTCAAATAATTCATATAGTTAAAAAATATAATATATTATTATTTAAATTTGATATATTTAATTTTAATTATTACTTATATTAGATAAATATCCATTTGATAAATATCATTTATCTATATTTTTTTATATTTTTATTTAACCCATCAATTACCCACGATTATTCGGTTAATAACCGAACCGAATCTATTCGGGTTTTTAATTTTCATACTCGATCAGTTATTTATCTAAACCCGAATTGAACCGAATGACCATAATTCGGTTCAATTTGATTCGATTTTATATAACCGAACCGAAATGTCCACCCCAACTAACGATTACCAACGGTCATAAGATCCTTTCAAATGAAAAATTCCATTCATATTTAATACAAATTAAGCTTAAAATTCGTTGGGTACAAACTCAAAATTCATTTGAATTCGATAGTATTACAAAAAACCTTACACCCGAACTTGAAAACATCGTATTATTTCAACTAATTAATAAAGAACGATGTCATTTTAATTTGATGAAAACATCAAAATGCTTTTATTGGAAAACAAAATACTACTACCATTTTACTTGAATTACACTACACCGGATCGAAAACATTTGATTAATTCGGATCCAATTTTCCAAAGATCAAACATACAAAATGATTGACATACGGATTCAAAGGAAAGAAAAAGAGAACAAAGTCACGGAGTTTGTTGTAGTGATGTTCACATTCTTATGAGATGAGATTTTGGATTCAATTCTTGTAATTATACACACACACACACAAAGGTTAAAGTGTTTGTATAAATCAAAGACACCGCCTTTCTTTTTATGTTGTCTTGTGATCTCCCATTGATTTTGGGTAAATGAAAATAAAGCATGGAATATACTTTAAGTCACAAGCACCAATAGCTCAAGGGAATTTATCCTTTTAACATGTAAGAACAAAAATACCCAACTCAGAACTCCTTTTTTCCTCAAGTCTATTCGTGAAACTACTGTCAACTAAGTTCAAAAGTCTACCTTTTGAAGGATTTAGAGAGCTTCTACTTTCCACCTATTGTGAGATCAATGTGTATATAAGCAAGACATGCCACAAAGAACAAGAAGAAAGCTGATACCAGCATGAAAGGCTCCGCCAGCATGAACATTGGCTTGAAACTGTAGTAAACCTGTCCAATGAGAATCGAAGAGTGTTTTAAACAAATAGCTTCGGATATGATCTTCTCTTTACAAATCATTTTCACAATAAGTTGTCGTTTGTTTAGATGTTCAACCACAAATATTACCTGAAAAGGAACATTGTGAGTAGGAACAACATTGTTCTTTTTAAGCACCAACACAGTCCTTCCCACGACGTCGAGGTAAGAATATTTGACCTGAGATAAAAGTAGAAATCGATTATTTCAATTTTAATTAAAATGAAGGATATGCAGCCGTAACAAGATGAATGAGGCAACAAAGTTACCTCTAGGTCTTGATCAACAGGAAAAGGGACTACAGCAGAAGGGTCTTTTGAACCTTCAGGAAGCACAACCTGAAAAAACAAACATCTCCCCGAATTAGCATAAAAATCTCTTGTCAGAGAACGGGAAAAGACATGTAATTCTAAGATATACCTTGACTGTCAATTTGTCTACTACGGTATCGACGAGTGGGCACCCGAAAGTAAAGTTCAAGTAACGCCTCCCATCAGGTGATTCAAAGGAAAAGTCCTCCAGTGGTACTCTATAACCGATGACAAATGTTGCTCTCCAACCTCCAAGCAATGGGTACCGTGGTTCAAATTCAAGTTCCGACTGCAAAAACAAAAAAATTGCTTTAAGCATTCAGAGAAAGCATTTAAAAGATGCCTCTTAAGAAGCAAAATATCAAAATGGTCCAGAGAATTAACAAAGAGAGCAGCGCAAACTAATCTGGTTACCTTCCGGAAGCCAGTACGTAAATGCGAAGATGAGATATTTCCTATTTCATCCCTGTAATAGACGGAACTAACTCTGGGAGGCAGTACAGCCAGGAGATCTGAGAAAGACGATGCAACACTGAGAAAACGTCTAGATTGATATTCAACCCTGCCCAGAAATGTTGGAAAACATATTTCAAAAGAGTGATGTATGTATGATATAAAATTTCCATCGAACTCTTTGACTAACAAAAAGACAGGTTTTCAAAATATTTGGTGTCTGAAGCACCAGCACGTGTATTTTTAATATTTTCATGAAAATTAACTCAAACAAGGAAGCAATGGTGTCTCCAGAGAGCACTAAAGAAGCAGAAATATGTCCAGAATAACAGAGATGGTATCTTCACAATCAGTTAAAAAAATATATGGCTAAAATTTTCAAGCATATACTTGTTTGACAATATCGAACCAGAACTACTTGCCAATTCTTAGAAAATCATTTGAGAAATGGTGGCAATCTTGCAATGTAGAGAACAATATCAAGTATAGCAGTAAAGTAATAGTGTTTAACTAAATGAGTCAATGCCATAAATAGGCAAAAGCCATCACTAACCTCGAGAAGACTCCCTTGTGTCGAGCTCCACCATGAGTCAACCTGTAATTCTCTGTTATTTGAATGCTACCCCAATGTGATATCTCAATTTCTCGCACAAGCTCCTCGACAACAGCAAATGGACTGTTATTCTCAAAGTGAATGATAATTGGAGCATGTGAGTATGGAGGGCGATCCTCATATGGTCCATACTTTATCTCTTTACCAGCCCGTTTTGCAGGCTCCACACTTGTGAAAGATTCCACTTTAACACTAGGCATCTTAAAATATGTTGCCTGTTGCTTGATATAATACGGCGATAAAATAACCGCGTTATCACGATAGTATACCAACTGAGGTTCGGATTCGCTTATCTCCTCCGGGAAGGGTTCCAAGGAATGGGTCAATATATAGAGCACTTCTAATGATATAGTTTCACCTGAACCTAACGGCTTAGCAAACAAAATACGAAAATACCCTGTGTCATTGGGTGCATCAGGTTGTACTGTTGGTTTTACATCAAGTGGCAAGTAGGTCGTTTTCTTCTTCTTTGCCATAGTCGCCATGGCTTGGACCATTGCTAAATGCTTGATTTGGGTGGGTGGGAAAGCAAGAAGCATGTCTGGAACAGGCTCTTTCCCAGTATTTTCTACCTAAAGAAGAAAACCATCGACGAAACGGTTACCTTTCAATAGACTAATTTCAGAATGAGAACAAAAAAACAAAGGATGATGTCGGATAATTTCAACATTTGACTCCAATCCCAAACCAAAGGTCTGATTTGTTTTACAACTAATATTATAATCACAAAAAAGCACCAAAACAAAGAACTCCTCAAGAGCATATGCTATATGGGAGAGAGCAGAGTTCATGGTCACTAAGAGAAACTTGAAACCCAGTTCCAGAGTCTACATCTCAAAGCTTTGTTTGTTTGGCCAATAACCTCAAAAATTTATATAAAACATTGATGCAGTTTTCCTTCTCACGTATTTTTCAAAGGCATGCACTACTATATCATTGTTCGAAAATGGGTTACCTTGAGAGTTAAGAAGGCCTTCACGATATGCGAGCTTACATCAATCTGAAGATGAAAATCAATACCAAAGAGAGAACTTTGTAAGAGAGAAATTTCACCAGAAAAATACTCTGGAAACAATTGGTAATGGACAGAGAAGACTGTTTACGAATACCAAAGTTAAATTATACGCATAAATGACAAATTTACAGCACAAGAAAACAAATCAGAAAATCTCTTCATTTCTATAGAACCCAACACAAGATCATCAGAAAAGAGTAACAACAGATCAAAAGATATAGCTTCTACAGCTAGTAAACGGAAAATTTCGCCAGGAAAACAGATCGGAGGGAAGACAGGAGATAGATCGGAAATTTCACAATACCCTACGCTCGGCATTTACGATCTGGAGATCGTGAGCGGAGGATCCTGCGGAGAGAGAGATAACAAGGAGAGAGAGGAAGGTGAAAGCTCCGATTAGAGCAGCCATTCTCGCGGCGGCCACAGGGTGGCTGCTAAGGGTAGCTCCGGTCTCCGGTGACAGTGGAGGAGAAATGGAAGATTTGGTGTGGAGAGGAAAGCGCAGACTTTGGACGTACTCTCCGAGTGAAGAAGAGTCTTCTTAGGAGACGACTTGGGGCCCTTTGTTACCTTTGGGCTTCTTCTTTTTCTAACGTCCTTATTTTTGTTACTGTACGAAAATTTGGATGTAGGGCAGTCACAAACTGTAAATTGGATAATTTCAAAATGGCATTGGATGAATTGATTTTGGGTAATCTCCAAAACTTAATTGCTATTATTTAACGTGTATCATACTCGTACTAAAGGCGTAACTTCCGTGAACGTGAACAGTGCATAGGGGCCACATGGCGTCATTTCGACCGGCGGATTTCACTGGTGGACAGGTGTATGCTGCAGATTATGACGCGACCCCGACTGAATCGACGCTCTAGACTTGGTTAGTGATGGATATGCCTTGCTGCAACGAATCACACAAGGGTGTGTAGAGCGAGTGGTCACACGAGAGTTGCGGAAAAGCTCTCGATTTACCGAGTTCGTCTTCAATGGATATGACGCACCAAGAAAGAACGAACGGATCGTTGGATATGACACACCAACGAGAGAAAGCTGGATATTACACACCAACAACCAAAGAACTCACAAAGGAATTCAAGAAAGATTAAAGATCAATTCAAAAGCTTAATTTCAAAAGTTGGATTCTATCTTTCTTGCAAAGTGGCCGGCCATATGTAGATAAAAACAAGGAGAAATTCAAAAAAATACATTAAATGCTAAACTCCATGCAAAGGCCTTCATTAATGCCTTGATATCTTTAAACAAGGACATAAATTCCTTGCTGGCCGTGCACCTTGGAATGCGTCCGTCTTAGGCCTTGTGGTGGGTCATTAATTAGGTCGCGGGAAATAAGTGACTCGCGGCCTCGTTAAAAACCCGTCGTCGGAAAACCCGGTGGGACAAAACCGACGAGGGGAAAAGAGTACACGCGGGTCACTTTACCTAATCAATGACCGTTGCGGGTCGAGCTTCGGCTTGGATGACGTTCTTTAGGCTCGTGACATCACGTGAACTAGCATACTCCTCGT
>CM071861.1:18689668-18714372 GCA_036759665.1 Gynandropsis gynandra
GGGATTTTAAGTTTGAGACCAGCGAGGTCATCCCTCGGGTCGTCTCTCCGCTCCCTAGGCGCACGTTGCTGCCGGGGACTACTTCGGGACGAGGATGAGCTGCCTCGTTCGTAGTAGTTGTTGTCCTCCTCAAGCGGGTTCCTTTCACGTTGCTGGAACGTTTGGATGTTTCTTGGCCGTGGGGGACGTTTGGCTTGAAACCCTTGACGGAATTCCTCCATCTTGTTGTTGAGACTTTGCTCTAGGCGAGCCGCGAGAGCCTCAATGAGTCTCTCATTGACACGGCTTTGATCGCCTTCCATTTCACCCGTGTGTATTGGGTTTTCCCTTGCGTGAATCTGTCCGTAAGCTCTTGCACACTTAACAAATGGAGCAGCCACAAGCGGAAAGAAAAACAAACACAAAAACCCTAGACTAGAACACGTATGGATATGGTCGCGCACTCACACGCTCGAACGGGTTTTCTATCACACAGACTAGATAAGTTCGAATATAATTTCAACACATGAACTGGCACGTTCAATATCCTCTAATCACATTCACAAATTTACGTATTCAATGATCACAAAACGCACGAAATGAGAATATGCACACGATAGACTTCTAGCCGTTAAACCTAGGCGCACGAAATGCTTCAATCTTTTAATGAGGGTTTGTTCTAGCTAATTTTTTTCACGTAACAAACTTTTGGACGTTCGAATGTTCCTTTTTATATATATTTTTTTTTGAATTTTCGTAGGATTGAAAACAAGTTTTGACCGAAAGATCAAAACGAAAATAAAACTAACCGTTGGTGCTAGAACGAGCTCTGATACCACTTGACGCGATCCCGACTGAATCAACGCTCTAGACTTGGTTAGTGATGGATATGCCTTGCTGCAACGAATCGCACAAGGGTGTGTGGAGCGAGTGGTCACACGAGAGTTGCGGAAAAGCTCTCGATATACCGAGTTCGTCTTCAATCGATATGACGCACCAAGGAAGAACGAACGGATCGTTGGATATGACACACCAACGAGAGGAAGCTGGATATTACACACCAACAACCAAAGAACTCACAAAGGAATTCAAGAAAGATCAAAGATCAATTCAAAAGCTTAATTTCAAAAGTTGGATTCTATCTTTCTTGCAAAGTGGCCGGCCATATGTAGATAAAAACAAGGAGAAATTCAAAAAAATACATTAAATGCTAAACTCCATGCAAGGCCTTCATTAATGCCTTGATATCTTCAAACAAGGACATAAATTCCTTGCTGGCCGTGGACCTTGAATGCGTCCGTCTTGGGTCTTGTGGCGGGTCATTATTTAGGTCGCGGGAAATAAGTGACTCGCGGCCTCGTTAAAAACCCGTCTTAACCTAATCAATGACCGTTGCGGGTCGAGCTTCGGCTTGGATGACGTTCTTTAGGCTCGTGACATCACGTGAACTAGCATACTCCTCGTTAGCGTGGACGGTCGTGAGGATCCCGATAATAGCTTCCTTGAGCTTCGCGCCCTTGGCTCGGGTCATGGGACCAGCGGGTATGATCAGGGCATCCTCTTCTAGAGCTCGGGCTCGGGTCGCGGGACCGACATATTTTGACCTAATGGCGTCTCGGGTCGCGCTGGAGGTGGTCGTGTCTTGGGCCGCGGGATTGCCGTCTCGGGTCGCAGCCTCGGCGTCTCGGGTTGCAGGGATGGCGTCTCGAGTCGCGGCGTCTCAGGTCGCGGAGATTCCCTCTTCTTCCTTTCTGCGGGTCGCGTCCTCCTCAGTGTTGTTGGTCGCGTCTTCAGCGTCCTTCGAGATCATATCAGATTAGCCAGGTCAAAAGCGGGTAGACGGGTAACCCACTCCTCCAACCCGAAAACCCGCGATTCTCAGAGTGGAGCCCTGCCTAGCTTCCATCTGGGCCGTCCACTGCTTTTAATCTGGCCCTGTATGGACGACCAGATTTACTCACCGACAAGCACATTAAAATCTCAGTCGTCCGTTGCTTTTAGGGTTTCTTTATAACCTCTGTTATTGGATAGGTTTTCCATTTTCGCTTTTCCCACTCATATTTTTGATTTTTTGCTCCTCCACCGATACTGCATAGCGGCATTCCGCCGACCGCCTGGGTTTCATGTGGCGTTTATCGTCGGGGTTATGCCCCTCCACTGAAATGTGGCTACCCAGTTGTTTTCCTTCCTTTTTTTCCTCTTTAATCGTCTTCTGTCGCTGTTGGTTTTTTTTCAGCCGTTTTCAGGTGGCTGTGTGTTGTCTCTCC
Source organism: Gynandropsis gynandra (assembly GCA_036759665.1). Taxonomy (NCBI): domain Eukaryota; kingdom Viridiplantae; phylum Streptophyta; class Magnoliopsida; order Brassicales; family Cleomaceae; genus Gynandropsis; species Gynandropsis gynandra. The sequence goes on from CM071861.1 coordinate 18,691,915, forward strand.
GCTCGGTCTAGTGGTTGTGGTTGATGTGTATCGTCGGGGTTATACCCTTCCACTGAAATGTGGTTCACCGTCTTTCCATCAGTTTTTCATTTTCGGTTTTCCACTGTTGGTTCTGATTTTTTGCTCTTCCACCGGTACTGCATGGCGGCATTCCGCTGGCCGCCTGGGTTTTACCGTCGGGGTTATGCTCCTCCACTGAAATGTGATTTCCCAGTTGTCTTCCTTCCTTTTTTTCCCCTTTAATCGTCTTCTGTCGCTGTTGCCCTTCTTTTTCCGGCCGTTTCCCGGTGGTTGTGTGCCGTCCCTCCGGTGGATCGCATGGCTATGGTTGGTGTATATCGTCGGGTTATACCCCTCCACTGAAATGTGGTTCGTCGTGCTTCCTATGTGGCCCATTTTTGCATTTCCACATCTGTTTTTTGTTGCATTTTTTTTCTTTTTGTTGCATGACGTGCGTGTTTTCTATAGTCACGCGTGCACGTAACACTCCCCCCTCCGTTGCTGTCTCGGAGGGGCAGGGGCTTAGCTAAATCGGTGCGAAATAGAAAAATTGTTGGCCACTTCTTTTTTTATGCATGGATATTCTGTTTTAGTTTTCTGTGTCTGATTTGATTCGCGTATAAGAAAGTCAAAGCCTTTTTTTATATTGCATGTTTAGTTTATGTTTTGTGTTTGTATTACTTTTGAATTGCCGTTGTACTTTGGTAATGTTTGTTTGGCGTTTAGCTAACCTAGAAATTTCTTTTAGAGTCCGTGTTCGTGTTATTCGAATATGGAACTTCGACGTCGAGCCTGTTCCCAGGTCAACTTCGAACTTGGAATTATTGGTTTCGGATGAATGGGTAAGTCTACGTTTCTAAACATACCATATATGTTGTTTTTCCCTCGGCTTTTGAAAATTCTTTCTTGCACTAAGTATTGGTTTCTTGCAGGGTAACCGAATGCAATGTTCTGTGAGGTCGGCCTTTTGGTATCGGCATCAGTGCTTTCTTGTGGAGGGTGCTTGCTGTATAATCACTAATTTTGACGTCAATCGTAGCTTCGACGAATATAGAGCTTCGCATTTGCCTTTTAAAATCATATTCACCTCAACTATAGTTGTGCGTCCTTGTGGTGACCTCGATAACACATATAGGTTTTTCGAATTCACTACGTACCCCGATATACTGTCAGGCGCGTTGGAGGAATCCGTCCTGATCGGTACGTTTGTCTCACCGTGTCATTAGAAGGCTAATACAATTTAAGTGCTTAATATTATTATGAATTTAATCAGCAATAGCAAATCTGTTTCCTTTTGGATATATGCAGATGTTATAGGTGAAGTCGTGGCTGCTGGTGAATTGGCTGATGTCACGTATATAGAACGTACATCCAGGCGCTTAATAGTCCAGCTTCGTGATGCCAAGTATGGGTTAAAAATGAAATTCGTTTAGATAGAGCACTATCTTTTCCAACTTATCTCTACTAACATTGGATGTTATGTGGCAGTTCGGACGTCATAGAATGCACCATGTGGGAGTCTTTCGCGTATCAGATGTACGAGTGCATACGGCTTCATCAGAATGGACCACTCATTATAATTTGTTAACTTTTCAAGATTAGAACATGGGGCGGTAACATCTTCTCTTTGTACCATTTCATTTATTTGTACCTTTTCATGCATTACGTGTTGTTTTCCTGATTCGTATATTTGAATTTTAAGCTATCTGTGTTTTGTTTGCAGTGTTTGATTTTTATTCTGACAAAAGAGGGGATGCACTTTTATTCACCGACGTAGTTATTAACAGTTTTATCATAGATGTTGTTTTTTATGTCGATGTACTGATGTGATGATTTGGACGGTTGTTACATATCACCTTTGCATAAACTTCTCTTTTCTGTTTTGTGGTGGACCTGGACTTTGGGTTATGTACAATTTCAAGTTGGCTTTTGATAATATAAAATAGATTTCGTCTGCACATCTGTTTCAAGCTTTATATCTTTCTCTTATTTATAGAAATAATCAAATTGCTGACATAACAAATTTTAATCTTTGTTTTTTAACAGAGCGGCGAACGCTTCGTAACGTCCAATTCTCAAGCAAACTTTATTTAGATCAAACTTATCCTGCTATAGCCGAATATAAATCTAAGTATGTTTGTATTTAACTAATGATAATATAATAAAATTATATACATAATCCATATTATACTACTTATAAACTAACATTGTAAATTTTTTAAAATAAATTTGTCATCCACCACGTTTTCAGTTGCTTCTCTTTTTGCTCCAAAAATGATTCAGCTCGCTTGCCCCCCGTCCGCAGCCTAGCGAATCCATTGATTTCTGGCATGCTTTCCCAATGAAAACTATTGTAGAACTAGAAAAAGCTACGGAAGTATATATCTGACTGAATTTTAATTTTATTTTAATATATTACTATCTCAATGCTAACTCTTGAAATTCTTTTTTCCTCTCCAGACTTTGACTTGCATTGTTCCTGCGCTCATCACAGAGGTTCTCAATAGGGATGGATGGTATTACCTAGGCTGTAATACATGTTCCCGAAAAGTAAATTCCATTGCAGAAGATACATCAGCACGTTCCACAGTGCGCCGTTTCTACTGCGATTCGTGCAAAACAACGATGGACATCCCATTTCCCAAGTACCTTCTAACATTAAGTTCTTACAATTTCTTCCATCGAAATTTATTCACCTATCCATAAGTTTTAATATTTTTCCATGCAGATATCGTGTATACGTTAAAGTGATCGATGACACTGGCGAAGCCATATTTCTTATCTTCGATAAAGAAACTGTTCAACTGTTACGCAAATCTACCTTGGATATCAAAACTGAAGATCCAGAGGTAAGAATCGCTTCGTTAAAAAATATTTTCCACTTATTAGAATTTTAACAACATATATTATTTTGACCTTGTTACATAGGTACCCCTTACTTACATCCCTCCTAGTTTAAGAGCTCTGGAAAATCGAACTTGCCTTTTCAAAATTACAGTTTACCCCCAGCACCAGAGCTCACGCTCCTCTGGATCACGAGGTTCCAATAGGACTGTTCTGCCTATTTATCGCGTTAATAGTCTCACGGACAATGAAGATATACTCCGGTCCATTTCCGCACAGGTATGTTTGAACTCTTTCTCCTTAATTATCTGATGTACTTTTAATTCAAAGTATGTATAACTTTTTGTCCTTACATTTATACGAATTTTTTCTAGACTCCTTCATTGGTTCCATTCACGCAGGTACTATGCCATTTACACTTTCTTTTAAGTTCTTTGCATTGTTTAACATTATTATTCACTGTTTCAAAACGATGCAACAAATTATGAATTGAAATGTTTTATTGTCCCTGTTACATTATTTCCAGTTCTCTCCAGACAATAGTTCCATGGGGTCTGTTCCTAGCTTTCCTTCCAGTAGCCACTCCTGCGGAAAACGCCATGCTGACAAAACGCCACTCCAATCCAGCACGTCGAAGGTAAAGTCAACAGAATCATAAGTCATCTATTCAAAACGATCGGGCCAAAACTAGCATGCAAAACCGATCATCTCTCTTTTGATGGAATGTGTAGAACGCCTTTTGTTGTCCCCGTTGCAGAACTACCTTCTATGTACCATATTGTAATTAAATAATCACGACAAACATCAGTTTGGAAAGGCTCAGAAAATTTTGATGTATAAAAAAAATCTGAGCTTATAATGGATGTTAATGTACAAAACGTGGTTCTGTTTTATGAATTTGTCTTGCTGCACTTTCATTCGCTCAGAACTAGCCATTATCTATGCATCATTTACATTCCTCCATTTAATTTCAAATTTCTAAAATATATTAATTTTCTTTAGTGTATTACATAGACTATTATATTTATTTATTACGTCCCACAGACAGCGTATCGGTATAATTTATACAACAATACAGATGGTACTTCATGTTTTGCAGTAATGACATTAAAGTGTTTCCACACTTGTGGTTACATCGAATCCGTATGATGCACGCATTTAGGAGTGCCGGTGAATTATGTCAAGGCAACTGTTGAAATGCTCAACCATGAAATTACAGAATGATAACCGATTCAAATGCTTTTCTCAGTAAATAAATTTATTTTGATATTGCGTACATATTATATATATGAACTGGCCAATAATGTACTGTAATATGCATGATCATTTATTCATACTGTTATGATCATATATAGGTACTGCTCCTTATGTAGACGTTGGCGACCAATCGTACTTATGTCAGTACTGTAATGCGAAAATGTGGTATAGTGAGCGCTTAAACAAAAAACATTATGACAATAGCCCGAAGTTTAATCTATGTTGTTGTAAAGGAAATATATCGTTACCCAGATTGGTAGAACCACCGCAATACCTTAAAAATTTATTGAGAAGCAATCACAGATACCATAATCATTTTAAACGACATATTCGTGCATATAATATTTACATCTATGGGTGGTCGTATTGATACTTCAGTGAACTTTCATCAAAAGCCATATATATTTAAAATACATGGACAGCCCTACCATAGAATTGGTAGTCTATTACCAGAACTTGGGGAACCCGCAAATTTCGCCCAGCTTTACATCCATGATATCGAAAATGAAGTTAATAACAGAATAAGTGCACTCAGGTACATAATGATTATATTGCCACAAATACATTTGTTAAAAAAGTTTTGTTTCAAATTAAATTGAATTTCTTCCCATTACAGCGGTATAAGCAAAACATCATCCCAGCACAGTCACTCTATACATCAAGATATTGTAAAAAACATGAAACAAATGTTGGATCAGCACAACCCCTATATGAAAATATTTCGTATGGATCATGATAGATTTGCATTGTCTTCACAATTAGAAATGAAATTATGCTTTATGCGAGATCGCGATAATCAAGATAGAATGTACAATTTGCAAGAAGTTTCGGAGGTAGCAGCGCTAATAGTAGGTGACTCGGACGAAAGATTACATACAAGAGATATCATTGTTGCAAAAACATAGAACTGAATACATGAGAATCAATGAATTGCACCCATCGTATCTTCCGTTGCAATATCCTTTGCTATTTCCTTATGGAGAAGTTGGTTATCATCTTGGGTTAAATTTACGACCAACGAATTCTCTAGCAGAAAAACCCCAATCTCGAATCAGCTTACGAGAGTTTATGGCCTATCGTTTACAAGAAACAAATATTGAATCTTCTAATATACTACATTCAGGAAGACTTTTCCAACAATTTGTTGTTGTTGGTTTTTGTATGGTGGAATCCGAAAGAATTTCGTATATAAGAAATCATCAAAACAAATTACGCAGTGAGAATTATAAAATAATATAAGACGCTGTGCAATCAGGTAATCTTCCATCAGCAGCAATTGGAAAAAAGGTTATATTGCCTTCATCATTTAGAGGTAGCTCGCGGTATATGAAACAGAATTATTTAAATGCAATGGTTGTATGCCAACATTTTGGATTTCATGATTTGTTTCTAACATTTACGTATAATCCTAAATGGCCCGAACTACAACGAATTCTGTATTATTATAATGACACGTCGAAAAACAGACCTGATCTTTTAGCACGGTTATTTAAAATCAAACTTGAAGAGCTATTAACAGATTTAGAAAAAATACAAGCACTTGGGAGATATTAATGCAGGTGATTTCCACTACTTACAATTCATTATCTGCATAATCCTTCCAATCTAATTTTATGACATGTTGTTTTTAACAGTCATCTACACAGTTGAATTCCAAAAACGAGGCCTACCCCATGCACATGTTTTGTTGTTTCTTAAAAGACAATCCAAATTACCCACCTAAGTTGATATTGATGCAATTATATCTGCAGAAATACCAAACTGTGATATCAATCCTCTGCTATATAATGTGGTTCAAGAAACAATTGTGCACGGACCATGTGGTACAGCAAATAAATATTCAGCCTGTATGGATAAAGGGAAATGCACAAAGAGATTTCCCAAACAATTCACTGATAAAACATACATTAACAGTGAAGGCTATCCTGTTTACAATAGGAGAGATAATGGAAGATTTGTAATGAAAGGTGAAATCAAATTAGATAATCGATATATAGTTCTGTATAACCCTTTTCTTCTTTTAAGGTATAGAGCTCATATCAATTTAGAATGGTGTAACCAAATGAGAGCGATCAAATATTTGTTCAAATACATAAATAAAGGTTGTGATAGAGTGGTTTCAAAAATAACAACAACAGCAGAAATGGTTCCAAACAAAGCGCCTGATGAAATAAAAAACTATTATAGCTGCCATTACATTTCATGATGTGAGGCTTGCTAGAGAATATTCAAATTTGACATCCATTACAGAAGTATATCTGTAGAGACACTGAAATTCCATTTACCCGATCAACAAAATGTCATATTCGGTGAGGAAGCCGAATTATGTGACATAACATCGAATGAATACATGCAACGAACAATGTTGATAGAATGGTTTAAGTGTAATAGTTTATGTTACGAGGCTCGACAATTGACGTACTCTAATTTTCCAACGAAATTTAAATGGAATAAGAAACTTAGAATATGGAAAACACGTCAGCGCGGCTTCGCTTTGGGATGCTTACAACATATTAATCCAAATGCTGGAGAACTATACTATTTACGTATGCTACTGAAGAAAATCCGCGGGCCTAAATCATTTGAAGATATTCGCACAATTAATGGCCATTTACACGAAACATTTAAAGATGCGTGCAGGGCATTAGGACTTCTGGATGATGATGAAGAGTATATAAATACGATAAAAGAGGCCAGGCAATGGGCATCTCCAACATATCTCCGAATATTATTTGTCATATTGCTAACATCTGAAAGTCTTTCGTGTCCAGAGCATTTATGGCTAACGACATGGCCTGTTTTGTCGGACGATATATTATACAAACGTCGACGTATATTGAATTTACCAGGTTAGATTTTTTAATGTTATGATTTACATAGGTACATTGTCATATTATAACCATTATTATTTGAAAACTACAGATTTCAACATGTCTGGCGAAGAGATCAAGAACGCTGCCCTTGGCGAAATTGAACAGTTGTTACAGAAAAATAACAGGTCCTTAAAACAGTATCCTTCAATGCCATTTCCTACGGAGGCTCATAATCAATTTATGTTAAACAGATTAATATACGAAGAACTATCCTATGACCGCCAAAAAATGGAAAGTGAATTCCTAAATCTAAAATCCAAGTTAACAACAGAACAATACACTGTCTTCAGTGAAATTATGGAAGCAGTTTATCAAAACACCGGTAGAATATTCTTTTTATATGGACATGGAGGCACCGGAAAAACTTTTCTGTGGAAAATGTTAGCCACAGCAGTGCGATCTCTTGGTCAAATTGTCTTGAACGTTGCGTCCAGTGGCATTGCTGCGCATTCTCGATTCGCGATACCGATTGACACAAACAAAAACTCATTGTCTAATATCAAATTGAACACAAATCTAGCAGAACTCATAAAACAGACAAAGCTTATAATATGGGATGAAGCTCTGATGGTACATAAATTTTGCTTCGAAGCCTTGGATAAAAGCATCAAAGATATCATGGGTTTAGTTAATCCTTTTTTGAAAACTAAACCTTTTGGTGGGAAAACCGTAATATTCGGAGGCGATTTTCACCAACAAAAGGCACGAGACATGACACTATTCAAGCGTGTATAAATTCTTCTTACATTTGGAACTATTACCGTGTATTGAAATTAACACAAAATATGCGTTTACGTGTTGGTAACAGTTCTTTAGATCATAATGAAATAGAGAATTTTTCGAGGTGGATATTGAACTTAGGAGACGGATCTTTATGCGAACCGAATGACGGCGAATGTCTCATAGACATACCGAAAGATCTATTTGATATGCGAAACATTAAATCCAATCGAGAGCATCATTGCACATGCATATCCAAATATTACAAACGACGTTAAAAATCCATCCTTCTTCCAAGAACGAGCTATTTTATGTCCAACTAATGAAATCGTTGATGAAATAAATGACATGCTTTTGCAATTATTACCCGGACAGTCGAAAGAATATTTAAGCTCAGTTACATTATACAATGCGGATTCTAATAACACTGAAACATGTGAACTATACAATACAATATTTTTAAACAGTTTGAAATATCCAGGTCTTCCTAACCACTGTTTAACACTTAAAGAAGGAGCTCCCATTATACTTTTACACAACCTTGATCCGGTGTTGGGCCTCTGTAATGGAACATGCCTTCAGATAACTCAATTGGGTACTAATATTATAGAAGGCAAAATAATCAACGGAACTCATGCTGGAAATAAAGTCTTTATACCACGACTCCCTTTAATTCCGACTAATACCAGTTTACCTTTCAACTTTAGACGAAAACAATTTCCGGTTATCTTATGCTTTGCAATGACAATTAATAAAAGTCAAGGACAGAGTCTCAGCAGAATCGGCATATATTTACCAAAGCCAGTTTTTAGTCACAGACAATTATATGTTGCAGTTTCGCGAGCAAAAATTCGAGAAGGATTAAAACTGCTTATTTTAGATGATACCGGAAAATGTACATCAAAAACAGCAAATGTTGTATACAAAGAGATATTTAATAATATATAGGTCTGTTACAAATTCAAATACAGCGCACTGTTTAATTGCCATCTACCTCATAATACTTTTGAAATACATCCGCACATTGTTTCAGGGTCTTTCAATACTACACATAAATATATCATTTACAGTTATATCCGCGCGAAGCGCGAGACTAATGCTAGTATATATATATATATATTATAGATAATGTAAAAGGCTTAATTTTTATTAATTTTTTTATATAAGATTAATACTTGAATAGCATACTAATTATAGAATTACAATTATATACATAAGCTATATAGATTTTTCAGTGTATGGACTCTTACGTGTCTTCACAAGATGGATAGTTGACGATGAATACATTTGCTGGTTAATATGCTGAAGCAACCGAAATACGAAAAGAGCTCATTGTAAGAATTAGAAAATATACAAAAAATTTACGGAACCATACTTTGATCCATCGAGGATACCGAAGAATTTTGGATTGGATCTTCCAATGAATAATTATTCGACAATGGAAAGACGTTTTGTTTCTTTTCTTATGAAACAAAATGTTTTTGTCTTTTTTCTATATGTTCATTGGGAACCACACCCTATGTATTTATAGAAATAAAACTTTAGTTATTTCTAATTTAGCCCCCTCAACAAATTAGAAATTACGAATTGGTTTCTACACTTTTAATTCATAACAGTTATACTCTTTAGCCATAAATTACTATACAAGATCACTTTAGTTTTGGCTAATAATATAATGGCACCATATATTTAAATTATACGTATATGGCCCCAAAATTCCTTACACTCATTTGTATTTAACTCCAAACAAAATGGTAGTCAAGGGTGAGATGTTTCATTCAAGAGTGATAAATAGGATTTGTGGATAGATATATACTTTCAACATTATCACAATAGATTATCGGTTTCTCATATAGTGTGATCCCAAGTCCCTTTAATAGATTTTGAATGTTAATGCAATTGACTAATACGTAGTTTCTATTGTTGATCTTGTCGTTAAGACCCTTTTATTTCTTCAGTGATCGTAAGATTAGATGTTGGCCAAGATACATGATATAAGCTCGTGTGGATGTGAAATCATCTATGTCACATCTTCAATCTGCATTACTGAAGGCATAAAGAATTATTGAGATTACTTGATGATGAGTAAAATATCCTAGTTATACGTGTCCTAGAGAGGTAGTGTAGGAGACGCTTAGCCGGTTGCTAATAAGACGAGGTAGGTGCATTCATCAATTGTGAAAGACGATTGATGACAAAACTAATGTAAGATCGTGTGAGTGAAATATATCATAGACCATCAAACACCATATGACATTTTGTTGGATCTTCCGAGGGTTTAGTATAATTCAAGAGGAGTCTGGTAGCATATGTCATAGGTGTAGAGACTGGCTTAAAATCATAATATGTGTGCAATGTAGGAGATCATTGATTTATTTTCATTGAGTAAGTAAAATACCACAATCACTGTGTGTTGCCTTAATCCTCCCATAGAAAAGAAGCTGAGATCTATGAGCTCTTTGAGTAAAAATCGTTTGATCAATGAGTCAATGAATTTACGCACATGAATTGTAGACTTGTTAATGATAATGAGGTTATTAACATACATGAGAAAAAAATCGAATATCATCCGAGTTGTTGATGAAAGGGATTCATCCGTCAATGAGTTCATAAAGCCATATGAAAATAAGGAATTCCAAAGTTGTGAATACCATGACATCGGAGATAACTTCAAATCATATATAGCTCTCTTAAGCTTCTAGACATAAGATTTGTACTTCCTCATGCCTTGTAATTTTTAATCATTCCATTGGGTTTGTATTTGATGCGGATAACTCATTTGCATCCAGCAATATTTTGTGCCTCTTCTAATGAAACTAAATCACATGTTTGATTATAGACTAGACATCAAAGGCGGAACTCATAGCGCTTATCCACTATAAACTTTTGAGTCCATGGTTGTAGTTGGTTTCTTTTCCTGTGACACACCGAAAACAAGGTAAGAATATATGTTGGACGGTTTAAAAATGTTGTTTATTGCTTTTGTGACCATGGAATGCCCATTACCAAAAGTAGATTGTGGAATTGTTATGGAGTCAAACGTTCAGTCCACATCTCGTGTCTATATGGTGACAGAAGTCGTTGGTGTTGGATCGACACCGAGAACTTCCTCACGTGGAGGTTCTGTTGGAGGTGTGGTCTCAGATGGCGATCTATTCACAAAAATGGGATGACCAAGTGGTTGGTTAGCTTCGGTGGGGGATTACTTGTGGCTTGATTCTTGGGTGAGCATGTATGTTGACATGTAAAAATTTTCTCATTAAAAGTCATATATGTTGATATGTAAAGTCGATTGGTGATTGGATCTAGATATAAATAAACACTTTTGGGTGGATGAGTAACCAAGGAAATACATGGTTTGGAACAAGGTTCTAGTTTTCAGAGGTACATGCTTGAATCCAAGGGTAACATAAGCATCCCAATGTTCGAAGTTTTTCATAGTTGGGTAATTTTTAGTAAAGAGCTCAAATGGGGATTGGTTTGAAAGAGTATAAATTGAAATTATATTCGATTAAATAGTATGTTATGGTGAAGGAGAAAGATCAAAGGTCCTTAGTCATGGAAGTATGGGATAGAAGGGACAAACCACTTTCAACTATGTGATGATGACGACGTTCAAATAGGCCATTGTATTCGAGGACTGTGGTGCGGTGTGGTGATATGAGAAATTCTATGGGTAAAAAGAATTGAGACTAAGACAATATATTATCTTCCATTATCACTATATAATCTTAATTTTGGCTTGAAAATTGTTTTCTACTAAAGATTTGAAACATGTAAATGTGGGTAGAACATCAAATTTGTGTTTGAGTGGATAAAGTCAAGCATATTGGGTGTAATGGTCTACAAATATGATATAGTATTTGAAACCATCTAGTGATAATAAAGGAGACAATCAAATATCGAAAAAGAATTTCTAAAGAACTAGATGAGTTATAATGAGACATGAAACAAAAGTTTGTGATACACGCCTTCGGGTGGGAGCTCGGGACGTGTACAGAAAATCAGTCAATCTCGAACACTCGAGTAGGATTCTGGGTATCACGGTTGATTTTCTTGATTGGCCTAAGGGCACTCTTCAAGAAAGTTGTCTGTTGGCGGTGGTTGATGGTGGAGGATGGTGGAAGATCCCTGATTGGCCTAAAAGCACTCTTCAAGGTTCGTTCTGACGAAGGTGGAGGTGGAGGTTGATGGAAAAAGTCGAGGTGTTTGAGGGTGGAGTGATAGACGCCACAAGGAGTGTAGAAGCCTCTTGATACAGTCGCTAATGGCTTCAATTGCTCTCGGAACAAGTTGAAGTCACCGTGTTCTTGGCACTGCTCAAGAATACGAAAAAAGGTTTATTACTTCAAATTTCGGTGTCCATTACAAATGAAATGGAGTCTTTTATATAGGAGAGACTTCATCTTAAAATAAGAAAATGCGTAAATGTTATATAACGGATTGATTTACTAGCCGTTCGGAAGAATTTATGGCTGTTAGGAATCTTTGGAATGAGAAAGATGTTGATCTGGTGGGATAAGATCGGTTTAGAAGATTTTCTACCCATTGGAGAGGATTTTTTGGCTGTTTGGAAAGAATAAGGAAGGATCTTTATCTTCCACCTTTCTTTATCCGTATCGCTCAAGCCCATCGGTTCTTAGGTGGGAGAATTGAGGCTCACTTCAATGAATAATATCGACATGACACTTGTTTAGGCTGGGCCCGAAGTCCCTTTGTGGTTAAGAGTCTCCCATGCCTTCATCACAATCTCCACTGCCTTGTTACGCAAGCTCCTTGTTCGTCCACGTGTTCGTAGACCGTGGAAAGATTCAGTCTGCTTGTTTCCTTGCGGTACCTTCTCATTCGTGTGATCGTCTTTTGGTTCCGGTTCGAGTCCGATGTCCTCATCATTTCTCCCTTTTGCGAGCATTCTATCCTCGGAATGTTATCATCTACATCAAAAAGGGATAGATCAGCAACATTGAATGTTGTGGATATGTTATACTCACCTAGTAGTTCGAGATGTTAGGTGTTATCATTGATCTGCTCTAGAATGCGAAATGGGTAGTCCCCTCTTGGTGCTAGCTTCGAACTCTTTTTTATCAGGGTGCTAAACCCAAATACGACCTCAAATGGCGAGTGTTTTATGGTCGAGTGTTGTGTATGGGTTAAAGCGAACTCGACGTGGGGTAGGTAGTCAAGCCATTTCTTCGGGTACTATCCAATAAATGAGCGTAGAAGGGCTGCTAGAGTACGGTTGACCACCTCTGTCTAGTCGTTAGTCTGTGGATGGCACGTGGTGGAAAATACGAGTTTTGTCCCTAGCTTCTGCCAAACACGAGTTTTTTCCCTAGCTTGTTTAATGTGTTTTCTTTCGTTATTTGGTTAGTACCACCTTTATTTCAAATAAAAGCATTAATTTTTTATAAATGTATTCGAGCGATGATACATGTGGTCAATCTTTAGAGGTGATGGTGAAACAATCCTAGTCCAGAGGTTGTTCTAGGATGGAGGTGTTACAACCACATCTAATCTCCTTCTTTGCTCTTGAACCCATCTCCAATGATAAAGTCTACGGATGGTTCATCTATTGAAACTATTGAAACGTGAAAACCTTAACTCAAGTATTAGGTCGTGGTTATCATATGTAAGGGTTAGTTTTTCTAGTGGCTCTTTCGTACCTATTCTTACATGCTTCAAAGCCTTAAGATTCATTAGTAACTTCGAACTATCAAAAAAAGTATCAAAAATATTACTAGTATCAAGTTAATAATTGAACTCATTGTTATTTTCATTATGTAAAAGACTAAGAAGGGCGAGAGATATCCTGAACTTGTTGTGGATGAGTGAGTAATGGTTTGTCTTACCATCTTGTATCACATTGCGATCATATTTCCATGGTCTCCATAGTAGGATGCGACCAACATGCATAGGTACCATGACATGTTCTTTTACCTTGAGATCCACTTTATTGTTCAACCATAGGAGCTTATACGAACGTGGATGTTCCTCGGTCTCAAGGTCTTGCTTATTCACCATGTAAACATTTTTTTTGTTAGTGCATGAACCACTATCAATGATGAGGTCACTTTTATCAAACATCGAGTGTGGAAGAGTGTTTCTCGTTGTGCCTTTTTGTCTGATTCCACGAAGGTACTTAGAACTCGTCGAGTGACAAGGAACTCTCCACTTTTTAGATAAATGATCTTTTCCTCGAGGGTTTCTTCTTTAGCCTTATCCATTGATTAGTACTCTATGTTATCTTTAACAATCATGACTCGTGGATTTATAAATTCGCGATCCATGTGTCATCGTCCCTTGCATTTAAAACATAAAATTTCACGTGTACAAAATGAAGTATTTATAGGAAGAGTCTTGTTACCATCCTTCTTTTTTTTCGGGCATGGTCTGTGGTACCCTTGCTCCTCTTCTTTGTTATTTTTTACCATCATGGTGTAGTATGAACTTTGATTATGTGTCTGGCTAGTCGTGCATGTATTGCTTCCTCTTATATTGTTGTTAAACTTTATTGAAAGATGCAAAATAACTTGCATATTTGATAATCATATCTTTTTACCTTTCGTACAATCCTATCATGCAATCAACAAGAATGTTAGCCATGATAGTTTCTTCATCCTTAGCAAATTGTAGCCTACAGAGATGTTCAAACTATTTGAAGTATTCCTTAATAGTCTTACTTTTGTGGTTTATCCTCTTATATCCTTTTCTAATTTCACGATGTAAATGTTGGGGTACATACCTCTTTCGCATAAGAAATTTCAGTTCACTCCAAGTGGCTACTTGCACGTGATGTGCATGTCTACGGTGTTAAGAAGAAAGGTCGCGTCCTGCTCTCAAAACCGCATCCCGCTCTCTTCTCCCTGTCCCGGTCTCTGTGACCCACATCCCGCGTCCCGTGTCTCGCTCTCCGTGGCCTGCTCTCTTTGCTCAAGTCATCCGGTCAAAGCCAATTTATGAGCTCCACGCTCTCCTATGCCTAGTTGACCGCTCTAGGTCATGCATGATACATCTAAACTTGTGCTTTGCATTTGTACTTGTATTTTCCTTGTTTTTCTCTTTTCTAATTATTAGGATTATAAATATGTACATTTGTATCCAATGTTAAACATAAGAGAATAGATATTTTTATTCTCTCTAGTTCTCTCGATCTTTCGCTCGCTCTCAATCTTTCTAATCTTGCTTCCGGTGATCGAATCTTGAAAATTTTTTATCGATTTTGTTTCTTTTGAAATCTATTCTCTTTCAAAAGTTGTTTTCGGTTAAACCCTTTTAATCTCTCTTTGTTTTTATTTCAATTTGTTCTCTCGGATCTCTCGTCATGAACTCGCCCAAAAGCATCTCAGGCTCGTTCAATGAAAACAATTATTCCATTTGGACGAAGATTAGTAAGGCCAATCTTGGCATGCGAGGTATTTGGGGTTTCGTGATAGGATCGGATGTGAAACCAGTCGATTCAAGAGCCAGATCAGAAAAATGGGAACAAAATAAGCTCACTATCTTGGTTGTTTTACAAAATTCGCTCGAATCTCATATACTTCGTACATATGGGCACATAGAGTCTCCTAAGGAGCTTGGGGACGAGCTGAAACAATTTTTTGGCAATGAATCCAATCTTAACCGTGTGTATGAAGTAAATAAAGCCCTTAATAATCTAAGGCAAGAGGGGAGCCTTTTAACCAAGCTTTGGGTGATTTTAAGGAATAATGGTCAGAACTTGATACTCTAAGGCTCATACTACGGATCCTGTGGAAATAGCTCTGAGAGCAAAACAGGATCAGGTCTTTTGCCTTTTATTCTCCCTCGATAACAACTACAACGACCTTATTCATCACATACTTTGCTAAAACGAGTTTTCCTCATTTAACGAGGTTTGTATGATAATTAAAAGGGAGGAAAGGGGAAACCTTCTCTTTAAAGGATTGACTGAAGAAGCTAATGTCTCTAAAATCACCTCTGGGCAAGCCGCTACTATCAAGCCTTTCAAAAAGCAGTTCTCTTGTGAGCTTTGAAAAAAAGAAAGGTCATACAAAGGATCGTTGTTGGATCCTTCACCCCAATTTGAAGAACAGAAGTCGTGACGGCCAAGGTAAGGCCAATATGGCATCTGAGTCTGAGTTTGTTACCAAGACTTACCTCGAGGAGTTTTTCCAAATGAGTAAGGCTAGAAATCAAACAAACAAAGCTGGTCAAGAGGGACACAATGTTATCTTTGCTTTCTCTGTTTTTCGAAACTATAGTATAATAGATTCTTGAGCTACAAATCATGTGATAAAAAAATTATGACTTGCTTAAAAATATAAAACCTCATAGTGTTCTAATAATATTATCTATGTCCAAAAGTCAGCAAAAGACCTTAATTGTTATGTTTGTTTCGATTCTAACTCATTTTGGATGCAGGATATTGAAAGCAAACAAGTGATTAGCAAAGGAAAGCTCCTTAGTGGCCTTTATATTCTTGAGTCTATGTATTGTGATCCTGATTTCCTGTTTCTATCAAATTCGAATATTAATAAATTTTCTGTGCGGCATGCGAGACTTGACACCCTCATAACAAAGTTCTAAGTATCATTTTTCTTTATCTTAAAGATAAACACGAAACTTCTGAAGCTTGCATCTTAGGAAAGCACGTAAAACAAGTTTTCCAAACTCTGTTTCGGTTTATAAAAACTGTTTTGAGCTGATCCATTCAGATGTTTGGACAGCTCCATGTGTTTCTCGTGATCAAAGAAATATTTTGTAACCTTCATCGATGGAAAATCAAAGTTTACATGGCTTTATACTCTCTCGTCTAAGAGTTATGTTTATGATGTATTTGTAAAGTTTCCTAAGCATTTTTTAACTCAATATGATGCTAAAATAAAATGTCTAAGGACTGAAAATGGTGGAGAGTATACTACTCTTTAGTTTCGCAGTTATCTTGAAGAACAAGGCATTACACACGAAACCTCATGTCCCTATACTTAGGGCAGGGCACGGATCGGTAACCCGGATTTTTTAGGGTACCCGAACCCGAACCAAGATAGGTAAGCATATTCTTACCTAAACCCGACCCCAGGGGGCTCGGGTACCCGGGGTTCGGGTACTCGCCAAATACACTGGGTACCTGTGGGTACCCGAACCCGTGCCCAATCCATACACGCAATCAACCAAACAAAGGGAACAACAATGGAGAAAGAGAGAGAGAGTAGGATGTCCTGGATCTGAGATGAGGTGTTGCGGAAGAAATCGAGCAAAGACGAGTTGTTGAGGCTTGACTCGAGCATTCGCCTAGTGAGAAGTGTGAGCTCAGGGTCCTCGCTGGTGCCGCCGCTTGCTGCGTTCTGAACACTGTGAACCGCGACAGAGTCGTCGCGGATGTCGAGCGTGATCTCAACATACTCATCGTCCGCAACGCTATTGCCATCACCGCCGATGCTATGGCTCCTCTTGGGGAGGTCAGGAGCGAATCTGGCGTTCTTCTTGGACCGGCTATTGCTGCCGCCTAGTGGACCGCTAAACGCAGTTCAGTCGATGGAGATACTCTTACTGTTGAAATTAGTGTCGGAATAAGCTCCTCGAAGGAAGAAGAGACGAGAGGCGGTGTCGGCAGGAGGTCAGCAGCATGGAAGGAAGAAGAGACGACGCAAGTATCCGTTTCAGTTATTTGAAAACCTGAACCCGAACACGCGGGTAATGAAATTTCATTACCCGAACCCGTGGGTTCGAGTAATTTTTCCGTGGGTTCAGAAGGGTTTCGGGTCGGGACGGGTTTTCCATGTAATTTCCCCACCCCTACCTATACTCTACAACAAAATGGAGTGGTCGAGAGGAAGAACATGCACCTAATGGAAGTGTTAAAAACTATCATGTTCGATTGAGATTTCCTTAAAAGGTTTTGATCCGATGCGGTCATGACCGCATGTCACATCATTAATAGAATCTCTACAAAGGTTCTAAAGGACAAATCACCTTATGAGGTATTAAACTCTACAAAACCTGATATTGAGTACTTTAGAACTTTCGGTTGTGTGTGTTTTATTCTTGTTCCTGACTCACAGCGAAACAAGTTGGAACCAAGGAGCAGTAAAGCCATGTTCATCGGATACTCAATAAATCAAAAGTGCTACAAGTGTTTCGATCCAAAAACACAACATGCAATGGTGTCTCGAGATGTTATGTTCCTCGAAGACAAAAGCTTTCATGATAAAATCACCTGGGAAGAGATTAAAGGAATCTCATAACCAAATGATATAGGTTTGTCCCTTAAAAATTTAGTACATACAATTTCGGAAACTAACAATGAAACAGGTCTCCTGCCAATTATACCCGAGCATCATGAAGACCAAAATGATCAAGAAATCTCAGAAAACGAAGAACAAAGCTATGATAATAACCAAAATGAGGATCATGACATCGATGAAGTCGAAGGAAGGATTATAAATGAGATAGTGCTTCGGAGAAGCACTAGAATAAGGCGACCAATCTCATTTTGGATTCACAATCCTATTCAATGGCGTGACAACCAAACACCCTATTTCAATGGTGTAGCAACCAAACACCATATTCAAAACTTTTGCTCTTTAGCATTTATCTCTACTGGTCACAAATCTTTTCTTAGTAAAATTGACAGGGATATCGAGCCACAAACCTATAGAGAAGCCGAAGGGAAGCCAGAATGGAGGAAGCCATGGTCGAGGAGCTAGCAACCTTAGAAAAGAATAAAAACATGGGACCTTGTCCCTCTTCCTAAAGAAAAATAAGCCCATAAGAAGCAAATGGATGAATAAAATCAAATATAATAGTAATGGTGAGGTAGAATGTTACAAGGCTCGTCTTGTAGCGCAAGGGTATAATCAGAAGTATGGGGAAGATTATACTGAGACTTTTTCCGCTGTTGCTAAACTTCATTTTGTTTGCATTATCTTTTTTGTTGCTATTAACCTTAATTGGAGTTTGTGGCAGATGGATGTTAAAAATGTTTTCCTTCAAGGGGAAATAAAGGAACATATCTATATGAAATCTCCCTCGGGTCTCCAAACCGGAAAAGGATCGTATGCAAACTAAAGGAAGCTCTCTATGGACTGAAATCGTCCCCACGAGCTTACTACACTAGGCTCTATGATGTTTTTCGAAAGTATGATTTTAAGAGGAGTGAGGCTGATCATTCCAAGTTCATCATTCGAAACAAATCCGGTATCATCGCTCTCTTAGTTTATGTTGATGATATAATCATAACATGTGATGATAATAAAGGAATAGAAAGTGTTAAACGTTTTCTAAAAGAAAATTTTGATATAAAGGATCTAAGTGAACTTAAGTACTTTCTTAGAATTGAAGTAACTAGATCTAATGATAATTTATTTCTTTCTCAACAAAGATATGCTTTAGATCTTTTGAATGAAACTGGTAAACTCGGATCTAAGTCGGCCAAGACCCCCATCAAAGAAAAATACAAAGACTTGTGTGAGGAGAAACTATTTCATGATATAGAACAATATAAACACCTTGTCGGTAAGCTAGTATACCTTACGATAACAAGACCTGACTTGTGTTATGTTGTGAATCAGGTCAGCCAGCATATGCATGCTCCGAAAGAGCAACATTGAAAAATGGTGGAATGAATCCTCGGATACATCAAGAACGCTCCAAGAAAGGAATACTAATGAGTAAAAACAACGATACTAGTCTAATTGGGTACTATGATGCAGATTGGGCCGGTGACCGCAAAGATCGGAAAATAAACGACTGGGTTTTGTACCTTTGTCAGGGGGAACCCCGTCACTTGGAGAAGCAAGAAACAATTGGTAATCTCCCGTTCCAGCGCTGAGGCTGACTACCGAGCTATGGAAAATAAAACATGTGAGCTTGTTTGGATCCAGGCTCTCCTCAAAGATCTTGGCCTCGAACCCTCGCAGGCCATGGTGCTTCATTGCGAAAATCAGGCGGATATCCATATTGCCTCCAACTCGGTGTTCCACGAAAGAACAAAAAAATTAAAGTTAACTGTCATTTTGTTCGAGAGAAGCTCAAAGATAGCGTCATTGAATTCACATACACAAGAAGCTCAGGTCAGTTGGTCGATGTCTTTATCAAAGCCATAAGTGAAAAAGTATGCAAAGATCTCCATTATTGGATCGGCCTCGTAGATATCTTCAATTTTAAGGCATCGAATTCAAGCTTGGTAGATCATCCCTCGAGCTTATAAGTTGTTGTACTCTTTTTCCTTTGTCGGATTTTTGTTCCAATTAGGTTTTCCCCGAAAAGGTTTTAATGAGACTCCACTTATGTTTCTTTTTAATGCCTAAGCTTGAAGGGAATATTAAGAAGAAAGGTCGCGTTCTGCTCTCAAAACCGCATCTTGCTCTCTTGGTCGTGTCCCGCTCTCTTCTCTGCGTCTCGCTCTTCGTGACCCGCATCCCGCGTCTCGCTCTCTACAGCCTACTCTCTTTGCTCAAGTCATCTGGTCAAATCCAATTTATGAGCTCCGCGCTTTCCTATACCTAGTTGACCGCTCCAGGTCATGCATGATACATCTAAACTTGTGCTTTGCATTTGTACTTGTATTTTCCTTGTTTTTCTCTTTTCTAATTATTAGGATTATAGTATAAATATGTACCTTTGTATCCAATGTTAAACATAAGAGAATAGATATTCTTATTCTTTCTAGTTCTCTCAAACTTTCGCTCGCTCTCAATCTTTCTAAACTTGCTTCTGCTGATTCATCTTTGATTTACAAAATCTACATACAATCATTCAATTCTTGGTCCCACCATGTTATTGAATTATTGATGAATTGAGCTGCCTCATGTTGAACCTTCTTGTTCTCCAAGTATGTGCTTCAATGATAAAAAAAATTTATATGTCTCTCCCAATAAAAACAGACTTTCAGGTTAACACATCTAGAAAATGTAGGTGGTAAAAACTTTTAATGATGTTACCATCGTGTGATTCTCTTCGAGGATGATGCAATGGTTCATTGCTCAAATCTTCATCATCATACATGTGGTTGTGATGATGTTGTCATGGCAGTTCATAACCATCCTTATTACTATGACGAGATGGGGATAGTCGTTTCCTACGCGTGGAGGCGAGTCGGGTGGTTCATCCTCTTTGCTATATGTTCTTTGCCTTTGTCTTTGAGGGTCAAATTGTATTTTTTAGCTAAAAATAGAATTGGTTCTTGTCTTCTTGGAGCTTCTTTTAGGTGATTCATTTGCAACTCCATTCGTTGGAGCATTTGCATAACCACATCAAGTTGAGTATTGCGTTAAGAATTTTCTCCTTACTCCGCTATATTTTTTGTTCTAATTTCTTTCTTTTTTTTCTTCAAACAAGAAACAAGAACAAAGAAGCAATTAGTACAAAAATCAATTTAAAATGATAGAAGCATATCTTTGGTCCTTGAACCGGGCTCTGACACCAAAATGGTACAAGCATCGAGTTTTGGATCTCGGGACACGTGTGGTGAATCTGTTATACTCGATCTGTAGAGTAGGATTCTTCAATTTATGGAGGATCTTTTGACCGACCTAGAGGGGAGAATATCAGATATACCCTTGTAGGGCTAAAACGCTTCAAAAATACCCTTCCCTAAAATAATTATTTAATCGTGAAAAAAACTGGAGAAAAGACAAATTTACCCTTAATTTTCGAACGTGAAAAAACCCACGTTCTGCGGTTTTTCGACGTGAAAAACTGTCAAATCGTGTCAAAAGCAAGAAAGAACAAGTGATTTTGAACTTGAGAAGGATCGATTCGAAGTTGGCAAGAAGGAAATGGCAAGAATCAGCAGCAGCAACAATGAAGAAGAGAGCACGAGTCAATCTTCAATGGCGTCAATAAGTGTAAGTAGATCGATTTCTAGGGTTTTGTAGGCTGTCGAGTCCCAAAAAGGTTTATTGATTTGAAATGGGTGTGAGTGTCAATGAGTCGGTTGAGTCTCAGTGAGTCGGTTGAGTCGTGAGAGTCGGTTGTCTCAGTGAGTCGGTTTGGGTCACAATGGTCAGTTGAGCGCCGATTTCTAGGGTTTTGCAGAATGTCGAGTCCCAAAATGGTAAATTGATTTGAAATGGGTGTGAATGTCAATGAGTCTGTTGAGTCTCAGTGAGTCGATTTGGGTCGCAATGGTCGCTTGAGCGTCACGGGGAGTCTAAGGGTCGTTTGAGTCGGTTGTCTTAGTGAGTTGGTTTGGGTTGCAATCGTCACTTGAGCGTCGCAGGGGGTCTAAGGGTCGTTTGAGTTTGTAGTCTTAGTGAGTCGGTTTGGGTCACATGGGTCGGTTGAGTCACATGGGTCGGTTGAGTCGCATGGGTCGGTTGAGTCGCATGGGACGGTTGAGTCGCATTGGTCGGTTGAGTCGCATGGGTCGCTTGAGTCGGTAGAAGTATAATGTATTCTTAATTAATTGGTCATTTTGAAGGTGGCGTCAAATCCGAAGTTTGTGTATGAATTCAAGCACATGGACAAATGCCAAAGATCACCACCAAGTGTTATCTTCACGAGACAATAACGAAGCTGAGAGGAATCTTAGATGAATACGAGTTGCATTACTTCGACAAGGAATCGCAATTTAAGCATTTATTCCATTTCCAATATGACTCCACATTGACTAAGGTTCAAATGTCTATCCTCCTAAATCACTATGTGATTGTACGGGACAAGAAGTAGTTGTGGTTCGTCTTAATTGGTGTTCTCATCCGGTACTCTATAGTGGAGCACGCACTAATTTCCGCATTGAACTGCAGACCATATCCCAAAGGATGGGAGTCCAAAAGGGGTGATA
>CM071861.1:18722785-18795540 GCA_036759665.1 Gynandropsis gynandra
TGTGTTCTCACACTAAACCGTTTGGAATTCGGGATTGCTGCCACTCGTAATTTTCATTTACAATCATTTCCGGCAAACTTGCATCGTACTTTCCACAGCTTCGTATCAGATCTCAATGTTGTATATCTAAACGAAGCTTCGATTCAACCCTTCCTTACAAATGCTTGTACATCCTTCTTGCTATCAAACTCTTGCCCAATTTTAAGATCCAATCCATCTTCAAACTCAAAGATATTATTTTCGCAATTGTGAACTACCATTTCCGAGTTGTTCTCACCATCACCATACTTATGCTCTGTTGGCAAATCAAAATCAACTTTATTACTGCCACAAACAACTCCATCAACTACCACATCATGGCAAACCCACCATCTTCTCTTAACCCGCTTGTATGTTCACTATCAGAATTATCCGAATCCAAAATATATGTTATTTCCGAATTACTTTCAACTCTACTTTTGTTATCTGGACCTACAATAACACAGTCATCATAATCTACAACACCTCGATCCTCACCTTCTTTAGCAATGCTTCCAAAAGCAGGAATTAGAGGCTTAATTTCCCTATCAATTTCGATTTCACAATTCACATTTGTCGATTCTATCTCCACATACAGCGGTGGTCGAATTCCTCTTATGCGATCGAATAGATAAGAAATAAGATGTTTTTCATTCATTATATATGTCGTCTTCCTATTTTCACAAATATTGGGCAAATAGCTTAACTTCAACTTCGTTGAATTATTTCCCACCATCATCTCTGCGCATAACTCATCAATCAGTTGTTGGTATATCAGACTAACCAGAGGACATAAGAAAAATACTCTCTGGTTTTCCTGAACTCTACAAACCCATTCAGATTCTCCATTTGGGTTTTTTTTTCCATCTACCATCATACAAAAAATAAATCAGTGTGATTTTCCCATCCACCGTATCCATTACACCTGTAACAAAAACATAAAAAGATGGGTAAATTCTGTGACCCACTGCGACCGTGCGACTCGATGAGACTCTGTGACCCAGTGCGGCTGTGCAACCCTTGTACCCCTGCGACCCTTTGACCCCTCTACGACCCTTGTACCCCTTTGCGACCCTTGTACCTCTGCGACCCTTGTACCCCTTTGCGACTCTTGTACCTCTGCGACCCTTGTACCCATACGACCCTTGGACCCCTGCGACCCTTTCAACCCTTTGCGACCCCTTTCCCATGCGACCCTTTCAACCCTTTGTGACCCCTTTACCTTTGCGACCCTTTGAACCCTTTGCGACCCCTTTCCCATCCGACCCTTGGACCCATGCAACCCTTTGACCCCTTGCGACCCCTTTACCCTTGGACCCCTGCGATGACCTTTGATCCCTTTGACCCCTTGATGAGACTTTGTGACCCAGTGCGACCGTACGACTCTGTGACCCACTTTGTCACCTTTGACATTCGAATAAATATGACTCGTTTAGACTCGTTTTCAATAATTGCAATAAACACAAGAGAAACATGAAAACTCACTATACAAACCTGGTTTTTCTGCGGAACGTGCTTAATTGCAAGCTTCTTTGTTGACAAAAAACGATTTCAACCTATTGATTGCGAATCTGATACTGATTTCAAGCTACTCTCGCCGAATCTGTTGTGGTGTGGGGGAACAGTAATTTTCGCGCCACAGGAGAGAGAGAAATAGAGGTGCTCTAGAGGAGAGAGAGAAATTGTCGACAAGGGTAATATGGGATTATCAATATTTTAACGGTAGATTTGAAGTTGAAACTTTTTTTCAGCCAAGGCTATTTTTGAAGCACTTTAGCCCTACAAGGTATTTTTGAAGTTCCCCCGACCTAGAGGCACTCTTCAATAGTTCATTCGATCGACGGTGGTGGATATGATCACACGAAGAAAAAGTAGCTCCGTGAGTCAAAGATGATGGAAGAACGGGGTTTCGTGTAGTAAAAGACACTACAAAAGGTGTAGAGCCTCTTGATACAGCTCAAATGACTTCCTTGGTCTCAGAACAAATTGAAGACATTGTGCTCTTACTGCACGATTAAGAAAGAAAAAGTTTATCAAGCCTAAATTTACAAAAGATGGTGTAACCCTTTATATAGGAGAGGTTTCACGTCATAATAAATGCCTAAATAAAGGATTGCAAATCGATCTACTGGCCGTTAGGAAGATTTTCTAACTGTTGGATATCTTCGTTGGAGGAAAATAGAGGATTTGGAAGGATATTGATATGTTTGGAAGATTTTCTAGCGGTTAAAAGTGATAAGAAAAGATTTTTACCTTCCATTTTTCCTTATCCGTGTGACTCTAGTCCCTTGTTAAATCGTCCTTACGATTCAATGTCTCTCACGCCTCTTTAATTATCTCTAACAACTTGTTTCGCAAGTTTTTGACTCATCCACATGCAAATAGACCTTGGAAAAATTCATATCTTTTTGGTTCCTTAATTTAGTTATTCATTGGTGTCACCTTCCTTTCATACGGTGTCAATCAAATAATCATAGTCTTCTTGGCAAAGTTGTAATCTTTGTCTGATGGACTCATGGACTCATTTCATTGGTGTTCTGTTCGTTTAAGACGGGACGAAAGTTTGTAAAAAATAGGGATGGATATTTGGTTTGGTTATATAAAACCGAACTGAATTATGGTCATTCGGTTCGATTCGAATGTAGATAAAATAACCGATTTGGTATGAAATAATTTGTAAATATTTCCATCAAATCCAAATTATTCACACACAAAAATATTATTTCTTCAAAATTTCTATTTTCATAATATTTCATTTTTAAGTGAAAAAATGATTATAGAAAAGGCAGATTTGTAAACGAAATAGAGGTAGTTATCTCCACACATATATATATATACACACATTTCATTTTAAACCTAGAAAACACCAGATACAAGCCAGGAAAATCACCATACATACATAAAATGTGAAACCGTAATCTCACCTGACTCTTATATCTATTTCACATTTCTCCTTTTGCCTGCTTCTTTATTCTCTTTACAGACAAACCCTCCAATAGTTTTACTTCCATTTCCACATAAGCCCCCAGAGCAAAAATAAAAGTTGGAAAATTGTACAATAGAGACAAAAATACTTGTTGATTACATTGGATTTCCATGGAAAAGCTCGTTCCTTCACCTTGGTTTTGGTTGTGATGTGAATGACAACAAAGGTTGTATGAGTCTGTGATTTGATGGACTTCCCGTTAACATCGCCTGAGAACGTCGCAGCATCTCAACCATGGATGGAGTCTGATACGCCTGAGCCATGCTCGAACCGTCTATCGAGTCCCCTCTTGCTGTTGCTCTTTGCCATGAGTGTGAGCTCAGTCCTGAGAGAATGTACGCCCTTCCTGATGCCTCGTACACGTGCCTACTTGTCATTCTTTCTTGCATTTCTTTCAGTTCAGCGTCCAGAGCGACACAGAACCTGTCACGGGATTTTGTTGCGACTGTCTCTGACAAAGCCTGTCTGCAATTCTCAAGAACAGAAGCGGCTGTTGCTAAATCACCTTGTTCTGCCAAGGTTTTAGCCCGTGTCATCGCGTCAGCAGCTATGAATCGGTTTCTTTGTCTGTCCACTTCGATTGACACACCTTCTTGATCGACCTTTTCTGGTCTTTGAATCATAAGCATGTGACCTTCGAGTGTCGCAGTTTCCTTCGATAAGGGATCCTTATGGACGCATCTCAGCTTTAGCAATGGAGTCTCACTTGCAGCTTTCTCAGCAGGGATGTTGATGGAGACCAAGAAATCCCTCTCTTCATCAGCATAAAGATCGCCGACATCAACAAATCCTGACTGGCCATTACCCATAATGAGGCTTGAGTAACTCCCCGCTTTTATTGAGCCAAGACGCACATCTGGGCACACACCATCAATTTCTAATCGTAGCTCTTGCACTGCCACACTTAACAGTCCACCAATGCATTGTGCAAGAGCATCCTGGATCACAGCTTCGCTTTCGATGAAAGAGAAGGTTCCACCGGAGAATTCGGAGACAGAATGCATCAGTAAAGCATCATGATCTGATCCAAACCCGAAAGAGTGAATCGGGATCTGAAATCGTTTGCTGTCGTTGCTATGCATAGACAACGGGAGTAACAACTTGTAATTAGGATCATGCTGGTTCATGGTATAAGTGTCTCGCCCATCCGACAAAAGGATAATGCTGGAAACAGGATTTTTATCTCTTCTATCTTCCATCACTTTGGCACCTTTCTTAAGACCTTCAGCAATGTTGGTCCCACCATTCGCAACCAAAGAGTTTACAGCTTGAAGTGCTTGCTGTCTTCCAGTGTCAGACATCCTGGTCAACGGGAAGAGACGACGAGCAGTAGAAGAGAACGCGATAACCGAGAGCCTATCGTTGGACCCAAGATTTTGAATCACAAATCCCATTGCTCGTTTTAGCAACGCGAGCTTGGTTCCTGCCATACTGCCACTGATGTCTAGAACTGTGACAAGATCAATAGCAGCTCGGGGATATTGAGAAATCTGATTTTGTTGCGAAACAGCATGTCCAGTAACTGTGGCAGCAGCTTTGAGATGAACTAACACATCAAACTTCTCACAGGACTTGGCTCGTGGCACAGCTGAGACCTCCGGATATATTTTCATGTCCATCATTCTTACAGGGTGATTGTTGTCCAAGGCATCATTATCGCTACAACTCTTCCCAGCAATCACGGGCTGCTGCTCCAGCCGTTCGTCATCGTTGAATATAGCTGGCTCTGAAGCTTGTATATGAGGAGTATGTCCTTGATTCATAACTCGACGAGGTGGAGGTAAGCGACGGAAAAGACTCACGGCTGCATCATTATGGGGCCGCTCAAACAGAAAAGGAAGATCCAATGTCGGATGCTGCATCGGTATCTCCTTCCACTTGGCTCTGCAGACTGGACACACTTGGTTACCGTGTTTCACATTGGAAGCAATACAGTGAAAATGAAAGGAGTGCGAGCACTCGGCTGTGAAAATCGCATGTCCTTCCCCTACTTTAATCTTAGTCAAGCATATCGAGCATGTCTGCTGTAACAAGATTATAAAAACATGAATGGATTATTTAGCATTCAGCATCAAAGACACAAAAATCAAAGATCTTTTGTAGGAAAAAAGACCCTGAATAAATAAAAAAATTCAGTTTAAATCCAAGAATCATTAGTCTTAGTCCTGCTGATGAGCAAAACCATGAAACTTGTTAGAAGAAAGCTTCAGACAAATACACTCATCATTTGAAACTAAAACGCCAAGAAGAAACAGACAAATACATCTCTTTATTACAGCGACAAACAGTTTGGCTTGATGACTAAAACTCGGTTCTTTTCTCCGATTCCTCTCGATTCATTTGCTCGAGTTAACTCAGCACTAGAGAAATCTCTGAACTGAGCAAATACTCAAGTGCAAAGAGACCACAAAAAGGAAAACACTTTTGGAATATATAAAAGCAACAACAAAGAATCTGTATAGAAATAGACAGACAATCAAGAATTTCATACACGACATGAACAACTAAAGCAACCGAAACTAGTATAAGAACATACATAAAGGGAAGTAGAAAGCGGAGCAACTAATCTTCTCAGACACCAAGCAAATCAGAGCTCAGGCAAATGAATCCAACATAATAGATGCAGAGAATCTGGGTCTCTGAGTAACAAACCTTTGAAGATTTGCTGCTACTCCTGGACAACCTCAGGCCGTGGGAAGACGGTGTCGGAGTCATGGGCCAGTTCACCGGAGAGAGCAAAGCAACGTCAGACAATCTCTCAGCGGAATTCAAACAAGCAGCCGGTGGTTCCTCTAGGGTTTTTGGGAGATACGTACAAAGATTTAGACCCAGAGCCAGTTTCATCTTCCTCCACTTGCTCCCCATTTTCAGATGAGTGACCTAGAAACAGCAGAAATCCAGAGACGAACAAACGAAATTCGACAAAAACAAGAGAACCCAGAAAGATATTTGAAGAATCGGAGCGTTAAATCAAGGAAACAAATGGGTTTTCCGTGGAGTTCTTGAAGATTGGAGCTTCAGTGGAATCAGTGGAAGTATTGGTGGCCGCTATGAGAGAGAGTGAGAGTGAAAGAGAGAGAGAGAGAACTTTGAGATTTGCGACTATTTTGACCTTTGGTTTTGAGTCTTGTAAAAGGACGCAATAAATAAAATAAAAATGAAACATTAAAAATTTAGAAAAAATTAAAGCGACAAAAAAAAAAAGTTAATGCGTCCGCTTTATGGCAATATACAATCACGTAACTTGTCTCTTAGCGTATAATAATTACTGTTTACAAATATTTTCATCTAATAATATCATAGGCCATGAATTCCTGTTTACGTTTCATTTCTACCCCTATCGTTTTATATATCTGATGTGTCATTTTATTTCACAATTAAATATTATTGAGATAAATTTTCTCCCACCAAAAATCTATTCCCCTGGCCTGCACTATGAATTTGATTTTATTCATCCCTCATTTTTTAGTTCTAATTATATTTTTTCCAACTTTATAAATTTATTTATTTCTTCGTATTAAAATTAGATTATTTCTACAATTAATTCAATTAAACCCTCAATATTCAAATATCTAAATTTCTGAATATTTAAAATTAAATTATTCACCTAATGATTTCAAATTATCTATTTCCTCAAAATTTTTGATAAAGTCTCTCTCCCCATTCCAAAGTTTCCAAATGCATTTTGTTTCTTCTGAAATACCAAATTTAGATTATTTATCCAAAAGTATCCAAATTGAGTTTATTTACATCGAAATGTTGAAATTCAATTTGTTTTCCCATGAAATTTTTAAATTGAACACTTTTTTCTTAGGATAAAATAAAATATACCACATAATAATTAAGATTAGATAATTTGAATTTAATTCAGATTTCAATTTGATTATAACAAATAATAAATATTGTTAATTAAACTTAATTTGTTTCGATTTATTTGAAACCTAATTTAAATTTCAAACTTATAAAATTAAAATAAAAATATATCATTATTCAATGGAAATTTGAATTCGAAAGATCTAACATTAGCTATTATGCCATAAAAGATTTATTTTACAGTGAATATATTAAATTTCAAAACTTCAAAACTAAATATACTGAATTTTGAAACTTTAGAAAGAAATGGCTTCAATTTGGTAACTTTGGCCTATTTACTCTTGAAATTTCAAAATTCAACATATTTATCCTCTAAATTAAACCTAATTTTTCCAAAATAAAATATATATTTATGATATAATAATTAAAGTTATAAAATTTGGATTTGATTCGAGTTTCAATTCAATTATAACGGTGATATAATTGAACTTAATTTGTTTCGATTTCAGTTCGATTTCAGTTGAAAATTAATTTGAATTTCGAATTTATCAAAATTTAAAATAACAAAAGATATTGTTATTCGTTGTACTCGAATTAAAATTCAAATGAAATTCGAATTTTTTAATATTGTTTATTACATCATAATTTTTTTATCTTGCGGATAATAGATTCAATTCATAATATTTATGGGAATACAAGCTAAATTTCGAAATTTTGAGATTAAAGGAGTTTGACAAGCATAAGCTGAGGATCGGATTGAGAGATGACTAGCTGGCATTAGTTTATAGACTTGTAGCGAGTTGTATTATTTAATATTAGGAAATTGTAAAATTTAAAGAAAATATGATAAGAAATGAACGGAAATTCATAATTAAGATGACATATAATTAAAAATAATTATTTTTAAAAGGAATAAGTTTTGTCCAATTTTTTGTTAGATATTAACACTTAAATATATATATATATATATATATCAAAATATTTATTTATTAGTAAAAAATAACCTTCTAGAAAAATTAACAATAAAATCTATTATATTTAATTGTTTTATATGGATTTTATGTTATAATATGACCAAAATAATATACAATTAATTTCTTTTTAAAAGAAATTTTAACTTTAACTTTTTGTTTCTATATATTTTTATCATAAAAGTTTTGAAGACTTTCTGAATACTTTTATCAAAAGGGTATTTTAAAATTTTATGGAGAAGAGCATATAAATTAAGCATAGCTGATTCATTTCTATAACATATTAATAAAGTGGGATGCGAAATAGATTATTAAATAAATTCAATTTCCTTATAAGTTAAATGTCGGTCCAAGACCCCTCTAGACAGGTGATTTATTAGTCCATATTTTTTAGGATGTTTACTTAAAAAACTCATATCTTAATTTGTAAATAGCATATTTATGATGCATATATACCATAACTCATAGGAAAAAAATCAAATTGAAACGTTGAATCCATTTTATAAAATAAAAATCGAGTTATATTATATCTACAATTGGAATTTCAATAATAATAAACATGACTGTGACAATATAGAGTGAAACTAAATTGAATAAAATATCATCTTATTTTAGTTTATAATGTATTTTTTAAAAACAAATAAACCAAAATAATTTTAAAATTTATTGAAAATAAATTACATCTCTCAGTTATATGACCATCCGATCCGAATAATTCCATTGTATTTATTATATCCAATCCGAATAATTCCATTGTATTTTCTATAGTTATTTTGTAGAACGCATTGTATCTCAAATTTCAATATTAACTTGGATTCGAAAATTTGAAAATTCAAAATGTATAAATAAACTTTAATTAAAAATAATATATATTATTTATATTTTATTTATGTTTTATTGATTTTTTATAATTTATTTTGTTTTTTATAAAAATTTGGAAAATTTGAAACTAAACAATTAAAAAAAAACAAAATGTCCATATAAAAAAATCCGAATAAAGAATAGATTTATCACAATTTCAATAATTCTAAATTCGAATTACTCAAATTCGAATTTGATTCTATTTTTAAAAATTCAACCAATTTTAAACAAAATCTAAATCTAAAACATCATAAAATTAATAAAAAAACATATTTTTCGTTGCATCACCTACCCTACTCATGCGACTGATATGCCAACGTATAAAATGAAATTACAATGTGTGTGTGTATATATCATGTGCATAATGATGTTTCGTGTTGATTTGATGTGAACATAATAAAATTGGTAGTAAATAAAAGAATAAAAATAAAAGGAGAGGGACAAGAGTGAATGATGAAGAATGATGGAGATGGGCATGAGGTCAAAATGCTTATTATTTTTATATCTTAATTATTGAGTTTGCAATATTTCCACATGATATTATTATTATTATTATTATTATTATTATTATTATTATTATTATTATTATTATTATTATTATTATTAAAAGATTTATTGGCCACACGTGCACTTCATCATTCTCGTTGCCACACTTCCCCACTTCCGATCCCTTAATTTATGCCACAATCTCAAGTCTCCGTTTTAGTTTGTTTCTTTTAATATAAAAGAAAATAGTTTGCAAAACTAATTAATATTCTTAATAAAAAGGATAAGAGCCAATACACACAAAGTTCATAAACTTTTTTAGAAAAATAGATTATTTAATATGTATTTTAAAAAATCAACTACATTATTTCATGGCATTGTATTGTTTAAATAAGCTGAATAAGAACTTAATTATATGGCAAAAAATAAAATTTAAATACATAATTTTGAATTTTATAGTAAGCTCGTTGGTGTATTTCAATTTTTATTCAAACCTATTTAATTAAATTAAGTGATACATCAAATTCCTTTCGTATCACGAAATATTTGTTCTATCATGTTACAATCTATAAAATTGGGTAGTTTTTTCATTGTGTATTTTAGGGTTTTGATGTTTATTTTATATATAAACTCTGGATTAAGATTAATGTATAAGGTTGAATGAAATATTTATTTTTAAATAGAATATTGATTTGTTTCATAATTTTGATTAGAAAATAAAAGATTGATAAAATAGCCACAATACAGATAAACACGTACAAATGTTGAGTCTATCTACATTATTTTTATTCCTTTACTATTTTTATGTATGCTTTATCTATAATCTCATTTTGTTTCATCTAATCGTTTTTTAGATTTTTCTTGCGTTTTTCTAACAGTTCTGACAACACAATCTAAACCTCATTAATATGCTGATGGTGTTCATCATCCGGAATGTCGTGATGCGATGCAACGTACCATCTAAAAAATAGCGATCGGTTACAAATGGATTTTAAAGTTCTAATACAAATTTAATGATTATGTGGAACTTTACAAAAACTCGTATACCTCTACTAATAATCTATTATCATATTTTTTATTAATATATTGAATCTCAATTATTTTATTCTAGAAATTTTAAAAACATATTCAAAATTGAAAAGAGACTTGTTTTGTATTTTGACATCTAACTTAAGTTGCATTTGTACAGAATAAAAGTTTATAATGTATCGTAAAAATCACGATTTTATAGTACAAAATAATCACGTAATTTACAAAATAAACACATATAATTTCAATGTACCATTTTTTCAAACTTTATATCTTTAGTTACCACATGTTATACATATACTCTGTGAGTAATATTTTTTAGTTTAATTATAAAATTGGAGATTTTTATGAAATTAGATTTATTATTTTGACGAAAACGTATTTATTTTGACTATTTTATGAACAATTATATAATTGACCATTTTTATTAATACAAAACCGTATCTGAAGATACCACAATATAAAATTATGTTTTTACTGTTATTTAAATCTCAAATTCTATTATTTAAAAACAATATTTATATTAGTGTGCATACAAAGGACAACGGTGGCATCGTACCCAAAAAAATAAGGATAAAATATTAATATAAGTGGAATTATAACCATATTTTTCTTTTATTTTATAAAACTTCGGAAATGAAAAGTTAGAATAATTATGCCTACACGATTTGTATATTATACTAATAATCAATTATGTATAGTGGCTTAAGTTCATAATCATTATAATCTAGAAAAAAAACTGATGGACTTCCACCTAATATGATGGGTTCAACATATAATTATGAGTAATAAGTAAAACTAAGTCATACTTTAAATTCATCTTATTTATTCATACTCCCTCTTAGTTATTAGACTATCCTTTACCATTGCCACCAAGAGCTATTATTTTACAATGGTATTGTAATGATATTTGTTAGTTTGTCAATTAATATTTTAATTAATTGTTGTAAAATTCTTTGTTAAACATCATTTAACATTATCAAATTGATTTTATTTAACTCTATCTTAAAATTTCAATATAAAACTGTATAACATAACATTTATCCTCATGATGATATTAAAACATGAAGTGTTGATATTACAATTGAGGATCCAATATCAAAATGTTTAAATCATGACGAATTATACTTTAATATCATAATAAAACCAAAAAATTAGCCATGAATCTAATATTATCCTAATCACATGTACTCGTTTATAATTCATATCTTAACTAATATAGAATTATATAACATAACATTTCTTCACATCCAAACTCAATTCTGAAACGTACATATCATAATTTTGATCAAATATCGCAATATTAAAATGGAAAAAACTAGATTCTAATACCTATGAACAAATGAACTAAAAAAAAACTCTGTTTTACTGAAAAACTTGACCCAATATGTGTATCTCTTTTTTACACCTTTAAACGTTATACAAGACCTCTATTTATGGTAAACTAACAGCTCAAGAAGTAGTTAAAAGACTTCAAGAATCTGTTGAACAAGACTCAAGAATGTGATATTTATTCTTGAGTTGAAACAATGCTGAATTAACACCATGTTCTTCTTGTTTTGAGCATCTGAAACCTTTAGATTTGATCGGTGTATTTTCCTTCCTTAAACCTTCTGAATCAGCTGGATTCCTTCCCTTCTTCTGGTGTATAATCTCCATTTTATCTGGTGCATTAGTTGAATATTGATCCTTGTTCTGGTGCATTGGCTCAAACTCATATGGTGTTGTTCTGGTGCAGCAATGCAAGGCATTGTTGTTAACATCCTCCCTCAAACTGATGCTTGGTGGAAAAACCAAGCCCAATTTGTGTATTAGATAAACAAAGGCATTGCGTGGTAGATTTATAGTGAATATGTCAGCCACCTGATCTTCAGCTGCAATATGTTTAGTAACAATATTTCCAAGAGCCACCTTTTCCCTGATGAAATGATAATCTAATTCTATGTGTTTTAAACAAGAATGAAGTACTGGATTAGTAGAAAGATAAACAACAGATAGATTATCACAATGTAATGTTATTGGTTGTTCTTGAATTATACCAATGTCTCGAAGAATAAATGAAAGACAGGTCACTTCAGCTGCCAGAGAAGCCATTGCACGATATTCTACTTCTGTTGATGACCTGGAGATTGTTGGTTGACGTTTTGCTGACCAAGAAATAATATTACTTCCAAGGAATGTGAAATAACCAGTTGTAGAACGTCTTGTATCTTTACAACCAACCCAATTGCTGTCACTAAAGGCATGAAGATTTAACAGACTGTTTTTATGAATATACAAACCAAGAGAAAGAGTACCTTTTAAATATCGAAGAACATGTTTAAGAAGTTTAAAATATGAATCCAAAGGATCATGCATCCTTTGACATACAATATTGACTGCATAATTAAGATCTGGCCTTATTAAAGTTAAATATTGTAAGGCACCAACTATACTTCGAAATAATGTAGGATCTGTAAATCTTGAACCATCTGTTATTGATTTATTTATCTTTAAAGGTAAATGAGTACTTAGTGGTTTGTAATCTTCCATACTTGACCTAATTAGAAGATCTTTAGCATATCTTTCTTGAGATAGAAACAAACCAGAAGTATGAAACAGGGCTTGACTTCCCAAGAAGTAATGCAGAGGTCCTAGATCCTTCATAGAGAATGTGGAGCTCAAAGATTGAATCAAAGTATTAATTAGTATAGATGAATTCCCTGTAAATATAATATCATCAACATATAACAGAAGTAGTAGTAAATCTTTTCCCTGCTTATAAACAAAGAGTGAAGGATCAACTATACTATAATTAAAGCCAAATTCATGAAGATATATACTAAATTTATTAAACCAGGCAGGAGGAGCGTGTTTTAGACCATATATTGCCTTTTGAAACAGGCAGACATGTGAAGGAAATTCTTTATCAATAAATCGTTGTGGTTGAGCCATGTATACCTTTTCTTTCAAATCACCATGAAGAAAGGCATTACTGAGATCAAGTTGTTTAATTTTCCACTCATTGATGACTGTTATAGAAAGCACCACTCTGATTGTGGCAGATTTGACGACTGGACTATATGTTTTAATGAAATCTATTCCTTCTTCTTGATGAAAACCTTTGGCAACAAGTCGTGTCTTCAGTTTGTCAAGAGAACCATCAGCATTTAACTTGGTTCTAAACACCCATTTACAACCAAAGATATTCATGTCTGGTTTTACAGGAACAAGAGTCCATATATTGTTCTTCTGCAAGGCTAGCATTTCTAATTCCATTGCAGCATTCCATCTAGAATGTTTAAGAGCTGTTGTGATTGACCTTGGTTCCCCTGGCACTGAAGTTATTATATGAAGAGAATACTTCGGATTAGGTTTGAAAATACCTACCTTTGATCTTGTGATCATAGAATGGGAAGAGCTTTTTTGTGTTTGTTGTGTTGTGTTAACTGGTATATTATTTGATCTTGAAGTTGAAACCGATCTGAAACATTGTTTTCATCTGGAACCATAGATTCAGAGCTTATCATAGAAGATTCTAAAATTTATGGTGGAATTTGAAATGTTGAACTGGAGCTTGTATGCTGAGGTTCCTTGAAAAAGGATTTCTGCCAAGCTTGTAAAATAGGACTTTGATAATTTGGAACCAATCTCTTATAGCTGTCATGAAAAGAAAAAAACATATTCATCAAATACAACATGTCTGGTAATACAAACTTTTCCCGTAGGTGGATAAAGACATCTGTAACCTTTGTAGTAGTATTATAACCCAAGAAAACACACTTTAATGAATGAGGTTCAAGTTTATGTTCTGTATATGGTCTCAAATTTTGATAACAGACGCATCCAAATACCCTTAAAGTAGAATAATCTTGTGTATAACCATTTAAAACTGAGAAAGGACTCTTGTTCTACAAAACAACAGTAGAAAGAAGATTAATAAGAAAATTTCCAGTAACAAAGGCTTTAACCCAGTAACATAATGGTATTTATGATTGAAACATGATTGATAAACCGAGTTCTGTAATGTGATGATGCTTTCTTTCAGCTAAACCATTTTGTTGTGGTGTATAAGGACAAGAAATAAGCTGATGTATTCTATAATCTTTTAAGTGTTGTAAGAAAACAGAACTAGTGAATTCACCTCCACGATCACATTGAAAAGTCTTTATTTAGCTGTTATATTGTGTCTCAACCATTTTCTGGAAAACAAGAAAAACACTATGGAAATCTGATTTCATTTTTAGTGGATACAACCAAGAAAAACGAGAGAAGCGATCTATGAATACCACATAGTATTTAAAACCTGGATTAGAGACAACTGGAGCTTGTCCCTAAAGATCACAATAAATTCTTTCCAATGGCATCTTTGCAGAGAAAGAAGAAGAAGTGTTGAATGAGAGTTGTGAGCTTTTACTCATCTGACATGATTCACAAAGATTAGAACTGCTTTTATTTATACAAATGAGATTATTTTGTTTAAGTTGCTGCAAAATTTGATAGTGTGGAAGTCCTAATCTCTGATGCCAAGTTGACTCAGAGGCTTTTTTTTATGTTGTGTTGAATAAAAGACTTGTGGTTGTAGAGATTCCAAGCGATAAATACCATTATGCTTGATTCCCTTTGCTAGAATTATTTGTGTTGCCAAATCCTTTACATATACATCAATTGAGTAAAAAATAACATAACATGGATATTTAGATGTTAGTTGTGAAATAGAGAGTAAGGATTTTGGTATTGATGGCACTACTAAAACACCATTGAGTTTAAGTGTACCTGAGATTGTAGGCAAAGTTGTAGAGCCAATAAGTGTTATTGGTAAGTGTGATCCATCACCAACCATGGCTGATTCTGAACTTGAAAATGGATTAGTAGAATTAAGATGTCGTGTTGAATTGGTCATGTGAGCTGATGCACCTGAATCAGGATACCATTCAGCTCTAGCAGTGTCAAAAACATGGAGAGCCTGCAATGCTTGTGGTATATCTGCAGATTGATAAGAATTGTCAAAACGATTCCAACATTTTAAAGCAATATGACAAATTCTTCCACATATTTGACAGATTGATCTTGATCTTGACAAATCCAAAGATGTTTGAGCAACTGAATTTCCATTGGTTGTATTTCTGTTATATTTATTGTAGGTACTAGATGGCTTAACTTGTTGATGAAAACCACGTCCTCTTGAGGAAAAACCTCCTCGTCCTCTTGTGAAACCATATCTACCTCCTCTATAACCTTTATTTCGTCCATTGTAGTTTGAATATGCTATGCTGTTATGATTAACTTGAAAAGCCATATGAGGTTAACTTCTATAACATAATAAGATCTTGTTGTGTGTGAAATACTCAAACGCTGCGAAACCACATCATCATAAGTTGGTATAGGTGATTTATGCATAGATGTATGTATGACAGTAGAAAAAGCTTCATATTCTTGACCCAATCCTTTTAACAATTGAACGATCTTCATTGGTTCTGAAACTGGCTTACCAGTTGAGCTCAGATTATCACACAAAGATTTGAAGTCCTTTAGGTATTTTTGAACTGATCTAGCTCCTTTATTTAGTGATTGAAGAGAAGCTAGTATATCAAACTCACGAGAAACATATTTTTCATTGAAACTTCTTGCAAGAGAAGTCCAAATTTCAAAGGCTAACTCAAGTACAATTACATACCCGAATACATCTTCTGATAAGGTTCCACAGATCCAAGATTTGACGAGTTGATCTGTTTGATACCAAGAATCAAAGAGTGGATTAATGGGAGTTGTTTCTGTATCATATGTTTTTGTTGCTTCTGGTGCTGTTATGGATCCATCAAAACCCAGTAGCTTTTGACTTTTTAACAGTGATTCAACTTGAGTTTTCCATAGGAGATAGTTGACATGAGTGAGCTTGATTGTAACAAAATTGGAGATGTTTATGTGGATTGGAAAAGGGAAACTTTGAGCCTCCATAAGCTCTGATACCATATGAACAAATGAACTAAAAAAGAACTTTGTTTTACTGAAAACCTTGACTCAATATTTGCATCTCTTTTTCACACCTTTAAACGTTATACAATGCCTCTATTTATAGTAAACTAACAGCTCAAGAAGTAGTTAAAAGACTTCAAGAATCTGTTGAACAAGAATCAAGAATGTGATATTTATTGTTGAGCTGAAACAATGCTGACTTAGCACCAAGTTCTTCTTGTTTTGGGCATCCGAAACCTTTGGAATTGATTGGTGTATTTTCCTTCCTTAAACCTTCTGAATCAGATGGATTCCTTCCATTCTTCAGGTGTATAATCTCCATTTTATCTGGTACATTAGCTGAATACTGCTCCTTGTTCTGGTACATTGGCTCAAACTCATCTGGTATTGTTTTGGTGCAACAATGCCTTGCATTGTTGTTAACAATACCATATCAAATGAACGTTTGAACTAATTCAACTCAAAATTATACGAAAATAATATTTTAACAAAAGAATTTTCATTCTAAAGTTTATATAAATAAGAAGAAAATAAAAATTACTTTATAAAATCATTAGAACATTATTAAACTCTTTTTAATATTTTTACGGATGTGTATTTTAGTTTAAATAATGTTTATTTTATTATAAATTTTTACAATTATGTATAAATAAATAAAACTAACATTTATTCAAATTAAAATTAATTTAAAACTGTATCAAACTATATGATAAACTTTTTCATCGATAACTTCAAACATAATTTCTATAGATATTTTAGTATAGAGAAAATTTATTTGAATATTTATTTTAATCATAGGTAAAAAAACAATGAGGTATATATCCTAGGTTGGACAACTTTGTATTTTCAAGGTGACAAATTGAACTAATTTAATTATTGATATTGAGATTTTTAATAAAAATCGAAATCAAATAATGCCGACATTTGTGTGGAAGTATTATGAGGCGTTTTTGGGAATTGTTT
Organism: Gynandropsis gynandra; assembly: GCA_036759665.1. Lineage (NCBI taxonomy): Eukaryota > Viridiplantae > Streptophyta > Magnoliopsida > Brassicales > Cleomaceae > Gynandropsis > Gynandropsis gynandra. The sequence continues at coordinate 18,739,868 of CM071861.1, forward strand.
GAAGTTTTTTTTTTCACGTTGTTTTGTGTGTGTAGTCTTTGTAGAATTAATAAGCAGATGCAAAACCCTAGGAATAGTCAATGTCATTTTTTTGGTCAACCAACAAACACATGTCATGTTTTTTAATTACAAAGAAAAAATATTTTCAAACACTATTCTTGGATTTCTTCGACGTTGATTTTCCCTCCCATGTGACTTGGCAAAAATACTATAATACCGTATTTATTATAAAAGAAATAGAATAATATTAAGAGAAGAGAGCAGGAGAGAGGAGGAGATAATTTTTATTGAAGAATGATTCTCAAGTGTATATTTACAAATGAAGTTGCCTCTATTTATAGGCTTACAAGGATAGATGAAGAGACAAAACAATGTAGATAAATAGATAGAATTGTCATAATCACATAGGATTAATGATGGACAAAATACGAAGAGTTTAGAATCTCAAAAGACATTCAGATAATAATTATTTCATAATACTCCCCCTTGAATGTCTATTGAGTAATTGGAATATGCTTTATTAAAAATTTACTAGGTAAAACCCGTAGAGAAAAACCCTAGTAAAGAATACATATCCTTAATGATATGGAATAGATATGTTGCCTCGTTAAAAACCTTTATTAAGAAAACCTAATAGGAAAAACTTAGTAAAAGGGAAAAAGAGTGCAACACATATCTTTTCTCCCCCTGATAAGATCATTATTTTATATCTTTCAAACGACGCATTCCAATTAAAGAAACCATCTTCTCAAATGATCTCGAAGGTAATGCCTTAGTGAATAAATCAGCTGGATTCTCACTAGACTTTATTTGTTGAACATCTATCTCACCATTTTGTTGAAGATCATGGGTAAAGAAAAATTTAGGTGAAATATGTTTTGTTTTGTCACCCTTAATGTAACCATCCTTTAATTGAGCTATGCATGCAGTATTATCCTCAAACAATATTGTAGGGATATTTTTATCAATTGGGAGACCACATGACTCCCTAATATATTGAGATAATGATCTCAACCAAACGCATTCACGACTTGCCTCATGAATAGCTAATAACTCTGCATGATTTGTTGAAGTGGCTACCAATGTTTGTTTTATAGAACGCCATGAAATTGCGGTTCCCCCACAAGTAAATACATACCCAGATTGAGATCGGGCTTTATGAGGATCTGACAAATATCCAGCATCTGCATAACCAACTAAATTTGGTTTTGATAAGTTATTATAATATAAGCCCATATCTGTGGTCCCTCGAAGATATCTAAAGATATGTTTTATACCATTCCAGTGTCTTCGAGTTGGCGAGGAACTATATCTTGCCAATAAACTTATTGCAAAAGATATATCAGGACGTGTATTATTAGCAAGATACATTAGTGCTCCAATAGCACTAAGATATGGTACTTCAGGACCAAGTAATTCTTCATTTTCCTCACGTGGTCTAAAGACATCTTTATTAATGTCTAATGACCTTACTACCATAGGAGTACTTAAAGGGTGCGCTTTATCCATGTAAAACCTTTTAAGTACTTTTTCTATATAGGATGATTGATGCAAAAATATTCCATCTTCCAGATGCTCAATTTGAAGACCTAAACAAAATTTTGTTTTTCCAAGGTCTTTCATCTCAAACTCTTTCTTTAAGCATTGCATAGCTTGTGATAACTCTTCAGGAGTTCCAATCACATTTAAATCATCAACATAAACCGCAATTATAACAAACTTTGATTTTGATCCTTTTATGAATACACATGGGCATATAGGATCATTTTTATATCCTTCTTTTATCAAATATTCACTAAGACGATTATACCACATCCGTCCAGATTGTTTTAGCCCATACAACGCTTTGTTTAATTTAACAGAGTATATTTCTCGAGAATTATTACATGCTTCTGGCATTTTAAATCCATCAGGGATTTTCATATATATATCATGGTCTAACGAGCCATACAAATAAGCCGTGACCACATCCATGAGGCGCATTTCAAGTCTTTCGGTCATTGCCAGACTTATCAAGTATCGAAGCGTTATTGCATCCACCACAGGCGAATATGTTTGTTCATAATCAACACCAGGAATTTGGGTAAAACCTTGAGCAACAAGTCTTGCTTTATATCTAATGATCTCATTTTGTTCATTTTTCTTTCGTAGAAATACCCATTTATTTCCAATTGGTTTGATTCCTTCTGGTGTTTGGACAATTGGTCCAAAAACTCCTCTCCTTTTAATAGAGTCTAATTCAGACTTGATTGCCTCTTTCCACATTGGCCAATCATTTCTATTTCTACATTCCTCTATAGAGGTAGGTTCATGATCCTCGTTTTCATTTATTATATCGCGCGCTATATTTTCAACAAAAATATTGTCGACAATTATTTCTTTTCGGTTCCATCTTCTTCCTGTATTGATGTAGTTAATTGAGATCTCTTCATTTTCATTGGTTTCAGGTACCTGATTACTTTCATCATTAACCATATCAATGATCTCTTCTGGAGATACGTCATCATTTTGACCATCAAGATTAGTTGCTCCTTTTCTTTTTCGAGGAAGTTTATCTTTGGAACCAAGTGGTCTACCACGCTTCATGCGCACCTTAGACTCACTAGCAATTATAGGTTGTCCTTCTGGGACATGTATTTTAATTGGAGCATTCACAGCTGGAATATGAGATTTTGTGACTTTTTTTTTGGGTCAGCGAATGCGTCTGGCAATTGATTCGCAATACCTTGTAAATGGATTATCCTTTGAACTTCTAAATCACTTTCTTTTGTTCGAGGATCTAAATTTGTCAGTGATGATACATTCCATGATATCTCTTTCTCCAAATGTTTGTTACTTTCCCCTAATGTTGGGAATAATGATTCATCAAAATGACAATCTGCAAATCTTGCAGTGAAAATATCTCCAGTCATTGGTTCAATATATTTTATTATTGACGGAGATTCATACCCAACATATATTCCCATTCTCCTTTGAGGTCCCATTTTTGTTCGTTGTGGTGGATTAATTGGGACATATACCGCACATCCGAAAATCCTCAAATGAGAAATATTTGGTTCCTGACCATAAACCAATTGCAAAGGGGAATTATCATGATAACTAGTTGGCCGAATGCGTATAAGTTGTGCTGCATGTAAAACAGCATGACCCCAAGCCCAAATGGGAAGATTGGATTTCATAAGTATTGGTCTTGCAATCCATTGAATTCGTTTTATAAATGATTCTGCTAGACCATTTTGAGTATGAACATATGCTACAGGATGTTCTACTCGTATACCAATCGACATACAATAAGTCACAAAAGACTGAGACATGAATTCACCGGCATTATCAAGACGAATTGTTTTAATCGGATGATCAGGAAAATGTGCCCGTAATCGTATTATTTGTGCAAGTAATCTCGCAAAAGCCAAATTACGAGATGATAATAAGCACACGTGTGACCATCTTGTTGAAGCATCAATTAATACCATGAAATATCGAAATGATCCACACGGTGGATGAATCGGGCCACATATATCACCGTGAATTCTTTCTAGAAATGATAATGATTCATTTCTTATTTTTGCTGAAGAGGGTCTTGTTATTAGTTTTCCCTTTGAGCAATCAACACAAGAAAATTCATTGGATTGAAAAATCTTCTGGTTTTTCAATGAATGACCACATGAATTTTCAATAATTTTTCGCATCATCGTTGAACCGGGATGGCCTAACCGGTCGTGCCAAACTTTGAAATGATTTACAACATCAGTAAACTTCGGGTTTACTGTATTATATGCTTCAATCATCTCAATAGATGTGTAATATAAACCAGATGATAAAGCATGTAACTTTTCTAACACACACCTTTTACCCATTATAGTTGAGGTAATACAAAGATACTCAATGCCTTTTTCATTCATAGTTTCAATGTGATATCCATTAATACGAATATCCTTGAAACTTAACAAATTTCTTGAAGACTTTGGAGAGTACAAGGCATTGTAAATGATAAACTTTGTGCCATTTGGCATCGCAAAAATTGCTCTTCCGGAGCCCTCAACAATTTTTGCACATCCTGATATGGTATTGACATATGCTTTATCATTTCTTAAGTTTGAAAAATATTTCTTTTCTTTTAGAATGGTATGTGTAGTAGCACTGTCTGCGAGACATAAATCTTTATCTTGGATCTTCAATTGATTCATATTCCAAAATCTATATAATAAAAAATATGAATAAATAGACATAAAATAAAAGAAACATATATTATTGCATAAACTTTATTCAAATAAAGAGAACTAAAATAAAACCAACATTACTTAGAAAAGAAACATAATTCATAATATTGAAATAAATAAAAAAATTAAACTTCTTGATCAATTCTGAGCACTTCCATCTTCAGGATGGATAAGGAAATCGGCAACATCAAGGGACATCAGATCATCAATGCCTTCCACAAACTTGTTGGAGTCATCGTCAACGAATTTAGCTTCAACGAAATTAGCTTCAACATCATTTTCTCCTTTCTTCAATGACTCTTGGTAGAGATTCACAAAATGTCTAGGAGTACGACAAGTACGCGACCAATGTCCATGCATCCCACATCGGTGACAAATACTTTCTTTCTTATTCTTGCCTCCTTCGTTATTTCCTCGGAATTCCTTTTTAGTATTGTAATTGCTTGGTCCACCGCGGAAAAAACCTCTACCTCCTCTATATCCACGTCCACGACCTCGGTCAAGCCCGCGCCCACGGCCACGGCCACGGCCACGACCACGATAATTGTTAAATGCTACCACATTAGCTTCAGGTAATGGAGCAGACCCAGTGGGACGGGATTCATGATTTTTCATCAATAACTCGTTATTTTGCTCAGCAACAAGGAGACAAGAGATTAGATCTCCATATTTTTGGAAACCCTTTTCACGATATTGTTGTTGCAAGAGCACATTAGATGCATGAAACGTAGATAACGTTTTTTCCATCATATCAGAATCAGTGATGGTTTCACCACATAGTTTCATTTGTGAACTGATTCGAAATATTGCCGAGTTATACTCGCTCACAGTTTTGAAATCTTGGAAACGTAGGTGCATCCAATTATAACGAGCTTTTGGAAGGATCACGGTTTTTTGATGATCATACCTCTCTTTTAATGATTTCCAAAGATCTGCAGGATCTTTAACCGTGAGGTATTCAATTTTCAATCCGTCATGAAGATGATGACGGAGAAATATCATGGCTTTTGCCTTATCTTGATTCGAAGATTTATTCGGAACACCAATGGTCTCTTTGAGACCTTTTGCATCCAAATGTATTTCCGCATCTAACACCCATGACAAATAGTTTTTGCCGGATATGTCGAGAGCCTCAAACTCTAGTTTCACAAGGTTTGACATGTTGATGCTATATGAAGAAAAAAAATGTAAACGATTTGAAAAATATCAGATCAAATTATAACTTTTCTGATACACAAGATCCATATAAATGGCGAGTGTAGAGCATACTTAGTTATTTCGATCTTACTATAATATTGAAATATATAAAAAAATTGTAATGATTAAGAGAAAAAAAAACCTCGAAAGATTGAAAGAAAAACAGAGCTTCGTGCTGATAACGTATTATAAAAGAAATAGAACAATATTAAGAGAAGAGAGCAGGAGAGAGGAGGAGATAATTCTTATTGAAGAATGATTCTCAAGTGTATATTTACAAATGAAGTTGCCTCTATTTATAGGCTTACAAGGATAGATGAAGAGACAAAACAATGTAGATAAATAGATAGAATTGTCATAATCACATAGGATTAATGATGGACAAAATACGAAGAGTTTAGAATCTCAAAAGACATTCAGATAATAATTATTTCATAATAGTATTTTATTTGTTTTTTATATTTTAAAAAATCATTTATTCATTACATATGTTTATCTAATCTACATTTTGATTGATATTAATATTTTCCAAAAAATATGGAGTCAAATTTAGAATAAAATAATCATTTAGTACTTTCTGTAGGATTGATTTTGGTGTTGAAGCGTGTTTTTCAACCCGAATTATTAGATCTAGTCATGTTCGGATTGATTTTTCGAATTTCAACGATGAATAAATATAGAAACGATTTCGAATATACCTGTTAACGATGAACGTGTGATTATCGGATGCAAGACTTGATAGCACAAGCCCTCTACGCGTATCCACACCGAGATCAAATTCAGCCTTTAACCTTTGGTGCAAAATTCTCCAATGAACGAAATTGTTTCGTTCTTCGTTTTTATTTTGACGACTACTAGGATTTTTATTTGTGATTCTGAAATCTGATAACGAAAATCTAATTTTCGTTTCTTAAATAATTATGAACTTTTAATAATTACACTTTTAACCCGAGACTATTTAATATTACATAACAAGCATATTACTTTCAATCTCCCACTTGCCTTTACGTAATATTTCAAACAGTCAAAGTATATGTATCTCCATACACATACTTGCCTGTACATCTGATGTACTAACCCCTAAAGAAAATCAAGTACAATTATATTCTTCGGTGCTAGCGGATGAATATAATTGTATTCCACACTGATTATCTAACAATCATAAGCAGATACCGAGACACTCGTATGCGTGTGACCTCGTAGGTTCATCACTAAACTGGTAGTCAATTAGTTTACACTAATTAACTAATCGAGGTTGGCGTCTAGCAACACTCCCCAACGACCGGATAGCGTGAAGTAACATCCTTACTCATTTAAGTAACAACCTTACCCAAAACGAACCATGGTGAAGTTGACGTTAGTATTTCCTTCCATCTTTACAGCTCCGGATGCATCCTAGGCATGGTCATAACTGTCAGCCTTACGGATCATCAACTATGTCTCATGTCAATCACAACTGACTGATGAATGAACCTAAGAAATACCTTTTTTCATTCATTCAATATACTCTGGCCAGAGATTCGTACATTCATTGTGATTACTGACAACATAGAGCTCAAACTCTTACCAAGAGTTGATGGATCCCTTCTTGATCAGTCACTAACTACACAAATATCTAATTATTCCCAATATCTATTCAACTAGTACTCTCAGATACTAGGTATCCATAATCAAAGAATAATAGATGAGATGCTAGTTACTATGTTGATCTCAAGTCTAAGGAAAAACTAACTATCTAACTATCTGGAGAAATCTTATGACAGTTCATTGGTTATTTAACCATTAAGCATTTCTCCCTTTAGGTCAGTTCAGTGATCACATCATTATGTGTATCACCCATATATGTGATTCAGTAAAAGAGATCTACTGATTTCTATCACCATAGAAACTTATCACATACATGTTGTTCTTTCCGGATCACTGTAGTCCGAGAAGTGATCCTACGAACAAGAACAATTTAGATTAAATCATACAAAAAACTTGACTCTCTTTATTATGATCTCTATCATAATGTCAAGTTTCAGATTTAATCTTGGACTCTATCATACACTTATAAAAATTCATCAAATGAAAATAATGTCATATATTATTAAAAATAAAATCGATGTCTAAATTACAACTCGTTACATGTCTATAAACTAATGTCAGCTAGTCATCTCTCTCAATCCGATCCTCAGCTTATGCTTGTCAAAGTCCTTTGACCCAAGTGCCTTCGTGAACGGATCTGCTGCATTTTCCTTTCCATCCACCTTTTGGATTTGCACGTCCCCACGCGTTATGATCTCTCGTATCAGGTGAAACTTCCACAGAACATGTTTCGATTTCTGATGAGACATTGGTTCCTTCGCCTGAACAATAGCTCCGGTGTTATCACACAATAAAGGAACAGATTCCTTTACCGAAGGTACCACACCAAGTTCATCTATGAACTTTCTCATCCAAACCGCCTCTTTAGCAGCTTCACAAGCCGCTATATATTCTGCTTCAGTCACCGAATCGGCTATAGTAGCCTATTTGGAACTCTTCCAACTTACTACGTTTCCATTCAGACAAAATACATAGCCTGAAATGGACCGACTGTCATCCTTGTCTGTCGAGAAACTCGCATCAGTGAATCCTTCTAACTCCAAGTCAGAACCACCATAAATGAGGAACTGGTCCTTAGTCCTTCTCAAGTATTTAAGGATGTTCTTAACAACCTTCTAATGTTCCTCACCAGGATCTGCCTGATATTTACTCACTACACTTAGTGTGTAGGCTATGTCAGGCCTAGTACACGTCATGGAGTACATGATCGCTCCCACTACGCTAGCGTAGGGAAGCCGACTCATGCGTTCTCTTTCTTTCGCGGTTTTAGGAATATCCCCCTTAGAAAGAGAAATTCAAATGCCTATCGGTAGATAGCCCTTCATGGAACTTTCCATGTTGTATCGTCTCACGATACTATCAATGAACTGAGATTGTGACAATCCAAACAACCTCTTCGATCTATCCCTATAGATATTTATTCCCAGAATATAGGTTGCTTCTCCTAGATCCTTCATGGAGAACTGATCAGACAACCATGACTTCGTCTCTTGTAACGCTGGAATGTCATTTTCCATGAGCAATATGTCATCCACATAGAGCACAAGAAAGACAACCGTGCTCCCACTAAACTTCTTGTACACACAAGGCTCTTCATCGCATCTAACAAAGTTGAACTCTTCAACTGCCTTGTTAAAGCGAATGTTCTAGGTTCGAGAAGCTTACTTGAGTCCATAAATGGACCTCTGAAGCTTGCATACCATATGACCTTGAGTTGGCGACGTGAAACCCTCAGGTTGAGTCATGAAAACCTCTTCCTGGAGCTCTTCGCTAAGGAAAGTTGTTTTCACGTCCATCTGCCAAATCTCATAGTCATAGTACGCCGCTATCGCAAGCAGAATCCGAATAGATTTGAGCATTGCCACAGGGGAGAACATTTCTTCATAGTCAATCCCTTCTCGTTGACTATACCCCTTGGCAATTAGACGAGCTTTATAGGTCTCTACTTGCCCGTCTGCTCCAATCTTCTTCTTATAAACCCATTTACAACCGATCGGTCTGAAAGCTTGTGAATAATCAACCAAAGTCCATACTTTGTTGATCTTCATAGATTCCATCTCGGATTCCATTGCTTTCCACCATTTCTCAGAATCTGGGCCTTGTATAGCCTCTTGGAAAGTCAACGGGTCGTCATCTCTATGACCAATCACGTCCTCTTGCACCATCAGATTAAATCTGTCAGGTGCACGTCGAGAACGTGTTGACCTTCTCAAGAAAGACTATGTAGCCGGTTCAACCTGCACTAGGATATTTTGTTGGACTTGTTCATGAACAAGTTCCTGAACTTGCTCCTGAACGGGCACTTTTACTTCAACATTTGAAGTTGAAGCGCCGGAGCCCAAAACTGTGTCACCCAGCCAAGAACGCTTATTTGACATCTCATGTCCATGATCTTGTGTTGGTTCGTCGGGTTCTTGAATCTCGTCAAGAACTACTTCCCCACCATGAATTCCTTTCTCAAGAAATTCCCTTTCAAGAAAGGTTGTCGTTCTGGCCACAAACAATTTGTGCTCAGACGGGTGGTAGAAATAATATCCCATAGTTTCCTTGGGATATCCTATGAACCTATACTTGTCAGACCTAGTATCAAGCTTGTCTGGCTGAAGTCTTTTAACGAAGGTCGGACAACCCCAAACCTTGATGCGTCTCAGGTTTGGTTTCCGTCCCTTCCACATCTCATATGGAATCTTAGAAACCGCTTTAGTGGAAACCTTGTTTAAAATGTAAGCAACTGCTTCTAAAGCATAATCCCACAAGTTTATTGTAAGATTTGTGAACCCCATCATAGATCGGACCATATCTAATAAAATCTAATTTCTCCTTTCGGACACACCATTATGCTGTGGTGTTCCAGGAGAAGTCCACTGAGACAAAATCCCATTTTGCCTTATATAATCGACAACTTCATGACTAAGATATTCACCGCCCCGATCAGATCTCAACACCTTGATACTCTTTCCAGTTTGTTTCTCCACTTCACTGCGGAATCTCTTGACATTTCAAAAAACTCGAATTTGTGTCTCATCAAGAACATAAATCTATATCTCGACATATCATCAGTGAACGTGATGAAATATGAATATCCACCCCTGACTTGAACTCTCATAGGTCCACATACATCGATATGTATGAGTCCCAGGAGTTCTGTAAATCTCTCTCCGGTTCCACTAAACGGAGATTTGGTCATCTTACCAGTGAGACATCATAAGTTACATAAGATTCATAATCGAAATGGTCTAGAAGACCATCTTTATGCAACCCGTTTATCCTCTTCTCTACAATGCCAAAGGTACGTCTGTCTTCGACGATCATCCACCTTTCTCTTATGGCCCGAAACATGCATTTAATTTGTTCTACATTAACATCAGGTAATATATAAAGTCCTTGTTGCAAATAACTATTCACACATAAATCATCATCATGATAAATAGTGCAAATGTTATTACTAAAAACAGTTCAAAATCCACGTCTATCAAGCATAAAAATAGAAATTATGTTCGAAACAAACTTCAGAACATAATAACAGTCATCTAGCAATAAATTCTTGACCGTAGGCATAATAAAGGAAATCAATCCTACGGCTAGAGCAGCAACACTTGCGCCATTCCAACCTTTAGACTGAACTCTCCCTTCCTAAACCTCCTACTGATCCTCAGACCCTGCAACATATTGCAGACGTTAAAGCTACTACCGGTATCCAATACCCATCTAGATGAATCAATAGTAGTCAAAGATAACATGAAAACAATTTTCATGAGAATCTTACCTTGCTTCTTGCCCTTCAGAGACTGTAGGTATTCCTTACAATTCCTCTTCCAATGCCCGTTCTTCTTGCAGAAGAAACACTCGCCTTCTGATTGGTTGGCCTTGGTGGAGTCGCCCTTTGCCTTGGTCTCACCAGACTTAGGCACGCTCTGCCTGGTCCTGGGCCTTTCCTTGCCCTTCCTCTTCTGATAAAAGGACTGCCTAACCATCAGCACAGATCCCGATACCCTCTTCCCAATGGACATCTGTTTCTCATACTCAGTGAGCATGTTGTGCATCTCATGCAACTCAATGTCCAGCTTGTTCATGTTGTAGTTGACCACAGACAAGGAGAAGGACTTCGGAAGTGAGTGCAAGATCATCTCCTGTTGCATCTCCTTGCAGTAGGTACATCCTAGCTTCTCAAGCTGTTATATCAGACTAATCATCCGAAGAACATGAGTTCCTATAGGAGATCCCTACTCAGAGCGGACTTGAACAAAGTCCCTGACAGCTTGGACCTTACCGTACGACTCTACTCACCGAACATCTTTTTAAGATGCTCCATGATCTGTTTAGCATCTATATGCTCGTGTTGCTTGTGGAGTTTGCCACTTATTGACGCAAAGATGAGACACTTCACAGTGATACACTTTTCCTCGTACTTGGTGTGTTCACTGAAAGCCTCGTCATTTTTTGGGTCTGGCACTGGAGGAGCCGGTTTATCGATTACATCGACCAGCTTCTCATGTGTCAATACCAGGCGCAAATTGCGTTGCCACTCGTCGAAGTTTTCACCAACCAACTTGTTGGTCTCGAGGAGTGGACACAAGTTGAACTGAGACATTCCCAGGAGATCTTAAAACGAAAGGAAAATTTTATTGTAGAGAGTTAGACATTGTATATATATCATTAAGACATGGACTTCATCTAAATGATATATTCGCTAATCAATGTTACAATAACATTAGAAATCTTATTTCCAATTAGCGTCAATCTATAACTATATGTCTGAGCCCCTTGGTAGTCAAGACGTTTCCCAAATATATAAAATAGATTATTTATAAATTTTATCCCCATAAAATTTATAGTGAATTTACTTCGCCTCTATATCACATAGTCACCTAGTAGTCAGGTCGTTCCTATCGATATAGTTGAGTTCATCCTTCAACTCATGGTCGGATAACAATTAAGTTTATGTCCCCCGGGTAGTCCAGGCGTATACAGAAACTAATTATTCCCTCCCACTAGACATCTGATGTCGTAGACGTACAAATCGAATTCTTGAACTACGTGCCTCCTGGTAGTCAGGTCGTACCATGTAAACGAGAACCTATTCAAAATGTCTACGATGAAGGAAAAACCTAACGATAAACAATTTATCGTTTAAGAACTCAATTATTAAATTTTAAATTAAAATTCTTTAATTTAAATTTAATTAAATTTTTTTGGAAAGGGTTAGGGTTAAGGGGCTAGGGTTAGGGTTAACCCTAGCCGCCGCCCCCTATGCCGCCGCCTTTTTTGTCGTGGAGGTAGGGTTCGATGAATTGGCGATGGCGAACGCTCGGGTGAGGTAGAGCGACGACTGTGTTGGAGTAGGACGACGCTCGGGCAGAGAGGACCGCCCGCTCGCCCTGCTGCAGCCGCTGCAATTCGCCACTCACGGCCTTCCAGACCGTCGCGACTCTCCTGCCGCTCGCCGACCCCTGCACTTCGTCCCTCTTCCTCTGCCTTACGCTCGATCGCTTGCTCTAGACCCGAAGACGCGTCGGGCGCTGGTGAGAGTGCGCGAACGAGCAGTTGCGCGAGTCGTCTCCTGCCTGGGCGCTCATTTCGACGTCTCAGCGCCGCCTCCTGCCGCGTCAGTCCTGGACACGTCGGTCGACCCTTCTCCGGCGACCGATGACCCTCGTTCGGTCGGCTAGGGTTTCGGCCATGCGGCTGTCCCTCACTTCGCCAGCATTGTTCTGTTCTTGTGCGCACACGAATTTTACGTTTTTCTGATCCAATTTTTCACAAAAAATTTCCAAAAACCTAATCCTAAACAGACGACCAGACGCTCTTATACCACTGTAGGGTTGATTTTGGTGCGGAAGCGTGTTTTCAACCCGAATTATTAGATCTAGTCATGTTCGGATTGGTTTTTCAGGTTTCAACGATGAACAAAAATAGAAACGATTTCGAATATACCTGTTCACATTGAACGTGTGATTATCGGATGCAAGACTTGATAGCACAAACCCTCTACGCGTATCCAGAGATCGGATTCTGCCTTCAACCTTTGGTGCGGAATTCTCCGATGAACGAAACTGTTTCTTTCTTCGTTTTTCTTTTGACGGCTACTAGGATTTTTGTTTGTGATTCTGAAATCTGATAATGAAAATCTAATTTTCGTTTTTAAATAATTATGAAATTATAATAATTACACTTTTAACCCGAAACTATTTAAATATTACATGACAGGTATATTACGTTCACTTTTATTAGTTGAGTTAACTCAATATAAATCCATATTTTTTATTTGTTTATAATAAAATATTTGAGTATTCAATCGTATAATCTTTATCAAGATGAATGTGTGTATATATATAATACAATTATTTTATTTAAATTTATAGAAAAACAATATGAATAAATTTAGATTGAAAATTGTGATCAAAACTATATTAACTAGAAAAAACAGAACAAAACAAGTTATATTTAATTCGTTTAATTACGATAAAATCACCCATATTTTGTTAACTTTTTAAATAATTGTTGAACATTATTTTGGGAAACATGAATAATTTTCAATTAGTAGATTTTTAGATCGTATAATCTTCACATTATCTATGTAATAATCCGAATTTAAAATTAAAATTAGTTGTTTATATTGTTATGAGTTAATTAGATGGTGGATTTTTGTAATAAAAAATAGATTTCTATATCAAATTCGAGAATACTAAATTGAAAAAATAATATAAATGTCTTGTCAAGAAGTTGGGCATCATACTCCAAGATAATCTGTTCACGAGGGGAATCAGTATATTTCTAGAAGTGCTGGAGAATATATATACACATATATATGCCTTCATATATGACATGCATATATACCTTGCAACATGGTATGTACGAATATATACATGCAACATCGTGTATATATATATATATATATTATGGAATCACGTTCAAAGCTTGAGAGAACCTTTCGAGATCAGCTTTTTGTTCTGTAAGAAAATTTTGAAAATTACGAGCAGTAGTGGATGCATGCGAGGCATACCAAAAAGTGAGTTAGGTATTTGATTGTCCCATGTAAATTATACGTTACAAAGAAAATGGTATGATTGTTATATATATTTATATATATATATATTATATTTGGATACTTTTAAAATGTTAAATTATTTTTTTTATTAAATTATGTGAGAGATATTTTATTATATTAAAACTTCATTAATCTTAATCAGATATAAATTGGATACAAATTAATAAAAATCATCATTTTAAATTTTAAATAAATTATTGTAATTTTGTATTGAAAATTATAAAAGATTAATATAATATGTTTATATATATAATCAGTCATTTTAATTAATTTTGAATTATAAATTTATATATTTTATAGTTTTGTTTCATATAAATTATAGTAATTGTTGTGTATCTTTTCATATTTTATGAGATTTTATAAATATGATGTTTATTAAAAAAATGTATAGAAATTTTACGATATTGGTTAAATTAATTTTTTAATAAATTATGTCTGACATATTTTATTACATAATATTAAAATCTCATTAACTCGAAAATCATATATAAATTCAATATAAATTAATGAAATTCATCATTTTAAATTTTAAATAAATTATTATGAATTTTGTATTGAAAAATTATAAAAGATTAATATAGTATGTAAATATATATAAACAAATCCAATCATTTTTAATTAGTTTTGAGTTATAAATTTATATATAGTTTTGTTTCATATAAATTATAATGATTGTTGTGTATCTTTTGGTAATTTATGAGATTTTTATAATCATGTTATTTATTAAAATTGGTTATATTGGTACTATGGGCGAAGAATCTTTGTTAAAAATATAATTAAAAAAACTCATTTCAAATAGAATGAAATGTTAGGGGTGGGTACCCGCGAGAATCTCACTACCCGTATCTGAATCCGTCCCGCACGGGTAATTAACTTTAATACCCGTACTCGTACCCGCAGAAGGTGGGAGGCAGCAGGCGGGCGAGAGGGAGAGGAGGCGACGAGCGGAGTGTGGGAGAGGAGAGTACAGAGGCGGCATGAAGGGCTATGGAGAGGCAGAGGCGGCAGGAAGAGGGAGAGGAGGCGACCGGCGAGCGAGAGAGAGAGGAGGCGACGGCCGGAGTGTGGGAGAGAGGCAGAGGCGGCAGGAAGAGCTATGGAGAGGCAGAGGCTGCAGGAAGAAGTAGAGGAGGCGACGGGCGGGCGAGAGGGAGAGGAGACGACGGGCGGAGTAGAGGGAGAGGAGGCGACGGGCGGAGTAGAGGGAGAGGAGAGTAGAGAAGAGGCAGAGACGTCATTAGGACTGGAGGGGAAAAGAAGGTTATGTTTTTAGGGTTATAAGGGCATTTAGGTAATAAATATTAAAACCATGTGTATTTATGTAATTTTTTGCGGGTATCCGCGAATACCCGTTTGTGAAACAAAATTATCCGTTCCGAACCCGAACCCGCGGATATTGAAATTAAATTACCCGAACCCGAACCTGCACCCGCGGGTACGAGTAATTTTTTGCGGGTTCGGGATGGATTTCGAGACGGGACGTGTAACGCGAGTTTTTGCCCAGCCCTACGAAATGTATTAAATTGTACGGTTATTTTTTCGTATTATAAATTAAACAAAATAATAGAGACATAATATTATATTATTATATTATCTTACGTACAAATATATAAATTTATGATTATTATAATAAATCTTTTATAATCACTATATATATATAATCTTTATTCATAATTATTATATGGTATAAAAACCTTAAAAATCAACACAAAAAGTCAGTCGGAATTCAGTTTCTTGACATTTTCTTCACTAGTGACGAACTCATCGTTTGTTGTCTTGTTTCTATTCATCGTGCCTTTTGTTGTTGCCGATGTTATCCTTTTTTTTTCGCATCTTTTTTTATTTTGTGTTTCTCTTGTTCCCAACATCACACACTCTTCCTCTAGACCGCTCATCCTTAACCATCAATCATGGAAATTCACAGACAATCACTTATTGATGCCCACCCAATAAACATCAAACACAAAATAACGTACAACTTTAATAATCTATCACGTGTTTTGTTCACGTCATTATGAACAACATCACCAAACTCACATCCTCAAATTATCTCACGTAGAATATTCAAATATCTGCTCTCGTCAAATGACATGGACTCAATTATTTCATTGAAGATCCATCTATCGTTTTGCTGACTACACTAATAATTGAAGGTATCTTACGCCCTAATCTCACATTTGTGCCATTTAAACTAAAAAATTGACTTTTACTCTCCGATATACTTGGTGCCCTCATACAATCTTCATTGCAAAACATTTTTCCATTCGTGAAGCATGATTCTTCTCGCCAATGCCTATGGAAAATCATCAAGAGATTATGTATGATATCTCAAGGAACAATTGAGATGGTGTATTAAAGGTACACAAACCATCGAAGAATACATATGTTTCATCACAATGAAATCTGATGAGCTAGCTTCTCGTGGGAGTTTTTGAGGAACTTCATGAAAACTACTAAATCATGAAGCAAATATTTCTACCACGATCCAATCAGCATCTTCACTTCCGGTCACGACATTTAATGCCAATTTACACTATGGATCTGCACGTGATCATGGATCTCAAAGTTGGAAAAAGAGCAATCAACAACCTCTCGGATACTAAGAAAAAATGTCAACTTTGTGGAGTCTTTGGTCATATCACAAAAATTGTCCTCAATTTCATGAACACTCATTTCAAGCATGGGACATCAATTGTCGGTTTCCTCTCATCTACCGAATGCCTTGGCCATGACTCCTCTTTTCACCTTCGACCGTGTTATGATTTCACATATCCCACCATGACCACCATCTCAGACCATTTCTCATGCTCTATCTCAATGTGTTGGTGTCCCTCATGTTGCACCATCCTCTTTCGTGACTCTTAAGACACATATCATGGAGTCGACATCCGAGAGCCCCAAAACCATACCATCCATCGAGGCTACACAACCTTTGGCCAACTATCATCACCTGATCACACGAGCAAATAACATCTCAAAACCATCTAAAATATTTTTTATGTAGTTTGTTGTGTACCTCAGAATAATGAACCCACAACAATCATAGAGGTCCTAAAAACATCCTCTATGGAAACTGTTAAGCTTTACCACACAACAACACTTTGTATATTGTTCCATTTGAAGAAGCATATAATATTATAGATCACAAAGGGGGTTTTTCATATGCAATGAAAACCATATGGAATTGTAGACATATACAAGAATTCAGGGCATTCATTATCTTGTCACGTATAGCTCAATTGTAAAGGCTACCACCATTTGACTCATCCTTAGCCTTGTGGTCTCCTTAGGTTGGCCATTCCAATAACTTTATGTCAACAATGCATTAAAAGGGATCTTAATGAAGAAATGTACATATCTCAACCACCTGGGTTTATTGATCGATATCACCCATTGTATGTATACAAAGTCAAGAAAGTAATGGTTGAAACAATCTTCACAAGCATTGTATTCACATCTATAACAATACTTGATCTCTCAGAGATTTATGCATTTCTTACCACATGAGTCACTATTCATACGACAATCAAGTGACACTCTTCTATTTGTTCTTATTTATATTGATGATCTCATTGTGAATGGCAACTCTCCCACTTATGTGCACGATATTGATGCCATAGCCAACCGATTTTCACTCAAAGATCTCGGGATTCTTTCTTAATGTTGAAACAACTCATAGTGAAAACAAAATTCTTCTTACTTAGAAGAACATCGCAAATCTTCTGTAGTGTATTCATATGATTGATGCTAAGTCAATCTCTACACCTACCAAAATTGTGTTACATGAAGGAGAATCACTTGTAGATCCCACAAAATATCAACCAGTTGTAAGGAGTTTACAATATATATCACTCACTAGACCTGAATATCTATTATGCAGGAAATCAGATCTCCTAGTTTATGCAGTTGCCATCCACAATTCATTTGCAGCCAACCAAATGGATCTTATGTTGTCTATTGGACACGTACAGCTGAGATACTTTGTTGGGTATTCATCATATCATTTCATGTTTTTAGTGATGGAGACTGGAGAAGTGATATAGATTGTTTCTCATTCACGAAAACCTACATCGTTACATTTCGATCCTCAACAGAAGCAGAATATAGGCATATTGCGAGCACATCTGCCGAAGTACAATGATTCTGAACCTTCTTACGGAACTTGGTATAACAGTGTAAGAGAAATCTACCATCTATTGCGAAAATGTCGGTGCTATATATATCTTTTCGCCAATCATGTCTTTCACTTGCAAATGAAGCATCTTGTTCTTGACTGTTACTTTATTCGTAATAAAATGCAAGCTTCTACACGTTTCTCATGTTGCTTCCGCTTATCAATTTGCAAACCTTCTTACAAATCCACTTTCGAAGTCACCATTTCACTCTTTTTGTGCTAAGGTTAAACTCCTCGTAGAGGATTCATTTTAAGGAGACATATAGATGTAATATTATATTGTCTTATGTACAAAATATATAATTTCACATTTAATATGATTAATCTTTTATAACCACTTGTATATATATTATTCTTATTCATAATAATAAACATCCCTTTCTACCCTAATTATTGTAAATATCACGACGTAAATACGATGTATATGTATATTTTAAAAAAACGTACGACGTAAATATGTATGAAAAATGAAAGATAAATTTCATATGAATGGATATTAGATATATACATATATATTATTAATGTGGAAAAGTGTTATTGGTATACGACACTACACGATTACGGCTTTGGTTATAATTGAGACTGCACTGTCCAACTAGAGAAAAAAATTTAAAAACTGGAAATGACAGAAAAAAAGTTGAAAAAAGAAAAAAAAGGAAAGAAAAGTTAAATTAAGATAAATATTTTATGACAATTGAGGAAGAGCATTGATGAGTGGGCTTGTCTGTTCTCATTACCTTTTATTTTATTTTATCTTATTTTTAAGATAAAAGTCTTGCATGAATATCTAAAAGGCAAACTTTTAAAAGAAGAGAATAAAATAAACAAAAATTCTAAATCTTTTTGACATGCAAATCTTTATTCCTCTACCTCTAAAAACAACATCAAGATGCAACCAAACAATGACATCTTTTTTCGAGGCACACTCGTATAGTGGACAAAGGACAACATATTCTAAAACTATTGAGTAGATAGTAAAAAAAATCACTTAGATAACAAATGTTACTTTGTCAAATCGATTAGCGGAAATACGAAATTAAAAATATTCAATATCTCTTAATTGTTCTTCTGAAAAAATATTCATAAATTAGTTTTGTAAATAAAACGGATATATAATTTTGGGTTTAGTATAAATCTATTATTTGAAATGGAATTGTTATATGGTGATTTGGTTATAACTTATAATTATATTTTTGAAACATTATATATGGAAAAGAGAGTGGAGATGCAATAAAAAAAAAAGAAACAAAAGCTCTTCAATCTTTATGAAGGTGGAGGATAGGATTCCCTTTACAGTGCCTCCAAATTTCACGCACTTTTTCTTGGGCCTAAGTCAACTTAAAAAGTCGAACCTTTTTTATTTTCTTTTTCTTTTCTCTCTTCAATTTTTTTTTTCAATTATCTATCCTAATAATATAGCTACTAATATTGATGCACAGTTGAATAAAAATAATCAATATATCTTACAGTTTTGATAATTTTGATAAAATATTCAATCCCGTGCATTTTAACATCTGTAGATATAACTTTTAATATTTTTAATACCAGATAAGTATATCAATGTACTTTTTTCTATTAAAAAGTACTATATATTATTGATATAAATTTTTTGAACGGTAAAAGCTTTTTGTTATAGGTTTAAAAGTTTATACGCCATATTTATATATTTAAACATTTAAATCTATTTGATAGGACACTTTTAAAAGAAAATATATTAATTTGCTTAGGGCACATTAAGATTTAAAAAAAATTAAATTAACCAAATAATCTAATTATTTATGTTTTTACGATATCTCTTAGAGTTATTGAATCTTATGATTCAATATATTTTTCTGATAACAAATAAAATGTAAGATGAATATTTTATCTATTATAAAAAATTGGTATAGCTCATCTACAACGTAACAAATGATATATCATAGACTTTTATTTAAAATTTTAAAAGTAAAATAAATGGAAATGATATATCAAGTGATATAATTGCGCTTGTTCGAAATTTGAAATTTAAAAATAAATGGAAGAATAAAAAGAGATTAGGAAAAAATCATTATACCTTTTAAAATTTGAGATAAATGTATATTTATATTTTATATTCAAATTATTCTTTAATATTTATATTTTAAATTCTATCTATCATCTTAATATAATTATATGTTATTATATGACAAATTAATGAGTTATTTAGTATTATATTTTCAATTTATATGCATATTCTTATACAAAAGTTTTGTACATTATCATGTTATATTTCATATTATATACTTATAACGCTGTAAGAACATTATGAAAAAGTATAGATCATAATATCACGATAGATATTACCCTTCAATGTTTTGTTACATAAAATTTTATATTAAATTAAATTAAATGGTTTTGATATTAAAATGTAATAAAATACTTTAAACAATTGATGAACTAAAGATTAAAGAACTGTTTAGATATTTAAATACAGTTGTAAGAAATGGTTTATATATTAAGGTGTATTTTATTTTAGATCTATTTCATATGCTTTACGAAATTTGAATATGGATAATTATGTTGATTAGCATATACAATTTCAAATTGAGAATAAATTTAATCGATATATTTTAGTTTATTTAATTATGTTAATGAGTAGTTTCCTTGATCAGAATTGACCTTCATACAAATCGTCACTGATACTTTTGTTATAGTGTTCATCATATATTTTAAAAATAATATACATACATATATATATATATATATATATATCAACTATGAATTTGCCCTGATGATATGGATAATGGACCATAATATCTTTTAAAATCTTATTTGTAGTTATGTATTCCTTCGGAGGATATATAAAATGATTTTTTCAAAGAATAATTTGCCAGAACATCAATAAAATACTGAATTTATATACAAATATTTGTAGTCGAAAAATTGATATGAATATTACTATGAGAAATTTTTTTTAAAGATGTGATCTATATATTTATAAGGGTAATTTACAAATAGTTTTTAGTAGAACACCTTTTACAATATAAAAGGAGATATAAATTCCATGTTTGGGACCACCGTTACTACCACGTACAAAAAAGTGGAGCTTCACTCGACAGTTATCAACTTCGGAGACTATGCCAGAGGAAGAGAAGATGATTTTCCTGGTTTGGGGCCAAGTCTTGTAGAGAGATGGTACAATCCCTGATTCTCCGATCAACCATTTCTCGGAGGGAGTTTATGGATGAGCTACGGCTACTATGCAGTCTGGCGTTACGTTTGCACCATAGAGAGTAGACACAAACCTGCATGATGATCTTTAGTAGAACCACGAGTTGAAGAGGTCGATTGGCTTGTGCAAACCACATGTATGAGAGATGGAGAGAGGATGGTGGATCGGGGAAACAGATGGAGGAAAAACTTAGCCATAGCTCAGCACTAAACTCGCAGCCAAAGAAGATGTGTTCATGGGATTCTACCTCAAAACCGCATAGCAGACAAGAGTCATCATTTGTAACACCCGACGCCTTGAGCCTATCTCGGGTAGGAAGACGGTGGAGGAGAGCCAACCATTGAATAAAGCTGTAACGAGGAGTAGCCTGCTTGAACCATATCAACTTGTACCATGGGACCAAGGGCGATGCAAGTCTCAGCATCTGCCACGTGAGTTTTGTTGAGAAGGATGCATCAAAGGAGTCTGGATCACGCCGCCATAAGAACACGTCTCGACCGCGATCATCCGAGGGTAGCTGCATCTCAGAGAGTGCCATGAAGAGTTGGACCACTTTATCTGATCGAGCCCCATCAGGGAGGGACCATCCATTGGGGCTAGTTACGTCCACGACCTTGGCAAGAAGAGGGATTCGGAGCATTCTCGGGCTTTCTTCCCCGAGGAACCTGATCAGGGGACCAAACCTGGTCTAACTATCAAACCAGAACATTGCAGATTTTCCATCCCTGATCTCGCACGACAGAAATTTTGGGACTTCCTCTTTCAGTTTAAGTAGCTTCCTGTTGTTCCAAGAAAGGGGGTAGGTGGAGTTTGTACACCAAAAACCCTATTTCTTGAAAACATTATGCAACAACCAGTCAACCCAAAGCGAACCGGATTTGTGGAAGAGAATCCACACAAGTTTCAACCTGAAAACCTTACCGAAGTCAGCAAGTTTCCGCAACCCCAATCCTCCTTCAGATTTTGGTTTGCAGATGGAGTCCCATGATACCTTTACTGTCCTGGTAGTCTCGAATTTGCTACTCCAAAGAAAGGAAGAGTAGAGGCCGTCTATCTCCTTGAGTATATGTTGCGGAAAAAGGAAAGATTGCGACCATGAAAGGACTTGTCCATAGATGACGGAAGCGACCAGTTGCACTTTTCCTGCAAAAGAGAGAAAGTTAGTGGTCCAGGAGGCCATCTTTGATTTGATTCGTTCCAGCAGGGGAAGATAGTCTTGGTTCCTTAATCTGGAGGCAGAAAGAGGAAGGCCCAGGTATTTGACCGAGAAGGAGTCGACTCTGACACCCAAAGCGGAACTGGCCAAGACAGGATCATGTTCGGAGTATCCCCCCATGTATAAGTCTGATTTATGAACATTCATCTCCAAACCTGAAGCTTGCCGAAACACTTGCAAGATTATTAATGTTTCCTGCAGAGAGGAAGGATAACCATCTGAAAATAACAACAAATCATCCGCAAAGGAAAGGTGAGTAACCAAAGGGGAGGAGCATCTCGGGTGCATGCCAATGTTTCCATCAATGGCAGCCCGATCTAAGAGCTTCGACAAGACTTCTATTACCAACAAGAATAGGTATGGGGATAGGGGATCCCCCTGCCGCAATCCCTTACAGCCTCTGAAGCAGCTTGATAGTTCTCCGTTTACCGAAATAACAAAGTTCATAGTAGTAACACACTCATTGATCTAGTTTACAAAGCAGGGAGGAGCCTCTATTGCATCTAAGATGTCCATGACAAGGCCCATTCAACTGATTCGAAAGCCTTCTTGAGGTCTACTTTGAGCATAACACTTCTAGGTGAGATGGTTTTGTTGTAGTCCTTGATCAACTCTGAGGTAAGGAGAACGTTCTCAAGCAGCAACCGCCCTTTTTGGAAGGCAGATTGGTTCGGCGAGATGAAAGCAGGGAGAATCTGCTTCAATCTGTTGGAAAGGATCTTCAAGATGAACTTGTAGATGAGGTTGCAACAGCTTATTGGTCGAAAGTCAGCTAACCTCTCGGTGAACAAGGTAGCTGTGTCACAGATATTTCGTTAATATACGTGGGAGCCCTTTCTTCAGGAAACTTCTACTCCATCAGCGACAATCTACCAGTTTAAAGCAGCTTCCGGCACCAACTTCCCGGGGCCCACATCTTTTCTAGTCGATGTTTCCGTTGTTCCAGACAGAGAAGTCTAATACGGGTAAATCAACAAAAGAAGAGGATCCCGTACGAGAATATGTGAAGTTCAGTATGTCTGGAAGTACAGGAGAACGAAATAGGCATCCATTAGCTCTGTCCCTTCGTATCCGAGCTAGGCTAGATGGCTTGCCGGTTGATGAGGGATCGCCTTTTCTTTTATTGAGCAAATTTTTTGGAACACCAAATCGGGTATCTTGAGCTTTAGAAGGACAGCATCCGATCGGGAGACAGACCCTTCAGCGGTACAATTGATTTTGTTTCGACTTTTCTGTTTGTACGGGTGTTGTTGTATCGAATGAATCGCTAGTTGAAAAATAGAGAGAAAAAAAGAGGTAGAGCCCCCTGCAGTTGAAGTTCAGTTGGCAACTCGTATCCCGAAGATACAAGTAATCGCCCAGTCCCAGTACTTGTGTATTGACTGTGGTGAGGTTTTGTCGGAGTGGGAAATGGGCCTGAACTCGTAGCAGAGATTTTGATTATCTTCTGGAAACTTCGGGATTAATGATAGAGACGTTGAATTCAATTCTTTCCGAAGACATCCGGAAGAGAAAAACTCCAAAATCGCGGATGTAAAATCCTTGCCAATGAATGTCCATGCTACAACGTAGAACTCCTTTGGGTAACCGTCCGGTCCGGGGCTTTTATTATCCGGCATGGCAAAGAGAACATACCTAACCTCTTCCTTCGTTACACAAGCTGAAAGGATAGATTTCTGATCTGCGAAACAAGTAAAACGAATTAGATCCTTTAGATGAGAGACAGAGAAAGGAGATATACCGCGATTAGGAGCGCCCATAAGCGATGAGTAGAATGCTGCAGCATGCTCTTTGAGTCGATTTTGGCCAGCAATACGATCACCGGATTCGTCAATGAGGAATGGGATGGAGTTACGGCCTGCCCTGATGCTAGCGATTTTGTGAAAGAATTGAGTATTTCGGTCCCCAAGCTTCAGCCATTTTATCCGAGATTTTTGCCTGTAAAACCTTTCCTCTGCACATATAAGAGTGTTCCACTTGGACCGCATCTCCTTTTCTGCCATCGTGAGGTCTGAACTCGGATTAGAGATCAGTCGGAATTGTATGTGCTCGAGATCTGAGGCTACTTGTTTCAACTTTCTGGATAAGTCACTAAAGTTGCTTCGATTCATGTGTCTCATGTGGGGCTTGAGGTCCTTTAAGGCTTTGCACACCTTGAACTGGAGGGAACCTTGCCTGGAGTCAGGATTCCAGTGATCTTTAATACCCTGTAGAAACCCTGGAAGGAGAGTGAGATGGTGAAAAAATTTAAATGGTTTACGGATTTATCTTAGAGTACCAGAGAGGTGGACAAAGCAAGGAGAGTGATATGAGGGACCCAAGGGTAGGAACTCAGCGTATGCCTGCGAAAAGCAAGAGAGCCAAGGGCCATTGGCGAGAGCCCTATCTAGTTTTTTACAAGTCGGAGCTTCCACATTTGCTAGGCCTGGCCAAATCGGTTTTCGGTTCGGTTTCAGTTCAGTTAAAATGGGTATGGTTTATTCGGATTTCTATAAATAATAACCATATTATAACCAAATTTAAATTGGTTCAGTTCGGTTCGGTTTTATAACAGTTCGGTTCGATTATATATAAAAAAAATGATAACCAAAATAACCCGAACTCTAATTAATTTGGGTTGATTCGGTTATTATTTGGATATTAATTCAGTTATTATTTAGATATTAGTTCGGTTTATTCAGAATTTAAGATGAAACCACTCTCGTGTAAAAAAAAGTTAGATATAACCAAATAAAGAACGTAATTAAATATCAAAACGATAATATCTTGAAAAATATTAACTTATTTAAGTCTAAAAATGTATCATTCACTAAAATTTAACTCTAAAGATGTATCAATGGGTGGGTGAAATCGATAAGTTGGTGAAATCGTCAGGTGAGACTAAAGGGAAAGAAAAAGAACAGTCTGAAGAGAGAAGAAAAACGTGAGAAAGAAGAAAAATAGAGTGAAGACAGAAACATATGGGAGTTAAATTTTTTTTAATATATTTTAATACCCGATCGGATAATCGATATTTTTCGGTTATTATCCGAACCGAAACCAAACCCAACGGATTTTACGTATTCATATCCAATCGGGTAATTTAAATGTATCCAAACCGTACCGAAATACAAAAAATCAGTTTGCTTTGGTTCGGTTTTTAAAACCCGAACCGTAATGTCCAGCCCTAAGTCCCACCATGTAAAACATAATCCTCTAGATTGCATCTCAAACATATTGCAGAATCCAAGGTAAGACCTAAAATCGTCCATACCAACGGATGAGAGAATGACATCAGGATATGAGGAGTGGTCAGTAGGGGTGTCGACCCGTTTTAAACGGGCCGAAAATCGTAGGCCCGCGGCCCGACCCGACGGGCTTCGGGCAGCCCACGGGTTAGGGTTGATGAGCCAACCGCTCGGGCTGATGTGAGGTTAGGGTTAGGGTTTCGGAAACCCAACCGTCGCCACCCACGTCCGGTCGCCTGTTCGTGCTCACGAACCGCCGCTCGGGTGCCTGCGAACCGTCGGCTCGGGCGAAGGAGCAGTTAGCGTTTGTCTAAGGTTCCTGAACCCATCCCGCACCGCCTGCCCTCTCACTCGACATCCGCTGCGATTCGCCCTGGCGTGGACCGTCGACCGTCGCAACCCTTGCTCATACCGGTTGAAAGTCGGCCGACGATTTCTGAAAAACGACAGGAGAGGCAGGGGGGGGGAGGATCGACGGAGGGAGGCGGCAAAGCTGCCTCTGAACGGGGAGACGACGCTCGGCCGGTGATGAAACGAGAGAGAGAGAGGCTCTGCCGGTGATGAAACGAGAGAGAGGAACGAACGATGAGAAACGAGAGAGAGAGAGAGAGAGAGAGGCGCGCGCGGTCTGGGGAGGAATTTCTGAATTAGGGTTACCAAACGATCGGGCCCCCCGGTCCGGCCCGAAGCCCGACGGGCCGGGCTTTATTCGAACGGGCTTTTTAGTCGGCATGAGCCCGAAGGCCCGGTTTCATTCGGGCTGCCAATTTTACAGCCCGAGCCCGCGTATTTCGGGCGGGCTTCGGGTGGGCCCGCGGGCTCGTGCTGTTTTTTACACCCCTAGTGGTCAGCTAGGTATAAGGCCTGATTAAAGTCTCCCGGAGCTGTCCAAGGTAGATTATGTAGGAAATCGTAGCTGGATAGGTAGCGGAGATCATCCCAAAGAGGTCGACGGTCCGCAATAGTGTTATAAGCATACACAAAGAAGACAGTGAAGGTGAGAGAGTGTTCAGGGAGATAGAAGCCGTAGGTGAGCATTTGGGAAGATTGGTGGTACACAGTTACCAATATGCTCGGGTCCCAGACAACACAGATCCTACCCGAAGGGTCCGAGAGATGGTAGAAGAAGAAAGACCAGTCCCTTGGTAGTGCTCCTTTAATTCTCTTTCAATTAGGCTCCTTGATATGGGTTTCCAAAAAAGCTCCAAAAAGTGGCCGGTGATCATTGATCCAAGATCTTATTGCTCTACGTCTGTCCGAACTATTTAATCCGCACATATTCCAACAAAAAATATGGGGTTTGTAGGATTAGGCTTTGCTGGACTTAGTGGCCTTGCGGCCACTCTTCGAAGTCTTACGGCACTTCTTCACCCTAGAGACGACGGTAAAAGGAGTCTCTGGAGATTTTATTGTCAGGGATAGAGAAGGGCCTGACTCTTGCTGCAGAGACACCTCAAAGTCGTTCACATCTACCAGGGAGGCGGAGGGGCCTGCATCATCAGATTTCGCTGGAACAGACGACCTTTTACTGTCATTGGTTATGCTGGTAGGGATTGAAATTTTTTGAGCTCATAGTTTGTCTGAGATTGAGGCAGGGGCTTGAACAACATAATCCTTTTTAGAGTTAAGGATTACCGTAGGAAGAGAGGAGCTTGAGGTTGGTGCAACCTCCTTCTGAGGGGGGTTCGCTTGAATATGAGTTGTTGTCGGGAGGTTGGGGCAGAATCTTTTTACATGACCAACCAACGAACAGTGGCTGCAGGTGGGAGGAAGCCATTCATATGAAACCTCAATGATCACCTCATTACCATTTTCATACCCAACCACAATCTCCTTGGGAAGGTTTTCAGATAAGGTTACATCAACGTAGATACGAGCCACATCAAGATTCTCTTTGGCTGCAGTTCGCGGATCCAAAAAGAGAGGGTCCCCAATCAAGGTAGCAATCCTACTCAAGCCATCTTTTGTGAAAAGGTTCTTGGGGACGTTTTGGAGTTCTATCCAGGTGGAGATTGAGGTTAGTGGAGGTTTGTCCTCAGTGAAATTGGGATCCCATTCGGAGAGGAAGAGAGGGCACTGTCCAATGTGCCAAAACCGCCTGCTTAGGACGAAACTTCTTCTGGTAGGATCTGATATTTTGAACAAGAATACTCCTACCCCCAGATCGTGCACCTTAATCCTCAATGCTTTCCTAGCCCAAACAACATTGACAAAACCAATAATCCTACCCAGAGATTGAGGGTTTCCGTAGAACTGTCTTATGAGAAAGTCAGCCTATTCGAATTTTGACGCCTGAAGGGATTCGTCCGGGATTAAAATGAAAGGTCGCCCCGAATGGTGAGTTGATGGAGATCTCGTTCTCAAGAGATTTCGGAGGGATGCTTGGAAACGCGTACTCCAATTTGTTAGAGCTAGAGTTGGGAAAGTTGGGTTCGAGGGTTTCCCAGGAGAAAGAGCGACGGGCACTTGCGGTTGGAGAGCCGGTCAGGGAGTGCGGGCCGAAGGAACCTGGAGTGTCACCTGATGCTCTGGTTGGGGGGCCACAGGGAGAGGAGTGGGAAGTCGATGGGATCGGGGAGGGCCCGTCTCGGATGTGTTGACGACTCCGGGAACAGGGGATGGGAGAGGCGAAAGAGGTGACGAGCGAGGGCACTCGGGAGGCTGGGATGGAGATGGCTGGGGGGAGGTGGGGGTGAAGGCGGGGCAGAGCGAGGCTGGATGGGGGTGGGGGGGGCAATCGGTTGGCAGAGGCCGAGCGGTAGGGGGCACTGGCAAAGCTAGGGTTCGGTGGTTTCTATAGCTAGGGGTTTGTGTCGGTTAGGTTTGGGATGGATGGAGAGGGGGAGTGGGTGAGGGCGGTGCAGAACGAGATGGGAGGAAGGGAGGCATGGTAACCAGGGGGAGACCGACCGGCGGTGGGTACAGATGGAGCTAGGCTGTCGATTTCACTGTAGCTAGGGATTTCTCAGATTCTCCTTCCAGTATACAGTTCACTGTGAGAAAGTTTCAAGTAAGTAAGTCATGATTCCCACGATATTGTCTTGTCTTTACTCTAAGACAAGAGCTTCCGTTACTATTAAGGCTTACATGCCAACTTTGTTCTATCAATGTGACCAAGACAAGTAATAGAAAATAGTTCCAATTTCCATCATTATATATATATATATATATGTGTCTATATATTTTTTCGAACAATTTTGGATAGTGTAAATATATTTTCAAAGATTAAAATTCAAATTTGTAAAAGAAAAGAAGTTTTATATCATCTACCAATCTATTAAAATAATACTAGATTCTAAACCCGCACGATACACGAACTTCTTAAAAGAATTGTAATTTTATTTTGCGATTCTACCTATTTAATTTTGAAAAAAATAGATCATCATAATTTATTGAATGAATATTTAAATTCATTTTAAAGATTTTTTAGGTTTTAAATTAATTTATGATTAACATCCAATGGCTTATATTAATAGAATCGATGTAAATACCAACAATTCATATTACATTTAAATTAGAAAAAAATTATAGCATAATGAAATCGCATATGAAATAAAAATGCGTATATTTTGGACCAATTTTAAAACAATTTGTATTATTATCATATGAATTTTCAAAAATCAATTTTAAAATGTATATAATAAAACAAATGTAAGAAAATAAAGATCATACAAAAAAGGAATTGACGTTCTTATATCCAAGTATCCATAAAAAAATTGTGCACCATATATGTGTGGCCTACAAATCATATTGTTTAGAAAATATTATAGAACATTATTTGTCAATTTTTGTTTTATTATTTCAAATTTTCATCAACATAAATTTTGTGGGTGTTTGAAGAATAAAGTATCAAAATACCCGGATATTAAATAAAAAATATCACATTAATTAAAATATTAGTTTTATATAAAATTAAAATTATATAGATTAAATGATTTATAGATGAAATATCGTGTGACTTACCGTAAATTTTTTTAGAGATTATGGTTGTGATCACAATTACATTTTTGTGTGTATAATGTTAAAAATACTCATTTGATGCATACTATTTTGTTACCTTAAGCTTATCTTCTGTATTAATCTTTTAAAATGTCAAAGCACATTAATCATAATAAACCATAATAAAATTAGTATAAACAATTGTTTTATATGATATATTATTATAGTTATGCATAATAATTTATATGATTTAGTCATCACAATAATTTAACTTGGGATTCATATATATCACATTTTTGTCACAATCATTTTCTTTATTTGCGATCTTCACTTGCTATTATCTAAACTAAATGTTTCTAAAATCTTATTCATCCAATAATGACATAGGTCAATTGGTTTACTTAATGATGAAATGTTTAAATTTGATTCTTGTGATAGCTTTAATAATTAGGATCCATCTGAAAGTCTTATAAAACTTTAATCGTTGTTATTCATAATAAACACCAGGTCATCTTTTGAAGAATAAACCATGTCATCAAGCTTGCAATTATTTTTAGAAGAGTTTTCTGTTGTGATTCCTAAATATATTTTATCCATAGAAGGTAGATATTGTAAAAATGAGTAATATTACATTAAAAAATACATTTTATATTTTAAAACTTTTAGCAACGTTCCAAATACATTGATCCATATAATTGTACTCGTAAAACTAAAAAATATAGAAAGTTCCAAAAACTTACTGCAACTTCGTCATATTTGTTGAAAATTAATGTTGACCTCAAAACAAAATTTCATACTATTGTGAATAGAACAAATGATGTCAATGCATTGCAACATAAAAAATATATACACCACACATACACACACAAAGAGACACTGAGAATTTACCTTATGATGGAACATTTTCGTGCCTTATCCTCTCTATTTGTCCATGTAATGAGTTTTAAAATGCCTACATAGCTAAATCAACACCAACTCCACATAAGATACAATCTTGAAACTTTTTTACGAAGAAGATGAAACCCATACCTGAGCTTTTGATTTCCGGAGCTCTCGGCGTCGTCTTCTTTCTCTGCCTCTTGGTAATGATTTTCTCTAATGTCCCCATAAGAAGAAGATACAAATATACGAGGATTCAAAACTAAAACTGAAAAAAAGAATCATTTTCTGAGTTTTGTCTTGCACTATCCATGGCCTGAGATATTTTCTATACAAAAGGCAAAAAATGTTTCGATAACAAAATCTATGGATCTTGGTTTCCAATAGTGAGAATCGAGTTTTAGTGATGAATAAAATTATGTATTGTTTTCAAACCAAGAAGATTCAATAAAAAACTATTATCTCGGAATGGACAAAAGCCTCTCTCAAAATGGAGAAAATTCTATCCCAAACCTATGGATCCGATGGATGCATATCTATTTGCAATAACATAATTTTGTAGATGATAGTAACAATCGTCAATGGATTTGAGATTAAAGATGGATTGACCGCAAGCGGATTAACGAAATGAGAAACAACTTAAGGCGGCGAATGAGGCGAGTTGTCAGAAGATCCCGAAGCCAATGTAAAAGATAAGGTTTCTAGTATTTTTCTTCTGCGAATACGCTAGAGAGATCCACCGTTCTCCTCCACTTGAAGGATTGGGAGTCTGTGAATAATCCAACGCTGAGTAGATTAGAAAACCTATGAGTAGCAAAAACTCTAGAATTTTAGAGTCTGACATCGCTTATTCCATAGAGAGAGAGGGAGAGAGTTTCAGATACGCGATTGAAGTTCTTTCCGATGGGCTCACCCATAACGCTACCTTGACTTAGTGGTAGCCGATCCATTGTCCTATGGTACCCCTCTATGATAACCTTCATTTCGCAATTAGGGTCGTTCTTGTAATCTTTCACTCCAAGATCATACTCAATGAAAATTGTCATGGTTGTTTCTCCAGTGGATGTCTTTCGCTGCATAATGATTTCGTTTTGGCTTGGAAGCTATAAAACTGAAGAATTTAAGAACCATTAATGATAGATATGTGGTGAGTGGGAATTGATGATGGCAAAACCGAAATTGATTTTCTCGGTTAAACGAAAAAGAGTGGACATTGATGATGTTGAGTTTATAACATTAAAAGACTTTAATATAAATAGAAGGGTTTTATATTTTTATTTAACATTTATTAAATTATTCACTTAAGATAATAATAATTTAAAAATATAAAAAAGTTGAAATTGATTATGTGGTTGTCATGTAGACGTAGAGATGATGTGGTTACCATGTAGAGATGACATGACAATACCAAATTATTTCAAGCGTTATAAATAAATATAATGTTTTAGAGAAGTGTTATATATCCAAAACGTATTATTTTTTATTTTAATGAAAAAAATAAATACATTTTAACTTTGAAAATTTTAGAAAAATACAATAACTAAATGTTTGTGAAAAAAAGAAACAAATTTATATTTGAATCTATAGATTTTCATAAGTTTTATGATGTGAAGAATAAACATATTTAATTTTCAAATTGTATATAGATAATTATTGTATATAATTTTTTTATAGAAATAAATATATTTGAATCTATAATAGAAATTTTAATCTATCATATACATGAATGATGTAGTTTTCTATTTTATTTTTTAAAGAAAAAAGTTTATGAATATATATATATATATATATATCTATTATGTAAAATTTATTAACTATTATAAATAATATATTAATTTTTTATTAAGTATAATAAATTCGTTATGTTAACAAAACATTTAAAATATTTTATGTAAAATATTATGATTTTAGATTCGTTAAATGGACTGTCTCATCAGTGTCGACATAGCAGAACCAGAATTCAACAAAACTAACTTTTAATATATAAGATTCATCTGTTAAAATAATTAATATTAATTAGCTAAATAGATAATCGTCTATTTCTCCTAAAAAAATATTGTTATAGTTTTATTTTCCTTTTGATTTTGACCTTTATCCAATTTCTCCCTCGACTTTCAGTTTCCATCCGATTCCCCTTCAACTTTTAAAAATATGTCTAAAACTCCTTCCATTAACTATCCGCTAATCGATCCGATTTTAACCCAATTTGACCCGATTTTGACCTAATTTGACCCGAATTTGACCTAATTTTGAGCCAACTTTGACATAAATTTTGACTTCATTCTAATCAAAATTTTTGACTCGATTTTAATCCGAATTTTGACTTAATTTTTACTGGATTAAATTTTAAATGTTAAATTTTAAGAAATTAGATGTGAATTTACTACCCACATAAACAATAAATTTTAATTTTTAGATAATTACATCAAAATAAATTTAATTATTCGATTTAATTGATTTCAAATCAAAATTGAACATCGTTTTATTAATTGTATCAAAATTGGATAAAATCGAGTACACTTTTGTTAATTGTATCAATATCGGATCAAAATTGAGTACAATTTTGTTAATTGTCTCAAAATCCTGTCAAAATTAAATACATTTTTGTTAATTGTATATAAAAAAATCGGGTTAATTGTGACTAACTCGGTCTTGAACTAACTCAACAAAATTTTTTAATTAACCCGATTAACAATAAATGTTAATTTTTGGATTATTGCATCAAAATTTTAGGATTAACTCGAGTTGACCCAATTTTGATACAATTAACAAAATCGTATTCAATTTTGACTCGAAATCAATTAAATCGAATAATTAACTTAATTTTGATGCAATTATTCAAAAAATTAACATTTATTGTTTATGTGTGTAGTAAATTCACATCTAATTTCCTAAAATCTAACATTTAAAATTTAATTGGATCAAAATTGAGTCAAAACTTGGATTAAAATCGAGTGAAAATCCGGGTCAAAATCTTGTCAAAATTTGGGTCAGAATTCGGGTCAAATTGGACCGTATTCGGGTCATAATTTGCTCAAAATTGAGTCGGTTAATGGATACTTAACGAGACAGGATTTTAGGCAGATTTTTTTATAGTTTAAGGGGGAATCGAACTAAAAATCGAGGGAGAATCAGATGAGGGTCAAAGTCAAAGGGAGAATAGGATTTAAAACAATATTCTTAAGAGGGGAATAAACTATTTTCCATATATATAATACATTAAATGATTTTCCTATTTGAAAAACATGTAAAATATTTGGTGGAGACGAGATAGACTAACACAAGAAGACAAAAAGAGAATAAGAGTTCTTGTCTTATTTCTCATAGTACATGGGAAAAACATTGTATAGAAAATATTATAACATTTTGAAGAAAGAAGAAAAAAAGAATATTGGAATATATGAAAAAATAATAATATATGCACAAAAAAAGAAAGACCTGGAGAGAATAAATAATGATGGGAAAGGATTAACATGTTTTCATGAGCTAATAATACACCAGATCCGAGGATCTTCTTGTCAAAGATAGGTCCGATCGTAATTCTCGTGATTGAATCACAAGATCGGATGCTATCCGAGGATCTTCTTGAAAAATATAGGTTCAAGTACTCCTCGTGATTGAATCACCAGATCAGATGCTAATATTCCCCCTTAAGTTCGTAATGATCAAGGACTGAGAAGTGTAACCTCGTTAAAAAATTTATCAAGAAAACCCAATGGGGTAAAACTTGATGAATGCCGTATGTGGCTTTCTTGAGTTTGCAGACTCGGTTGGTACCCTTGGCATACCTTGGTGGACAATGCATGTAAATATCCATCTGCCATAGGTCTCAGTTAGGATGAACCGCCACTGATAAAAAGATGCGTACCATATAGAGTTTATCTACGAAAGAAAATGTCTCGGTGTAGTCCTCTTTGTAGGTATGTGTATAGCCTTTTGCTACAAGCTAGACTTTCTGGCGTTCAATTGACCCATCACTTCTATACTTAATTTTGAATATCCATCTACAACCTACAAATTTCTTATCCTTTGGTAGTTTCACAACATCCCACGTCCGATTTTTCTCAAGGGCGCATGTTTCTTCATTCATAGCGGACTCCCACTCTGGATGATTCATGTTCTAGGTGTAGGAATTAGGTTCCTATCCTTGATCGATTTTGCTTAAGAAGGAAGAGTGGTGAGTTGTGAGAGAGATATCACAATAATTTTATATCTGGTGAGAGATAGCAAGACCTATGTAGTACTCTTCCTTGTACAACCATTTCGAGACCGGTCTTTATATCCTAGTATTACGCCGAAGAACAACGACATCATGATGTTCTTGAACACTTTTATCTTCAAGAGTCTCCTCCTCATCTGGAGTATCGAGCTCTAGAGTGTGATCTCATAAGACATCATCATCTGTCACGCGATCATTCTGATCATGTGGTCAAGACTTCTGATCGATCATTCTATTCAGTTTGTTGTGTCCTCAGACAGACCAGCTGGACTCATTTGGTACCTCGATGAACACAGTCTCGTCTGTATTATGGGCGGGCATATGCGAGCGATTAGCTAGTATCTGAACCTATGCATATGTATATCGGGGTTTTACTCTTGTTGATGTGACCTGTGTCAACTCGTTTATTTAGTTAAGTAACAAAAAAAAGTAGAGAAGAATTGAAATATTATGATGCCAAAAGGTTTTCAAGATCAATCCAACTTTGTTTCTCGTAGAACCCATCTTCCTTATAGAAGTGGACTTCACGGGATACAGTAATCTGTCCCCAGTCTAGATGATAACATTTGTAACCCTTCGAGGTCGAACTATATCCTATAAACATGCACTTCATGCTTTTTGGATCGAGTTTAGTTCATTGATGTTTTGTAAAAAACACATAGCAAACACACACAAATACACGAAGATAGTCAATATCAGGTTTTAGTTTGTTTAGTCCTTTATTAGAAGATTTGTCTTCAAAATATTTGGTCGGTAGACAGTTGATGTGGCGACAGGCTGTGATTATAACCTTTCCCCCAAAAATGTTTTAAAACTTTGTGATTGAACATGATGGTCAGAAAGACTTCTATCGGATGTCGGTTCTCTCGTCTTGCTACACCGTTTTATTTGTGGGGTATATGGACATGAGGTTGGATGAACTACCCATGATGGTCGAGAAACGTTCCAAGTATATGGTTGACAAATTCACCATGGTTATCTATACAAAGATACTTAATCTTTTTTTTATAAGTTAGAACATTGTGATAAAACTTAATAAAGCATTCATAAACAACAAATTTAGATTCAAGGAGGTATAACCGTGTAAATTTGGTTTTTAATCGATAAAACTAATAAAATATTTCTTTCTATCTCTAGAATAAATGGATTCGTCTACACATCTTAATGAATCAAATCAAAACATTTATCATATATTGGTTTTGAGACTGGGAAAACAGTTCTACAATGCTTGCCCAAGATGCAAGACTCACGCTTCTCATGATCAAACACAATATCAGGAAACACATGTTTGAGAGTTTGAAAATGAGAGTGTCCTACTCTAGCATGTCACACTCTAG
This sequence comes from Gynandropsis gynandra, assembly GCA_036759665.1. Taxonomy (NCBI): domain Eukaryota; kingdom Viridiplantae; phylum Streptophyta; class Magnoliopsida; order Brassicales; family Cleomaceae; genus Gynandropsis; species Gynandropsis gynandra. The sequence continues at coordinate 18,776,101 of CM071861.1, forward strand.
AGGAATCATTTCTTATTACAATGAGGAGACAAAGCTGATAAGACACGAGTCAAAGAATATAAGGAATCATGAAGCTCTTCAAGGACATAAAGGTCATTTCTTAGAGTCCCCCACCTCATTATTTTTTGGTCTCAATACTTTGCAATCAGAATTTGTTAGAATCAAAGTACACAATACAATTACATTCACGATATCGAAAGGAACAACAAATTTCTATGAGCTAACAATACTCGAGATTCGAAGATTTTTTTGTAAAAAATAAGACTTCTCGTTATTAAATCACGAGATCAGATGCTATCTGAGGATCTTCTTGAAAAAATAGGACCGACTGGAGATTAGATGCTAACAATGTTAAATATCACAACATCAATGTTAAGTATCAATGTTAAGCTTTTACTAAAAAACTACACCTAAATAAATTAATTTTCAAAGTAACTTAAAATTAAAATACGTTTTATTAGGTTTGAAGACATTTTGAGAATACCAATGCAATATGTTATGTGTTTAAAAAGTATTCACATTTTCATATATATATATATATATATATATGATTCAGGAGTACCAATAGAAGTTCAAATTCATTCTACACAAAGGAATGAGTTCTGTATGACTATGAATATAAATAAGAAAATTATTACCCTCAACTTTATAATCTGGAAACAAAAAGTATATTGCGTTTTAAGTGTCTTTATTCGCTAAATAACCAATTGGAAGATCATTTTAAAAATATATGCAGTCAAGTTAATGAAAAAATACATAATTTTATACAAAATTTTCAAAATTTAAACAGATATATTTCTTTAATATAATTAATATAATATTCTATAATTTCTTATTTTAAATTATATAATGAAAACGCTTGAATTGTAATTGTATTGTGTACTTTGATTTTAATTGTATTTTTTCTCAAGCTGATCGTATATTAACACAATTAATCGGTGATTAGTTATATTTACAAATAACCGCCCCCACCAACTGCTATCACTCGCTGGAGAAGTCGGAGAAACACAGAAAATTCAACCTCCCTTAAACCATAAACCAAACAAAAAGTCCCAATTTCTAGGGTTCCTCCGCTCTTCTTCAACTTTTCACCTGTATGGTATTTCGATTTCCGTTATTGTACTTTGATTCCGTGTTCTTGCCTCCTATCTTTCTTTCTCTCTCGCTCTCCCTCGCGTTCTTGGACCACGTTTGAATTTCTGGTTTTCTTGTCTCTGTGCAGTAGTGGTAAATGGATACGCCCACGAGCCCTGTAGGAGATGGTGGAGAGAGCGGTGGCTCGGTCAGGGAGCAGGATCGGTTCCTGCCGATTGCTAACATTAGCAGGATCATGAAGAAGGCCTTGCCTCCAAACGGAAAGATCGGCAAAGATGCTAAGGATACTGTTCAGGAATGTGTCTCCGAGTTCATCAGCTTCATCACCAGCGAGTAAGTTTCGTAAAGATTGAATCAGATTTCTCTTGAATGTCCAGGAAACTAGCGAATTTTCAATTTTGAACTCTCGAATTGCGGGATGACTTTTCAATTATCAGCGATTTCTGAGTATTTGGTCGTGTTTTGATGGTAAGTTCTGAAAATACTATGTTTCAAGGAGGGTCTCCAGTTTTGCTAAGCGGCATTCGAATGCTAGATGGGACTTGAGCGTGACAGGTTTAGAATTTAGATTATTTATTTTCATACGATGTGAAGAGTTGTTTTCTTATTTTCATACGATGTGAAGCTAGTTGTTTTCCATGGTATGGAGCATTTGCGTTTGTGGCTTCTATGATTTTTGCCCGTAGAATTGTTCAATTCAGAAAAAAGTTGGAATTTATCTGCCACCATTTTGGTTGTAAGGAGTATAGTGGTGCTTCTTGATTTACGATCTTAGTTCTTTTTGTCAGTCTTTTTGTCAATTATTCTCTTCTTTGCTCTTTGGAAGCATACATAATGAAATAACTGAGAGGAACTTATTCGGATGGCTATGCGTTATAGGTCAACATAGATGAATTTGTTGCTTTGTAGAATATTAGTATGCCCCTTGATCAATGATGAAACAGATTAACTCCTACTTTATTATGCACATGTATCACATCCTAGGTAGGCTTTGGTTATAGATCATGCTATATATGAACTTTGAACTTCAGAAACTATATTGGGCGGCTCTTGGAGAAAACATGTCTGAGGGTCTTTTGTTTCTTTCATGCTGCTTCATGAATTGTAATTAGTGCTTCCACAATATATATTTGGTTGATGCCTGATGGTGGCTTTGAATTTCATCTCTTTACAGGGCCAGTGATAAATGCCAGAAAGAGAAACGGAAAACTGTGAATGGAGATGATTTGTTGTGGGCTATGGCAACATTAGGTTTTGAAGATTATCTCGATCCCCTAAGGATATATTTGCAAAGGTACAGAGAGGTAAGTTACTATAATGCTCTGCTCATGTGTTTTTTGTAAGTTGAGAGTGACATGGCTATGGTGTAATATAACACCTTAGTAAGTCGGGAACTAGACATATAATATATATGTATATATATATATATATATAGTTAAGTCTTTTGATGCACATTGACTAATTATGTTATTTTCTTTTCTCTTTTTTTCTGGAACACCTTGTACTGTTGCAGTTAGAGGTAAATAAAACCCATTTTCCTCGTTTCATTCTTTCTTTCAACAAAAGAGGAGTTACATCTTGTCTCAATTTGTGTCCTTATTCTGGGATTTTGACGTAATGACAGGGTGATAATAAGGGATCAGCGAAAGGCGGAGATAGTTCTAATAGAGATGGTGCCGGGGCTTTTCCTGGCCAAGACATGCCTGTATGATTTTTACGATTAGAAATTATACCTAAACACCTTAGATAATTTTCTTTCTGCTGACTATACTATGTACTAATGCAGGGCTGGTAGAAGAACTTGCAAGTCTGATTTTTTCGAGGTGAAGAACTATGCCAACGACCAAGTAATCCCTCTTTCTATCATACGGCCATAATGAAGAGCATGTTCTTTATGCATGTAGGTTTTGTGCTCGATCCTTCTGGAAGCCTCCTTTTCTTTAATGGCTTTTCTTTCCTTGCTTTCTCTATCCATCCTTTTCGTGGTACGAATTGATGATAGCACATTGGAAAATAAAATTTTGATGAAGATCAACATGTCAGCTGAGACCTAGGGAGCATATGATTCGGTTTATTTCATATCATGTTTTGGGTCAATGTATGTAGCGGCTCTTACAATATTGGTCTAACGATTTCTTCACAAATTTAAACAACTTGTCCCTTCGACTTACTGAATCGTTTTTAATGCCTATGCTTAAGCATCCGACTTTTGCTTTTCAACTCATTTAAGATTTGTCTTCTTCTAATTATAGACCAGATCTTTTTCAAACAAATCTGTCCCAGGATGGATGCGTACCATCTCACCGGTAGCTCAGATAATACTGTGCCAGATTTCCTTTGTTCCGGGATGTCGGACACCCCAATTCTGCAATTTTTACTTCTGATTTGTCCTCGTGGGAGCTCAAAATGCTGCATCGCGATGTAACTTTGTATGTTTGCAGGGAATATTCGCAGCCTCCGAACCGAATCCTTGGTTTGCAACTCGTGGTTAGTTCACTGTTGGCCTCATCGTCCTGCTCAGTTTTCTCACTGTATCTGCTTAGGTGATTAGAGCTTGGGGTATCTATTGGTAATCTTAAAGAGTTAGCGATTGGAGCTACATTTTGGTGATTGAGAGATAATTCGATTATAAGTGGTAGTTTCCCAATTATACTCATCGACCCTTGCATTTGCTTTTGATCTTTGCCTTCTTTGCATTATTATTTATATGTTTGGTTTCACTAAGGTGTGATAGAGATCGACAAAATGACATTTATGTGAGTTTAAATTAATTTCTCCGACAAGGATGACTAGGATACCATGGTAGAGTTTCGGCCTAATGATAATTATTCTACAATCTAAATCATTTTTAATATTTTTTGTGTTATAAAAATTGGAAAAATATTATAATATAAGGGCAATCTATAAAAGAGAATAATGGAAACAAATCTGGATATCTCTAAAAGCGATATCATTTTTCAGAATAACCCATACAAGAGAAAAAGATGCCTAGATTATCCATCTCTAATAGGCAGAATATAAGATATACCTCCATAAGGTTAAATCGTTTAAAAAAATATCCTCTTTAAAATAATTATTAAATCAGAAAAAATTGAAGAAAAGACAAATTTTTCTTTAATGTTCGAACGTGAAAAAATCTACGTTCTGCAGTTTTTCGACGTGAAAAACTGTCAAAAATAAGAAAGTCGCACATTTTTTCGACGTGAAACTTGTTTCAAAGTTTATAGTAAGAAAGAATAAATGATGCCGAACTTGAGAGGGATCGATTTGAAGTTGACAAGAAGAAAAAAAGACTAGAATCAACAGCAACAGTGAAGAAGAGAGCACGAGTCAATCTTCAATGGCGTAAATAAGTGTAAGTAGATTGATTTCTAAGGTTTTGCAAGCTTTTGAGTCACAAAATGGTTTATTGATTTGAAATGGGTGAGTGTCAGTGAGTCGGTTGAGTCCCAAGGGTCGTAGGAGTTGCATGACCATCTTCGACTTAGTGAGTTGGTTGAGTCGAAAGGGTCGCAGGAGTTGCATGACCATCTTCGACTCAGTGAGTCGGTTGTCTAGTGAGTGGAATGGGTCAATGGTCGTTTGAGGGGCGTGGGTCGCTTGATATTATGCTCCGTGGGTTGGTTGAGTCTCAGTGAGTCGGTTGAGTGTCGTAGAGTGTCTGAGGGTCGTTTGAGTCGCATGGGTCGGTTGAATCGCATGGGTCACTTAAGTCGGTAGAAGTATAATGTATTCGTAATTGGTCATTTTGCAGGTGGCGCCAAAGCCGAAGTTTGTATATGAATTCAAGCACATGGATAGAATGCCAAAGATCACCACTAAGTGTTATCTTCACGAGACAATAACGACACTGAGAGGAATCTTAGATGAACATGAGTTGTATTACTTCGAGAAGGAGTCACAATTTAGACATTTATTCCATTTACAATGTGATTCCACATTGACGAAGTTTCAAATGTCTATCCTACTAAATCACTTCGTGATTATACGGGACAAGACGGAGTTGTGGTTCGTCATAAACGACATTCCCATCTGGTACTCTATAGTGGAGCACACACTAATTTCCGGATTGAAATGCGGACTATATCCTAAAAGATGGGAGTCCATAAGGGGTATCACATTCAGGCTGAAGAATTTCGACCGTGGAAAGGTGACCCCCGAACAAATCAGTGAAAAACTTGTGAAGGCGAAGAATTCCGACGACCGGAAAAGGTTGGTAACTTTGATGTTGTTGGCGCAAATTATGGCTCACAAGCCTTCAGCAGAAAACTCTGTCAACCATGATCTCATCGACATGGTTGATGACTTGGAGTTTTATGAAGGCTTTCCATGGGATCGTTATACATTCGAGAAGATTGTGGATACTTGCCGCAAGCATGTTAGCGGGGAATCACCGAAACCAAAATGGTATTGTGGCGGTTTTATGATCCCACTAATGGTAAGTTGTATATATTATTTGAATAACTTGAATGTCTACATACTTTTTGCATTCTTATCATTTTGTTTTAATATTTTAGTTACTTCAATTCGAAATCATCCTTAGTTTGGGCAGAAAGGGATGATATGTTGAGGTTGTGGATGCGCATCGATCATACCCAAGAATGTGCAAGAAGATGGTTAAATCCAGTTATAACTCGAAGTATGTAGATGTGATAAGGTAGATTGGAGATTCTAAAGTAACAATTACACAAGGGTCACAAGGGAAACAAGGGTCACAGAGGGTAATAATGGTTATTTTTTGTTTTCAAGATATTCTAAGTATTTTTCGTGCTGAACACGAAGAGGAAGCTTTGCTTTCTGATCTGGAGGATTACCAGAGATGTGACAATCCGATATTCAGGTATGGATGGAACATCTTCGTAGAAATCCGAAGGGTATTTGTTGGGAGGATATCCGTAAGCAAGAACTGCTGACACGAAAAACAGCTTTTGGTGATTAAAAAAAGGGGAAGGAAAAAGGGACTAAGAGGAATGAGAGCGTGAGTGAAAAAAATAATAGAGGTCCAAGATGATGCTGATGCTGATGCTGCAGTCCCTCTGTACTGGAGCAGAAATTAATAGGGGAAATAAGGAAGTCGGAGAAAAGAATCATCAACACCGGAAGAGACCTTCTAAGGGATGCCGGGATTCATATGCCTAATCCAAAATCAAAGGCTGTCGAGAAAGTTGCGATCACCGAAAACCAATCTACCGACACTGTTAGTGATTATGGTTTTGAATTCCTTCGACGTCCAAATCCAGTGTCAAGAAAAGAGCCAAGTGAAGAGCCGGTTGCCTCTGGAGATGGCTCAGAAGAGGATTTGACAAACATTGCTCCTGATAAAGTTCCACCAAGTAAGTAATATTTAGTGAAAAGTTCATTTGAGTGTCAATTTCCATCGAGAGTCGGCATGGGTCGCAAGAGTCGGATCGGTCACAGGGACATATAAGTCGTAGGGTCGCATAAGTCGTAGGGTCGCTAGAGTCGCATGGGTCGCATGGGTTTCATATGTCCCATGGGGCACTGGGTCGCTAAAATCGAATGGGTTGCATGTGTTACATAATCAATGTAACGAACGATGAGTCTAATGAATGAGGTAATTTTATGCAGATGCTCTAGTGAGTCTTGTCGAAGAGGTGCACACTAAAGATACTTTAATGGGTCTTGTTGATAACATCGTCGACGAGGTTCTTGCCAAGGATACTCCAGCAGTGGGTCCTGTCCTAGAGGTTGTTGCTATTGTCGAGGTACCACCAAATAAGTATGGTCATTTGAGGTCGCATAGGTCGCATGGTCACACGGGTCGCATTGGTCGCATGGGTTGCATAGGTCGCATTGGTCACCATATGTTTAATGAAGTAAATTTTATACAGGTGCTGGAGCTTTATCGAATGAGTCTGCGTCATATGTTGAACCTCCGCCGACGAAAAGAGCAAGAATAGTGTGAGGGAGAGGGCGAGAGAAAGATGTTGGTGGTGTCCAAGAACCCGAAAAGAAGGTTGTTCAAGAACCGTTCGGTTGTTCAAGAACCTGAAAGGGAAGAGTAGTTTGTGTGGATTCCCAAGGGATTAGTAAAGGGCTTGATAACCCAATTTCCTTCCTTCCTTGACGCTAGTGGTGAAAAGCCGACTGATCTATATCTGTTCCTGAAGACACCTCGACATGAGCGATGGTGAAAATCTAAGCTAGATATTCCTCGGGGGGCAAAGTTTTGGGAGACTATATTTAAGGCCAACGTATGGCTTGAAGATGATGTAAGTTTTTTTAAACCCTTAGTCTCATAGAGTTTTGTGTCATATGTATTCATGTGTGTTAATTTTTTTTGCAGCAATTGGATGAGGTGTTGATGGTGCTGTCTTCTCGCTCGACATTGAATCCCAGCGCAAATCAGAATTATTACGTTTGTTATGCAGACGCTCCCGCTGTGGATGTACGAGGATATGGAAACTTTTCCGGAAATATTTTTAGTGATGTTTTGAATGCCAAGTATCTATTCAGAAGTACGAAGACACCAAATAGTGATTATGAAGGTTTTGTCTCGGTTCTAAACATTTCATTAGACAAAAATCGATGGGTAGGATGTCATTGGGTAGCCAACAAAGCAGATTTCAAAATCCGATTCATCACGGTATACGACTGCCAGATAAGACTTAAGAAAACACATATCGATCCGGTGATTGAGAAGATAAGAAAAGCCGTCCCCAAAATGCTCATTTTTGGAGGGTTTCCTTCTTTGGCTTCTGGAGAAGATGAATGGAAGTATACGTATAATGAAGGTCTGTCACAGAACCAAATCGGGAATGACTGTGGTATTTTCTCCTATAAATTCGTAGAAGCCTCGGTAATGAGAAGGAGTGATGTGTTTCATTTAATTTGCGATGACAATGTTACTTCCATGGGTGAGAAGATGACGACTGATATATTTAGTAATGGAGAACATATCTTATCACCCCAAGACTAACTTGATATTTGGTACATTGTTTTTTTTAATGGAAGATATAAAAATTTGATACATTGTTAATTTTTAAATATTTGGTACATTGTTGCAGGGGTCAAAGGGTGGCAGAGGTACAAGGGTCACACGGGTCCAACGGTCACAGAGTCTCATGCGACCTTTGCGACCCATGTGGACACCCTTCCGGCCATTGCGACCATTGCGACCTTTGCGACCCATTTGTCCATTTCGATCCTTTCGACTAGTCTTTTTCAATGTCAGATTACTGGCTTTTCCAGGTGCTATCTATGCTTTTTATTTTACCAATACCACATTCTAGACCATTGGGGCACGTCTCTGTTACCCCTATATTAAAAGGTTCATCAAAATTTCTAAACCTCACCATAACACCCATTTGAGATGAAAATGAATCGAGAGAATCCCATCTCTCTCCTCTCTTCGTCTAAGTCTCTAACCCTGAATTCTCTGAAAAATTCTTGTTACCTTTGTGACCGTTTTGACCTTCGTCACAAAGGTCACATGGTGGACGCATGGCATCGTGTTGTCTATTTGTTACTCAAGGTCTTGGTAATCGTCGGACTCGGTCTCTATGCTGATACACACACGTACTTACAACGTTGATGGAGGACTTTGTGTTGTATCTACACTACATAAAGTCTTGGTAATCGGCGAATTCAGGCATCAAGCTGTATCCGTGTTACCTAAGGTCACGGTTGGAGGTCAACTTGGAGAAGGCGTTGAGTCACACACGACTCTCTTTACAGGGGAGGGCTCCGATGTGTCTCTAAAGTCAGCAAATTTGACCTTTGAGACCTTATGTAACATTTTTTCCTTTTTTTTTTCTACTTTTTTCTTTCCTTTTTTTCTTTCCTTTTTTCTTGTTTTTTTTTTCTTGAACTTATTTCTTGCCTTTTCTTTAACCGTTGTGACCTTTGAGACTTTATTTAACCTTATGTAACTTTTGTGACCTTTGTGACCTTATGTAATCAATATTTAAACATTGAAAATATCTTATTTTATATCTATTGTTCGTAAAGTTATGACCCATCCGACTCATGCGACCCAATATGATCCGTTATGCGACCTTCAATCGGATTAAATTAGAATCAAGTTTAAACAGGAACCCATCCGACGCATGCGACCTTATGCGACCACATATGACCATGTACGACTCATGCGACCTATACGACTCATGTGATTTGTCGTTTTGCTGTCAGACTCCTGTCATCCGACCCATGTGACCCTTCCGACCCATGTGACCCTTCCTACTCATGTGACTTGTCGTTTTGCTGTTAGACTCTTGTCTTTTGACCCATGTGACCCTTCCAACCCATGTCTATAAGTTAACATCTACGCCTCTTGTCATATTATGCGTATCTAACCCCAATTTCTATGAAAAATCTTTTTTACCTTTGTGACCTCCATGACGAGTTGCGGGGGTGGCTTAGGTGACGGTGTTGGGTCACTCTTCAAATGTTCACTGGAAGACGAAGTACATGACAGGAGATGACTTAGGTGACGATGTTGGGTCATTCTTGAAATGTTACTGGAAGATGAAGTACATGGCATGAGATAACTCTGGACTGCAATACCAAACAAGAAGAATGCAGAAGACTGGAAGATGGAGACGGACTGCGACCAAGCGACCCATGCAACCCTCAATTGGCATTAATTAGTTTGACATTGTAGATGTATTATTTTGATTGGTTTTTGTCATTTTATCATTATAACAAGTAAATTCGTCGATTTCACATATATTGATCCATATATACGACCAAGCGACCCATGTCATTATCAATATGCCATTGTCAATATATTTGAGTTGTATATGTCTAATTTAGAATTAATATAGATAATAATATAAATAAAATCGACATTTGAACAAAATGTTAAATGTATTGTTTAATCATACAACGAGTTCTTAAAACACTGCTATCACTTTTGAAACACATGCATTGGTTATACAGAACTCAACTAGGTACACATGGGTCATAATCTGTTTTATCCGTTGATTGACGTTGTAGATGTATTGTTTTGATTGGTTTTTGTGATTTTATCATCATAAACTCGTAAATTCATCGAGTTCGCATCTATTCATGAATATACGCGACCAAGTGACCCATGCGACCTTCAATTGACATTAATTAGTTTGATGTTGTAGATGTATTGTTTTGATTGGTTTTTGTCTTTTTATCATCATAAACCCGTAAATTCGTCGAGTTCGCATCTATTCATCAATATATGCGACCAAGCGATCCATGCGACCCTCAGTTGGCATTAATTAGTTTGACGTTGTAGATGTATTGTTTTGATTGGTTTTTATCATTTTATCATCATAAACCCGTAAATTCGTCGAGCTCGCATCTATTCATCAATATATGCGATCAAGCGACTCATGCGACCCTCAATTAGAATTAATTAGTTTGACGTTGTAGATGTATTGTTTTTATTGGTTTTTGTCATTTTATTATTATAAACTAGTAAATTCGTTGATTTTGCATCTATTGATTCATATATGCGACCAAGCGACCCATGCCATTATCAATATGCCATTATCAATATATTTGAGTTGTATATGTCTAATTTTGAATCAATATAAATAACATCGACATTTGAACAAAATGTTAAATGTATTGTTTAATCATCTGACGAGTTCTTAAAACACTCCTATCATTTTTGAAATACAGGCATTGGTTATACACAACTCAACTAGGTACACAAGGGTCATAATCTGTTTTAACCGTTGATTGACATTGTAAATGTATTGTTTTGATTGATTTTTGTCATTTTATCATCATAAACCCGTAGATTCATCGAGTTCGCATTCATCAATATATGCGACCAAGCGACCCATGCGACCCATGCGACCCTTATGCGAACCAAAATTCCCGCCGAACTTTTCACCAAAATTTGAAAAACATATCGAATTCCATCTGAAGGCGATTCGATGTCAGGGTCATGTCTTTTTGTATTCCAGCCATTTCCTTTTTCGAATTACGACACACTCTCTCTCTAACTCATCATCTTCCACCCATTTTGTTTGCCAAACATGTAACATTTCCCTACTTTCGTCCAAATCATTCTTCCGAGCTTTCTAGAGAACTAGCTCATAATATCCTTCATCTCTCTCATTCGGTATGTTAATGTAGAGAATGTAAGGATTTGAATTTTTTCTTCGATGAGCATATTTACAGGAAAACGAGGGACGACAACACGACAACGCTTAAATCGGATGTGTCTAACAAAACATGGGAAGTCAAGTTGGATTGCTCAAGATTCACTGATGGACGGAAAGATTTCTCCAAGGATCATAATTTTCGTATTCCGGATTTCTTAGTTTTCCATCACGAAGGTGAAATGGTTTTTCACGTCACTGGTTTCGGAGATGATATGTGTAATCTACAATATGCATCATCTATATCATCATCATCATCATCATCCGTAGAAGCAGGGTCGTTTTCTTCTGGTGAGAGGATATTCACGGTACCAGTCACGCATTCAAATCTAGACGTAGATGCAGTGGTAAGTGAATTCAAACCGATTTATTCGATTCATCAAATCTGGCCGTATATGCATTAGTTTGGTGTCGTTGTAAATTCATTCGGTTTATCGCAGAAACTTCCGATAGAGTTTGCAAGGTCGAGTGGTCTTTGTGGTAGACGAAGTAAGATTGATATGATAACGAATTACACACTGATTTGGGAGGCACATCTAAGGCCCGTGAAACGCGTTGGCGCTAGCATCACCAGGGGTTGGACAAAGTTTTGTCACGATAATGGCTTTAACGTGGGTTGTACCCTCGAAGTCGAACGGCACTCCGTTCTTGATGATGTAGCTTGTCTACTGTTTACCCCTCGATCAAGGCCTATAATCAACATAGATTGAATTCGTTGTATTTTGATTGCTTTGAACCTCATTTTAACAACAAAATTCATGTTTGTATTTGGTTTGTTTTTTTACTATTATTCAATAGAATGTATTATTGTTAGTATCAATGTTTTTGTGGATTTACTATTATTGTAATAAGGCTCGCAGAGGGTCCAAGGGTCGCAGGGGAAAAAGGGTCGTAGAGGTACAAGGGTCGAAGGGAGATAAGGGTCGTAGAGGTCCAAGTGGTCACAAAGGTACAAGGGTCTAGGGAGACAAGGGTCGGAGGGGAACACCGGTCGCATGGTCCAAGGGTCTAAAATAATGTTTACTCTTTGATTATGAAACTTGTAATTTGGTACATTGTTCTTTTTTGACTTTTGGAAATAATTTCGGAAATGGATAATTTAACTTTGTACATTGTTATTTTTTTAATAATTATTCATATTATTTGTAAATAATTATTTAATAATAAAGCGTAAAGGGTCGCAGGGGTCCAATGATCGCACAGGTACAAGGGTCGCACCATTTTTCCATTGCGAACCTTTTACCCATTCGACCCTTGACCCTGCGACCCTTTTACCCATTCGACCCTTTTACCCTTGCGACCCATGTGACCGTGTGGTCATGTCTTTTCGAATTCCATCTAACGTCGATTCGATGTGATGGCTTTTCGAATTCCATCTGTTTTCTTTTTCCAATACATTTTTTCTTCTCATCATCTTCCATCCATTTTTTCCGAAAATGCCACATTTCGTTCATTTTTTTCCGACAGATTCATGTGCAGCATCTGTACTACTTGTAATATTCTTTAAAACACTATGTCAGTATGTTACATGTAGAGAATGTATAGATTTGACTTTGTTTTCCTTTTTTTGTTACAGGAAATTCTGAAGATCTTCTTCGATGAGTATATTTACGGGAATACGAGGGATAACAACATGGCAACGATTAAATCGAATGCGTCTAACATAACATGGAAAGTCAAGTTGGATGGCTCCGAATTCACTGATGGATGGACAGATTTCTACAACGACCAAAACATTCATATCGGGGATGTCGTACTTTTTCATCACGAAGGTGACATGGTCTTTAACGTCACTAGAGCCACTCTTGATGAGAGGGTTTTCATTGTACCAGTCACGCGTTCATATCTGGCCCTAGATTCATTGGTAAGTGACCTCAAACTGATTCATTATATATAATTTGGTTATTTATTAGACTTTTATTCATTTATACAGATGTAACTTGGTGATGTCACAAACACTTCCGATAGGGTTTGCGAGGGAGAACGGTCTTTGCTGTAGACGATGTCATGTGATGTACCACAATTGCAAAATCGATCGCAGAACGTTCGATTTTTTGCTAGCAGCTTTAAGGCCCGTGAGTCGTGGTGGCGCTTGCGAGAAAGTTTTGTCAAGAAAATGGACTGAACGGGGGTTGTTCCCTCATAGTAAAAAAGTTCTCCATTGCAAGAGATCCTGTGCTTCGATTTATCGGCAACATATTTTGATTTGAGTTGTATTCTGAATTTTTTGAACCTCCTTTTAACTTGAACTTCATTTGATCTTGTGGATTTACTATTATTCAATTGTTAATATCGCTGTTTTTGTGGATTTACTATTATTGTAACAAGGGTAGCAGATGGACAAAGGTCGAAAGGGGGGCAAGGGTTGCACGGTTCCAAGGGTCGCAAGGGACAAGGGTCGCACGGGTCCAAGGGTCGCGAGGGACAAGGGTCGCATGGGTCCAAGGGTCACGAGGGATAGGGGTCGCACGGGTGCAAGGGTCACGAGGGACAAGGGTCGCATGAGTCCAAGGGTCGCGAGGGACAAAGGTCGCACGGGTGCAAGGGTCGCGAGGGACAATGGTCGCATGGGTCCAAGGGCTGCGAGGGACATGGGTCGCACGGGTGCAAGGGTTGGGAGGGACAAGGGTCGCACGGGTCCAAGAGTCGCGAATGTACAAGGCTCGTAGATATTTGAGTCAATTATTTGTAAATAACTTGGTAAATTATTATTTTTAAAATTTTATTCATATTATTTGTAAATAATTGTATTTGTAAATAATAAATTATTTTTACTATATTGTTAGTATCGTTGTTTGGTTGGATTTAGTATTATTGTAACAAGAGTCGTAGGGGTCCAAGGATCGCAGAGGGACAAGGGTCGAAGGGATCCAAGGGTCGAATAGATACAAGGGTCACAGGGGTCCTAGGGTCTAAGTAAATTATGAAATTAATTTTCGTGTATTTCCTTTTCCATTTTTTTTATAAATTTTATGTGTTTCTTTGATGTGCATTGTAGATTATTATTTTTTGGGTAAACGCATTATAGAAATTATAATTTTAATGCATATTGTAAGAGGCCATTATATAATTATCATTTAATTTTTAATTTAGTGCATACTGTTGCAAAATAAAATTGAGCAATATGTAGGATGAGAGAACAAGAGGTAGAGGAAAATAATTCTTTATTCAAAAAGATTTCTCAAGTGTACATCACAAATGATGTTGCCTCTATTTATAGGCCAAGGTAAATGAAGTGACAAATAAAATAGATGAAGAGATAAAATAGTCATAATTCATAGAATTAAAGAGTAATAAAATGAGAGAATAAATAGAGAATATGAAGAGTTGGAGAAACTCAAAAGATATTCACATAATTATTATTTTATAATATTTTCCCTTAAATATCTATAGAGTAAAAATAATATGTCTCGGTAAACCTTTTAATAGGTAAAACTCGCAGAAAAAAACCCTAGCAAAGGAAAAAGAGTACATACTCTTGATGATATGCAATAGATATATTGCCTCGTTAAAAACATTTACTAAGAAAACATAATAGGAAAAACTTAATAAAGAAAAAAAAGAGTGCAATGCATATCTTTTTCTCCCCCTCATAAGATCATTATTTTATATCTTTCAAACGGCATATTCCGATTAAGTAAACCATCTTCTCAAATAATCCCGTAGTTAGTTCCTTTGTATATAAATCTGTTGGATTCTCACTAGACTTTATTTGTTGAACATATATTTCACTATTTTGTTGAAGATCATGAGTAAAGAAGCATTTAAATGAAATATGTTTTGTCTTATCACCTTTAATTTAACAATCTTTTAATTAAGCTATGCATACAATATTATCCTCAAATAATATTGTGGGGATATTTTTGTCAATTGGAAGACCACATGACTCCCTAATGTATTGAGATACTGATCTAAACCAAGCGCATTCATGACTTATCTCGTGATTGCTAATATCTCTGCATGATTTGATGAAGTGGCTACCAATGTTTGTTTTATAGAATGCCATAAGATTGCGGTTCCCCCACAAGTAAATACATACCCAGATTGAGATCGAGCTATATCAGGATCTGACAAATATCCAACATCTGCGTAATCAATCAAATTTAGTTTTGATGAGTTACAATAATATAAGCCCATATATGTGGTCCCTCGAAGATATCTAAAGATATGTTTTACACCATTCCAGTGTCTTTGAGTTGGTGAGGAACTATATCTTGCCAATAAACTTACTGCAAAAAATGTATCAGGACATGTATTATTAGCAAGATACATTAGTGCTCTAATAGCACTAAGATATGGTACTTCAAGACCAAGTGTTTTCTCGTTGTCTTCACGTGGTCTAAATACATCTTTATGAATATCTAATGATCTAACAACCATTAGTGTACTTAAAGGGTGTGATTTATCCATGTAAAACCTTTTAAGTATCTTTTCTGCATAAGAGGTTTGTGCAAACATATCTCATCTTTAAGATGCTCAATTTGAAGATCTAAACAAAATTTTGTTTTCCCGAGGTCTTTCATTTCAAATTCTTTCTTTAAGCATTGCATAGCTTGTAATAACTCTTCCGGAGTTCCAATTATATTTAAGTCATCAACATCAACCGCAATTAGAACAAACTTTGAGTTTGAACCTTTTTTGAAAACACATGGATATATAGGACCATTTTTACATCATTCTTTTATCAAATATTCATTCAAGCGGTTATACCACATTCGTCCGGATTGTTTCAATCCATACAAAGCTTTGTTGAGCTTAACAGAGTATATCTCGCGAGAATTATTATCATGTGCTTCATGCATCTTAAATCCTTCAGAGATTTTCATATATATATCATGGTCTAATGAACCATATAGATAAGCTGTTACCACATCCACGAGGCGCATTTCAAGTCTTTTATTATTTGCTAGACAAATCAAATATCAAAATGTTATTGCATCAACCATGGAAGAATATGTTAAATCATAATCAATACCGGGAAGTTGGGTAAAACCTTGAGTGCAAGTCTTGCTTTGTATCGAACAATTTCATTTTGTTCATTTCTCTTTCGTACAAAGACAAATTTATTACCCATAGGTTTAATTCTTTTCCGGTGTTTGGACTACTGGTCTGTGAACTCCTCGTTTTTCAAATGATTCTAATTCAGACTTGATTGCCTCTCTCCATTTTGGCCAATCAATTCTACTTCTACACTGTTCAAAAGAGGTAGGTTCATGATCCTCGTTTTCTTTTGTTATATCGCGCGCTATGTTATAAGCAAAAATATCGTCGAACAATTGTATTGTCTCGGTTCTAAAATTTTTCCGTATTGATATAATTAATCGAGATCTCTTCATTCTCATTGGGTACATATTTCTCATCATAATTAATTATATCTACGGTCTCTTCAGGAGAGACATGCTTGTTTTGACCATCATTAAAATTTGCTCCTTTTCTTTTTTGAGGATGTTTACCTTTGGAACCAAGTGGTCTACCACGTTTCAAGCGTGTCTTAGATTCACTAGAAATTTTTGCTTTTTCTTCTGGGATTTCAATTCTTATCGGAGCATTTACAGATGGAATATGAGATTTTGTAACTCAATCATGGTTAGCAAATGCGTCTGGCAATTGATTTGCTATACCTTCTAAATGTATTATCTTTTGAACTTCTAGTTCACTTTCTTTTGGTCGAGGATCTAAACCTTTTAATGATAATACATTCCATTATATTTCCTTTTGCAACTATTTGTTTTATCCCCCTAATGTTGGGAATAATGATTCATCAAAATGACAATCTGCAAATCTTGTAGTAAATATGTCTCCTATCGTTGGTTCAGTATATTTAATTATGAAAGGAGATTCATACCAACATAGATTTCCATCCTCCTTTGAGGTTCCATTTTTGTTCTTTGTGGTGGATTAATTGCGACATATACTGCGCATCTAAAAATACGCAAATGGGAAATATTTGGCTCATAGCCATGAACCAATTGTAAGGGGGAATAATTATTATAACTAGTTGGTCGGATGCATATTAGTTGCGTTGCATGCAAAACTGCATATCCCCATGCCCAAATGGGAAGATTAGATTTCATAAGAAATGGTCTTGCAATCCATTAGATTCGTTTTATAAAAGATTCTGCAAGACCGTTCTGAGTATGAACATATGGTACAGGGTGTTCTTCCTTTATCCTAATGGACATACAACAAGTCACAAAAGATTGTGATATAAATTCACCAGCATTATCCAAGAGAATTGTTTTTATTGGATAATGAGGAGAATGTGTTCGTAATCGTATTATTTGTGCAAGCAATCTCGCAAAAGCTAAATTACGAGATGATAATAAGCACACATGTGACCATCTAGTTGATGCATCAATTATTCCCATGAAATATTTAAATGGGCCACACGGTGGGTGAATCGGGCCACAAATATCACCATGTATTCGTTCAAGAAATGATAATTATTCATTCTTTATTTTAGTTGGTGAGGGTCTTATTATCAGTTTCCTTCTAAACATGCAACACAAGAAAATTCATGAGTTTGAAAAATCTTTTGGTTTTTCAACAAGTGACCACATGAATTCTCCATAATTTTTCGCATTGTCGTTGAACCGAGATAACCTAACCGGTCATGCCAAACTTTGAAATTATTTATAAACCTCGAGTTCACTGTATTATATGCTTCAATCATCTCAATAGATGTGTAATATAAATCAGTTGAGAAAGCGAACAATTTTTCTAACACACACCTCTTACTCATCATAGTTGAGGTAATACAAAGGGATTCAATGCATTTTTCATTCATAGTTTCAATGTGATATCCATTCATACGAATATCCTTGAAACTTAACAAATTTCCTGAGACTTTACTGAATATAAGGCATTGTCAATGATAAACTTTATGCCTTTTGGTATCATAAAAATTGCTCTTCCGGAGCCTTCAACATTTTTTTCTTATCTCGATATGGTATTGATATGTGCTTGATCATTTCTTAAATTTGAAAAATATTCTTTTTCTTTAAGAATGGTGTGTGTGGTAGCACTGTCCGCGAGACATAAATCCTTATCTTGGATCTTCATTTGATTCATATTCATAATATATAAATACGAATAAGTAGACATTAGATTAAAGAAACATTATATTGCATAAATTTTATTAAATAAAGAGGACTAAGTTCAATATAAAGAGAAAAACATAAAAAACACATAACTTATAATATTGAAATAGAAAATAAAAAACTTCTTGATCACTTCTGATCATTTCCATCTTCAAGATGGATAAGGAAATCGACAACGTCAAGGGACATCATATCATCTATGCCTTTCATAAACTTGTTGGAGTCATCCAATCCTTCAATAAGCTTGTTGGAGTCATTGACAACAAAATTAGCTTCAACATCATTTCCTCCATTCTTCAATGACTCTTGGTAGATGTTTACAAAATGCTTAGGAGTATGACAAGTACACGTCCGAATGTCCATGCATCCCATATCGGTGGCAAATACTTTATTTCTTACTCTTGCCTCCATCATTATTCTCTCGAAATTCTTTTATAGCATTATAATTGATTGGTCTACTGTGGATTAACCACTACCTTTTCCTCATCCACGTCCACCTCCACGACCACGGCCAAGACCACGATAATTGTTAAATACTACGACATTCGTTTCAGGGAATGGAGGAGAACCACTGGGATGAGATTCATGATTTTTCATCAATAATTCGTTATTTTGCTCAGCAACAAGGAGACAAGAGATTAGATCTCCATATTTTCACGGTATTATTGATGCAAGAGCACATAGATGCATGAAACGTGGATAATGTGTTTCAATCAAATCAGAATGAGTGATGGTTTCACCACATAGTTTCATTTGTGAACTTATTCGAAATATTGCCGAGTTATACTCGCTCACAGTTTTTAAATCTTGGAAACGTATATGCATCTAATAATAACGACTTTTGGAAGGATCACGGTTTTTTGATGATCATACCTCTCTTTTAACGTTTTCTAAAGATCTGCACGATCTTTGACCGTGAGGTATTCGATTTTCAATCCATCATGAAGATGATGACGGAGAAAGACCATGGCTTTCACCTTATCTTGATTCGAAATACCAATTGTTTCTTTGAGACCTTTTACATCCAAGTGGATCTCCGCATCCAACACCCACGACGAAAAATAAATTTTTCCGGTAATGTCAAGCCTCAAACTCGAGTTTGACAAGGTTTGACATGATGAACTATATGAATAAAA
>CM071861.1:18796063-18822346 GCA_036759665.1 Gynandropsis gynandra
CCGCGAGACATAAATCCTTATCTTGGATCTTCATTTGATTCATATTCATAATATATAAATACGAATAAGTAGACATTAGATTAAAGAAACATTATATTGCATAAATTTTATTAAATAAAGAGGACTAAGTTCAATATAAAGAGAAAAACATAAAAAACACATAACTTATAATATTGAAATAGAAAATAAAAAACTTCTTGATCACTTCTGATCATTTCCATCTTCAAGATGGATAAGGAAATCGACAACGTCAAGGGACATCATATCATCTATGCCTTTCATAAACTTGTTGGAGTCATCCAATCCTTCAATAAGCTTGTTGGAGTCATTGACAACAAAATTAGCTTCAACATCATTTCCTCCATTCTTCAATGACTCTTGGTAGATGTTTACAAAATGCTTAGGAGTATGACAAGTACACGTCCGAATGTCCATGCATCCCATATCGGTGGCAAATACTTTATTTCTTACTCTTGCCTCCATCATTATTCTCTCGAAATTCTTTTATAGCATTATAATTGATTGGTCTACTGTGGATTAACCACTACCTTTTCCTCATCCACGTCCACCTCCACGACCACGGCCAAGACCACGATAATTGTTAAATACTACGACATTCGTTTCAGGGAATGGAGGAGAACCACTGGGATGAGATTCATGATTTTTCATCAATAATTCGTTATTTTGCTCAGCAACAAGGAGACAAGAGATTAGATCTCCATATTTTCACGGTATTATTGATGCAAGAGCACATAGATGCATGAAACGTGGATAATGTGTTTCAATCAAATCAGAATGAGTGATGGTTTCACCACATAGTTTCATTTGTGAACTTATTCGAAATATTGCCGAGTTATACTCGCTCACAGTTTTTAAATCTTGGAAACGTATATGCATCTAATAATAACGACTTTTGGAAGGATCACGGTTTTTTGATGATCATACCTCTCTTTTAACGTTTTCTAAAGATCTGCACGATCTTTGACCGTGAGGTATTCGATTTTCAATCCATCATGAAGATGATGACGGAGAAAGACCATGGCTTTCACCTTATCTTGATTCGAAATACCAATTGTTTCTTTGAGACCTTTTACATCCAAGTGGATCTCCGCATCCAACACCCACGACGAAAAATAAATTTTTCCGGTAATGTCAAGCCTCAAACTCGAGTTTGACAAGGTTTGACATGATGAACTATATGAATAAAATAAAAAATATGAATAAAACAATGTGAAATATTATATTAAACTATAACTTTTTTTATACACAAGATCCATATAAATGGCGAGTGTAGAACATACTTAGTTATAGTGATCTTATTATTAGAGAATAAATATAATAACAAAAGAGAATATAATTGTAATGATTAGAGAGAAAAAAACCTAAAATATTGAAGATAGAGCCTCCTGCTGATAACGTGTTGCAAAATAAAATTGAACAATATGTAAGATGAAAAAGCAAGCGGTAGAGGAAGATAATTCCTTATTCAAGAAGATTTCCCAAGTGTACATCACAAATGGAGTTGCCTCTATAGGCTTACAAGGTAGATGAAGAGACAAACAAAATAGATGAAGAGATAAGGTAGCCATAATTCATAGAATTAAAGAGTAATAAAGTGGGTGAATAAATAGAGAATATGAAGAGTTGAAGAAACTCAAAAGATATTCACATAATTATTATTATTTTATAATCTTTTAACAATTTTTTATATAAATCAATTTACAATTTGTTTTGTTAGATTCATTATAAATATAACAAAATATATGAAATAATTAAATACATTTATGTTTTAATTTAATTATATACTTATTTTTTTAAATGTAATTAATATAATACATTATAGAATAATAGGTATATGAATAAAGAGAAGTATATGAAACAATTACAATACATCATGTATTTTAATATAATTATGTAATTTAAATTTTAAAAATATAATACATTTATTTTTAAAATTAATTTACATTGTTAAAATAAATCTAATTAATAAGAATATTTTATTTTTATTTATGTAATTAAATTTTGATTTTGTAATGACAAAATGAAAATAGGAGGTTATTTCTCTTTTATTTTTGGACCATCTCATCGGGAAAGAGAGAAACTTATCATTTATGATATTTTATATCGAGCAATTTTTAATTTTTTTATACATTATAAATATAGCAAGGTATATGATTTATATTTTGTAATTTAATTATATAAATATTTTTTTTAAAATGTATTTAAATGATATATGAAAAGGTATATGAATAAAACAAGGTATATAAAACAATTATAATTCATTCATTCTTTTTAATCTAATTGTGTAATTCAAATTTAAAAAATATAATACAATTATTTTAAAATTAATTTAAATTATTAAAATAAATCTAATTAAGAAGAACATTTTATTTTTATTTTTGTAATTCTGTTTTAATTTTGTAACTAAATTTTAAAATAAAAGTGAAACACATTTATATTTTTTAAATTCTATAATCAAATTATAAAAGGTTATTATAATAAATCTAATTTAAGACAAAATAAACATATGAAAGATAGATAAAAAGTTGTATGAATACATTCATACTTTTTAATTTTATAATTAAAATTGAAATGAATGTAATTAATTTTAGAAAAAATATGTTAAGGGAGAAAGTTTATATACACATTCAAATTGTTAATGACACTTCAAAAATTATATTACTCCCATATTAACCTGCATTAATGATACATTAAAAATTGCAAATTCTTTTAGCGAGATTTATTTCTAAAATAAATACAGCATCCAAAGTACCTTTTCATATCTAGCCCTTGTTTCCTATTTTGTAATAGTAATATTTTGCAAATGTTATTTATTTACTCATAGGTGTCCAAAGTTCAACATGTCATCGTCCACTCAAAGAATTGACATAAATATATTGTTGAATAGGTAAGATTTTAACAAAGTTCAACCCATCAACTATTATTACATTGATTTTAATTAAAAACAACCTACTTATATTAACGCTTCACAAAAGGAACAAAGTCTCAATAATTTTAATATTGGATGAATTAGCAATGCATTTTCAGTCGAATATGAAGCTGATTATTGTGAAAAGAACTTTCATGATCATTATTAACGTCATTCCGAAACTGCTCAACGTTTATTATTCCAACTTATCAACAATTACACTTTAATATAAATTTGTATATATTGTAAATGTAATGTTTTTATTGATTTTGTCTTAATTTATGCAAATTCTTTAACTCTTAAAACATTATCATCAATAAAGATTTATTCTGATTACAATCTAACGATAATAAAAAATTTCCGTCATTAGTAGCTTTTCTAAACTCAAAATTCTTCAACTTTCTAATAAAATATTTAAAGTGAGTATAATTTTCAATGATATTGTTGTTTTACAAATGTAGGTATAGATTAAAAAAACCAACATAAATCAATGATTGTTCTCAAAATTTCAATGTTAGTCCTGAAATCATTCCATTTATCCATTTTGCTTTCTATTTGTTATAAACATTATTGTGTATTGTCCTACCAATCAAACATTTTTTATATTATACAAAAAATAAATAATTTTATAATATGTTTACATTTTTTTGTTGTTCACATAAAATAAATATTTAACAAATAAAATTAAGAAAAACCATGCGATATTTGGATGCATAGAAATTTGGAAGTCTATATAATTTGAGGTTAAAATATATTGGATTGGAGATTAACATATAATAAGATAAAATATTGACTTCTTATTTTTTTTAATTGTAAAACAGCGTTGATTTCGGGGATTTGCACCTTTTTTTTTATTTTATTGATTTTGATTTGATAAAACGTAATACAAGTAAGTAGTCTTTTGTTATCACGTCAAAAAAATCTAATTTTTATTAAAACTTTTGTTCCCTTTACGTGACACATGGATTGATAAAAAATAGAGAATTCGATTATGTATATGTATATATCATTGAGCTAATATTTTTTAATAAAAATTTTGTTTAGTTGATAAGAAAGTTATATATATATAATATATATATATATATGAGGTTATTATATGATATCTTTATTACATATAATTTTCAAAAGTGAAATGGATTTAAAACATATTTATATTTTTTACAATGAAATAAGAATTATTATTGATAACTAAATGTGAGTATGTAAGTTAAAAAAATGTAAAATGACATGATAATCTGATATCTCTGATTTATCGAAAGTTCATTGAACATTATCGTGCATCTAAACAACATTCGCGAACTAAAACAATATACTCTCTAAATGCCCGAAGTACCTACTGATTTCCCCGAAACTCTAAGGCTGAGCCACATAGAATGACGAACCATAAAATGTTTGTTAAGTTTGTGCTGGCATGATGCCAAGAAACTGTTTTACGAACACTGAGGGTGACCGATCATCAAACACTAAAGGTTGGGTTATTTGAATCAGGTCGAGTGATTGGATTCAAATGGAATTGGGTGATTTTGGGTTATGTCGAACATAGTATTTACGACCACAAAATATCATAAACTTAATTTAAAATTTCACCACTGTTTTGTAAGGTCATCTTCTTCATTGGCATCAATTTATTCTTCAATGTCTTATTCTTCCTTGGCATTATTTTCTTGATAGGAGCGTTTTCAAGTGTCTGCATTATATTTCTTCTTTGTCAGGTCTTCATTGGCTATTGTTGTGGTTAGGAAATCATGTATGGCTTCGTTGATTTTATAGTGTTATCTATGAGTTTTTATAGGGACTAAGGATCGTTTCCATGAGGTTCATTATAGTAGTTTGTGATGTTAGGTCGACTATTGATCGATTTCATGATGTTAACTATCTTAGGGTTTGACCATTAGTTGAGATTTTGTTGATGTTCATTTTGTTTCATGTATGACATATGGTTAACTATAAGTCTTGATTTTGGAATGTTTTTTTAATATTTCAAATGGTTCAGAGTGGTGAATCATCGATCACGGTAAACTGATCATATTATTACGAAAAATATAGTTCATCTATTGTAAAATGTTTTATTTTTCGAATGTATGAAGCTCGTGGTTGAAGGATAATTCGGTTTGTTTATTTGGCTATCAAACAAAAATTATGGGAAGTCGTGTGAATTTTTCAGTCGTATGATCAAGACAAGGTTCAAGGATGATCGAAAATCGTATTTTGATGGCGCATAACGAAATAAGTGCAAAATGAAATGAGGCAAAAAACTTAAAGGTAGAATATAAAAGCTACAAAATCAAATTGAAGAATCAAAGTGACTCATCAAACAAGTTGCCTCATTCATACAAATAGACAAACTGGCAAAAATATCGTTTGAAGATTATCATACTAAAGAAAATAATCCCAAGTTAGAAACACTAATATTTGTTCCGAGTATTACTCTTATTGTATCGTGGATTTTATAATGGTTATATTATATAATTAAATATTATGTACGGTCATTGTGTTTTGTAAGCAATACTCGTAATATATTAGGTACGACCATTGTTTTGTAAACAATACTCAAAATGTATTATGTGTGTTTTATAATTCATTTACAAAATACATCAAAATATATAAATAATTATGTTCCAAATTACAATTGAAATAAGTTCCAAGATACATCGAAACACATAATCATTCTCTAAATAGATAACAAAATCATGTTCTAGAAATCAAATTCCTAATCATGTTATGGTAATGGTTGACTAACTGAAATTGGATGATAGGGTGTGACAACGAGATCACAAGTAACCACCGGACTAACTTGCGATGATTGTGTAGCACCAATGGTCGACTATAGCCTATATAGCTCGAGATAAAAATGCATCTTGTAATCTCTTTCTCTTTGGTACCACTGAGCTGCTACTATCCTGTAGAAATGAGAAGATTGCAACCAAACGGATTTAGCAGTATGAAACAAACAATCAACATCTTTGCATGGTCGTCTAACAATCCTTTCAGAAGGTGGGTACGTATTATCTTTTGTATTCTTGCAAGCTTTGATATTGTAATATTTTTTTATGAAAATTATTGCATGTCATTATTCTACCATGTCATATACCCTTTCATTTTCTCTCCAGTGGTTCGTCGGGAGCTTTCCCGTGGTTGAATTTATTTGGTCTCTTTGTTATTTCCTAATTTCGATGCGATAATGTCGAGGATCAAGCATCTATTCTACAACGTGTTCCATTAATAAGTTTAATGAAAATATAAATGTTTCGCACTATTTTGAATTCCGATAAAAGATAGAGACATAAAGTTCTATATTAAACTTTTCTCTAGTATTGCAGCAATTACATATTTAAATGGGATATCTGTTAGGCTCTATCTCCTACAGGCACATGTAAACCAACTTGATCCGCAAAATATCATGTTCGACAATTTAACATCCCAAATTCCATTCTACCACTAGGGATGCCAACACAACCGATTCCCTTACACCTGGTATCCTTGATTCTTGTCTAACTTTGTGAGTTAAAACACTTGATTATTTAGATCCTTTTGTAACTCTGTAGAAATCCGAGTCAACTATTGGCAGAACTTGTGCACATTTAATGGTTCGAATGAATGATTCTGATAAATTATTAGTCATGTCATTATAATATGAATCTTGTTGAAAGAAATCACAACACCAACTTTTGTACTCCTTCTTTAAAAAATATTTGCAGACTGTTTCATCAACTTTCTTCATCGTTATGAGGTTTTCTTTCCATTCTGTATCATTATAATTGCATGCCAACTATCAGAATAAAGGTTTCAGCTCTCTCTTTTTGTCTTTTTGTTTCTAATTAGAATAGACGTGTCTTGCACATTTTTTTCTTTGCAAGTGGCAACTCCTCTTGTATGAGATTAACCAAACCATGTATCTATTTGAAACCTTGTAAAAATTCTTATCAATATTGAAACAATATATATTTTATATTTTGTTGTTACATTTTCTGTCCTATATTATCATAAGCCCAAATCCATCCGTCAAATTAAAGCCAAACTTCACCCAGTTAACAAACCCTTGCACACCTTCCATGTATTTGGATATATTTGATTATTTTCATGTTTTACTATTGTTATCAAGTTCTCTCTTTTTATAACATGTTTCAAGAAACAACCATATAATTTAATAATCAGTCTGCAATCGCCAACCACGATTTTTGAATAGCATCAATACATTCATAGAAAGAGATGAATTCATATTCATGTTATCCACTAAATATATTATGTTGTATATCAACTGTCGATCCTATATTTGATCTAGTAAAAATAATATTAGCATATTAACAAGCAAAATAATTAGAAAAATTTCAATAGTTTAGCATAAATTACCTGTTTAATTCAATTTCATATTCATATAAACACTGAAATTGTTTGTTGTATTTGTCTTTCAATAAACTCAATGGCTTTGTCTTTGGTTTGTAAAATTTGATTATTGAAACCTTTAAATTGTAATCATCAAGAATCTCATCGTGAAGCATTCACACTATTGTTTTGGAATTGTTTTATGAACTTATCCAAGTACAATTATGAGATATTATCAATTTTCAACAACTTTGATTCATCATTATTTAACCAAGATTTTTTAGTGTGAATTATTTTAATCATCCGTTTGTTCTCTAACGTGACTTCTTCAGAATAATATACTCTCTATTTCATTGACTATCACAACATACTAGCTCTAATATGTTAGTATCTTATTTTTATTTAATATTACATCTCGAATGTAAATCATACTTCATAACTTAATGATAAAATCCTTCACGATTGTTGAATACTTGGAGTAATCTCATATTTTATTTACGTTTATGTAATTGCTTCTCTTCTTTCACTTTTACCTTCCATATCTTATTCAAATGGTGTGTCCGAATAACAAACATTAGTTGTCATTCGAATTTCATTACCACTTTTTCCAACTTGAAATTTTCATCACGTTGATATTCATTAGATAAATCCTAAAGACCTCATCGACATCAATCCCTTCCTTATTGCCTTTTTCTTTTTCGCAATCATCAATGTCTTCTTACTCAAACTCATCATAACTCACTTCTTCCTTATCATCAGGTAAAAATCATATTCACAATAACTATTTTCATTGATGTGATGCCTATGTGTGATCTAATGCATCCCAATGAACAAAAAGAGAAATTTAGACTATCGATTTTATAAAAATAACAAACATAAAAAATAAAAAGTGTGGGTATATATATTATCTAATATAGACATGTCAAATAAACGAAAATACAATTATATATAATGAGATAATACTTCTAGGTCAAGAGTTGTTCTTACGCATATGAACTCATTTATTTCGGAAAGTGTTACTTTGTTTCTATCAGATAATTTAATCATCTTATATTGATCTACCTTCTTTAGATGTCTACATCATATTAGAGTATTTCAATTATTGATATCTCCATCTATGCACTACACTGAACGTACTACCAATAGATCTACCTTCTTTCAAAGTTTAGACCCATATACTAGAATTTTATCTATTGACATATCCATTTAACGATTCACGTCTTGAATGCATTATCGTTTAATATCAATATGATCTTTCCTAAATTGATTAAATCTACCTCTCGTTATGATCATTTATGTGCAATTAATGCATACAACCTAGATAATGTGATGTCTCCATTCAAGTTATTCCACATGACAATCAAATCAAAGGGCCTATAAAAAATTGAAAGAATAAAACATGCATCAAACCATATACAAGCAAAAGAACAATGAATTTGAGATAGCGTACGATGAGTTAAAATACAAAAACTCTAGCCTAAAGCATGAATCAAATCTATATATCTACATCTAGAGAATGAACTACAACAAGAAAAAAGTAAAGAGAATGGTCAGAAAAAGCTCAGCCGATCTTTTGATCAGTCGCCACCACGACCTCGCCTTTAACTCATCTCCGCCTGTAGCTCGATCCTTCAATGTAGTCCGATAGTTTTTCACTCTTTTCACAATCCAAAAGTATTTTATATACTATTTATGTTCTACCTTCTGCAAAAATATCGGTCTTAGACTTATAAGAAACTTCTCTAGCATTATAATAATTCAAAATTTGAATTATTAAGTGAAGTCAACATACCGCTGGACCGAGTTAGTGTCAAGTCGAGTCAACCGGTTCATGGTTTTGCGTGTTATCCATGCAAGTTGGAGTTAAATTTAATGTAATCTAGCGCATTACTCGATCGATTTGACAAATGCTCGGGGCGAGCCAACATACAGGGTAAAAAAATCTCTCGTTTTGCTTATCGCTCAATTAAGGTTGTTGTTGTTCGAGTCGAGCGAACCTACGACGGTGAACATTTCTCCTTTGTATTGGTCGAGTGGTTAATTTTATACATTAAAAATTTCTTGAAGACTTTTTTGTATCCAATACATACATGCTCGACCGAGTCGTTATGAACACATACCAAACGATTTCTTAGTTTTTCACATTGATGCTTGTTTTGTGTTGAAAACTTGTCATTATTCTCCATAATGGGCTCCATAATCTCTATTATTTATAAGATTATAAATGAATCAAAGAAGGTGAAAAAGGAACTAAAGAGATTAAAAATCCAAAACGTAACAGAGTCACACAATGTATCATAAAGTGAAAAAGTTGTTATCAAACTCTTCCAAACTTGAATTTTTGCTCATCCTCGAGCAAACATAATCAAATAATAACATGAGAAAGGGGTTACAAGACAAATCGAGATTAGAAAAAATTTCAAGAATATTAATGTCCTTTGAAACTACGTTGGTCGTGAAATAAATCGAATAAGTTTTCTATAAAGTCCTCTAACTTACAAAAAAAATTATAAACCGTGAAATTTACAATAAAACTAGAAATATATAGAGTATGAGCTAAAAATCCTACTTAGCACATTTCTCGAGTCTATTTATCATTGTTATAAAAAGTAAGTTAGTCGAAATGTTTAAGGAAAGGCTTGGTTAGGGTGATATAACGATTTTCGAATAAATTTTATTCTTTCAAATACTTGCAATTTTTATTTCCTTATCCTTATGTTTTTATATAATTTGGACTTTTTGACCTTTTCGTATCTTTTGTTTTCTTTCCACGTATGTGACATAATGATCATATGAAAAGATAAAAAGACGACACTACAAAAAAACAGGCATTTTCTAACGGACGAATCCGTTGGAAAACGCCCAAAATCTGTTGGAAAAGGCATTTTCCAATGGACGACAACGAATTTCAGCTCGTTGGGAATCGATCGTTGCAAATCGGGATCCGTTGCAATTCACAACGGCAGTACAACGGATAACATCCGTTGCAAAAGTGTAACGGACAGTCCAACGAAAGCATCCGTTGAAATGTTGTAACAGAAGCCCGTTGAAAGTTTTGTGACGGATGCCTGTTACAAATTTGCAACAGATGCCCATTAGAAATTTGCAACGGATGCCCGTTATAAATCTGCAACGGATGTCCGTTACAAATTTGCAACGGATGCCCGGTACAAAATTGCAACGGATGCCCGGTTCTTGCTGCGGCATTGATCCCCTCACCTGGCCGGATAACAACTCAATGACGCTCTCCAACTGCTGTATTTGGGAGGTTTGTCACGCCACATGGGCTCGAGTTTCTCGAAGTTATGATTCGAGCTCCTCGATCCGCCGTTGTTGCATAAAACTCTCTTGAACAGCGGGAGGTACCGTCGTTACGTCCTTGACGATATCTTTTTGAAGCGCCTCGAGACCGTATAGACGCCCCTTATACGGTCTCACCGACTACAAGACAAATTAAATTAGAGTTAGATTTTTACAAAATATGTTATTAATAATCGAAAAACAAAAGAAATAATTTTTACCTCTAAATAAATTTTGTCCTTTTGTAAAGGACTCACCTCATCGGGAGTAGAACCACAAGCTTGTGATTGCTGTGTAATCTTCTCTGTCACAACTCTTACGGTTCTCTCCGCTTGAAAATCAGCGAGTTCGGGTTCGTCGACCTCTTCTCTGATGACCGGCTTCTTCATGGCGTGGGTTTCCAATACCAGCTCAAGAAGAGTCGATTCTCTTCATATCCGTTGCTTCTGTAATATAAAATAATTACATAAATATTTAAAAACAAAAAATTTGATTAAAAAAAATTTTATCAATTCGTGTTTTCTCTTCGGGAATGATTTTGATCCTGAAGTATGGCGATCCGGACCATCCCGGGAACCTTCTCGCCGTACCGACATTGTTTAGCCTTGTCGCTCTTGGTCTTGAATTCTGCGGACTCCCAATGCTGAATCATTTGATTGAAGACCGCATCCGTTGCCCATGTCGGTTTGCGATTGTTGCTGTAGTAGTTGCGCTTCACGTTGTTCATCATCAAGCGTATCCGAGCCTACATGTCGTGCATCCATGCTGTGTAGATGCGCATTGTATCCTTTCGCCGCTATCTGTATGAGTGATGCGTATCAGAGTTAAATATAAATAACCTAATCTACCCGCAAGTGCACGGCACGTGTGTAGTATTTTAGGTGTCGATCCCACAGAGACTACGCAACACTACCTAAACCCGAACTACGAATCAAACTTGCTAACGAAAGAATGGTGATGAGGAATGAAATACTAAATGTAAATAAACTACTTGGGTTCTAACGATAAGACAAACGTCCTAGGAATCCGGTTTCACCACAAGACTACCAAAACCAATGATCAACCTATCTATCATGCAATCCCAATTAAAGCTATCTAAGGCGGACGATCATAACATGATATCTACCCTCTCTCAAGGCATAAACACGTGATCTAGACAAGCTGCCCCCTACTTTCGTGGCGGACACCATGACCTAATTTTTTAAGCTCTATGATTCGCCCGTTCACCCTCAACCGTCGTTACCCTACTTTCGTGGCCTAACCTCGACTGTTCTAAACCTGATCTTCTAGGACTAGAATTCTCCTTTCGGGCCTTCTCCTAACCCCTAACACATGCATCTACGTGATCAGCACAAACACAAGTAAATTAAAGCACTCAGATAGAGAATAGATAAACTAAAACGAGAAGATGCATTCAAAATAGATCAAAAGCGGTCTCGGGATAGCCAAGGGCTAATCCCTTCTCCTAGAACAAACAAACTACTCGCTCATGCGTCTGTAAAGAAACATAAAAATAGTAGAAAGTCTAAGGAACATAAAAACCAAACAAAACCGAAGTGGTGCTGCTTGATCTCCAACGCTCCTCGCTTATCTCTTCGCAAGAATCTCCTATATCTTCGCTGAATTGTTCTCCTGCCCGAGTCGTGCTAAATGGTCCACACAATTGGCCGTAGGTTTTGCCCGATCGTGCAAGGGTTGTGCCCGACCGGGTGAGGCTTTTCCATGCTCAATCTCGTCCCGTTTGTCCCGTGATGATCCCCGAAGTTGCTCCTTAGCTCCGTGCATGTTCCTTTAGCTCCAAAATGGTCCAAATACGCGTAAAAACCTGTAAGAACATGAAAAGCACGAAAGTAAGTAAAACGGATACAGAATCATACGTAGAACATCACATATATATCAAAAACGTCTCCTAAATCGTGCAAGAAATACGTATGAAAACGAGATGATCAATGAGCGCTGCAAAATAATTTATAAATTGTTAGTTTTATAACATATATATATATATATAACTAATACTTTGAAATTAAATGTAATTTAACACTTATGATTAAAGTGCGCCACCATCGCTGGCGCATGGCTTCTGGCGTAACTTGCCAGGAATAATATAATTGGTCCTGTCACAACCCTTGGATAATGGTTTTGTTTGTGTGTTTGAGCACATCATCCACGTCAAACCTACAAATTAAAATTACAAAGTTCGATAATATTTATAACTTACAATAATACAAATGAAAATAATAACTTTTTTTACCATAACGTCCCGGCAGGACGTTCGAGATTGATAATCGGAAGGGTTTGACGCCCATCGAAATCATTAATCAAGGAATAAATATCTACCATATCATCCTCTTCATCAAATATCGACAGTGCCGATATTGGTGAAGGAGGACGATATGGTGGTGGTGGAGGCAGGGGAGGAGCTCCCGCTGAACCAACCAAATTCCCCCGAGCCTATAAACCGTCTAGCCCTCATTTTTTTTACGGTTTGTAAATGTGTTTGTGTGTGAAATGTAAAGTTTGAGAGGATTTTGAGATTGTGATCTGTGTTGAAAATGAAACTTTTCAACGGGTTTATATATATAGAACTTTCCAACGGGCATCCGTTTGAAATTCCAGCGGATGCCCGTTGGAAAATACGTCATCTCAACGGAGACAGTAATTGACGTGACGTTCTGCATTCCCAATGGACATCCGTTGGAATTCCCAACGGATGCCCGTTGGAAATGCGTGTTCCCGAGGCAACGGACGGCGAAATGGCGGCTCGTCTCCCTTTGCAACGGGCATCCGTTAGAATTTCCAACGGATGCCCGTTGGAAATTCTGCAGACTAGGATAGACATCATTATACTTTCCAACGGGCACCCGTTACAAAGCGCCAACGGACGCCCGTTAGAATTGTTTCGATCGTTACAGGTTCCAACGGATGCCCGTTGGAACATTTGTAACTGGTGTCCGTTAGAACATTCCAACGGATGCCCGATAGAAATGTGGAAAACTTAGGTCTAACTGTCGGGGGTGATTTCGTGTTTCAACGGGAATCCGTTAATATTTTCAATGGATGCCCGTTGGTATTAGATAATTCTAATTTGTAATATATTAAACATCGTTTATATAAACTGTTCGATTGTATTAACATTTCGATTGTTCAATTACACATCATATACATTACTACACATCATGGACGTTACACGTCATGTACATTACACATCATCTACATTTATTACACATCATACACATTATTGTATTTACATTTCTTCTTCAGTAGATTCATCGATGGGCGAGTCTTCTTTCGATTTTTCATTGAATTCATCACTGTTTTCATCTTCAGCATCTTCCGGTTCAACGTCTTCATAATCGCGTATGAATTCTCTGTCTATGTCAGTTCTCGCGAGAATCTCGTCGCGATTTGTATCAATTAAAAGAATCGACTGTGAATGATCGAGTTACAACGGATCTTCTTTATCATCAGATCTTATGATCCCTCGTGGCTTGATCTTTACAATGGCCCACCACTCCTCTCTTCGACGTTTCAATGTTATTGGATATTGCACGTAACATACTTGATCTGCTTGATCTATTGTGATGAATGGATCATACTTACCATATTGTCGTGCCAGATTGACGTCAATTCCTCCCCAACGGTTTTTTTTCGTATTCCACGTCCTACGATTGGGTCGAACCATTGACATTTAAAAAGCATCACCTTCAACCCAATGATACCGAGATATTCCAGTTTTATGATTTGGTGCAAAATTTCGTAGAAGTTATCACCCTCTATATCACTATTAAAGCAAACACCATAATTGTATGTGCTTCTATGTTTCCCGTGATTGTATATATGAAACATGTAGCCGCGAGTAAACAAGATTGGCCAACACATGACATTTCGTGCAGGACCATTAGCCAAATCTTTTAACCATGTAGGAAGTCTTTCATCAGAACATTTCACCTATACGTATCATAAAAACAATTAATACTTTATGATAAATACAATTAATTTTAATAGATGTGTACACGAGTACTTACGTAGTCTCTCAACCACGAGCCATAATGTTGAACTTTCATGTCTGTGAGTTCATTTGCATTTAGATGAGGATATGTACCAAGTACTTCTTCATCAATTATCCTGTATAATGAAAATACATTAAATTTGTATATATATATATGTCAAAGATTGAAATTAATATGTACCAGTACCTTTCCAACGGTAATAACTCTTGACAATTTAGCAGTATATATGTGTGGACGTGATTATACTCCTCTAGTGTTAACCAATATTCCTCGGATTTACCTCAGGTCGTCGGTATATTGACTTCAAATCTTTTCTTGATTGTATATTATCCTTGGTTTTACCCGCCACATTCAAAAAAATATTTATGATGTTATCGAAAAAGTTCATTTCAATATGCATAACATCTAAATTATGACGTAATATCAATGATTTCCAGTATGGTAGTTCCAAAAAGATACTACGTTTATACCAGTTATGCCATTCACCTTGACCATTTGGTTTACGATGCCCACGATCTCCACCGCATTCTACTGATTCTTGTAATTCACCCATTGTGTTCAATCTTTTGCAAAGGATTTGTGTTCCGATTTGCATGCACGATGCCTCTTCTTTTTGTACCACATTCTTCAGAAAATGTTTTTTTATCTTTCCGGAAAGCATGGTCACGAGGAAGAAATCTTCTATGACAATCAAACCAACATGGTTTCTTACCATGTACTAGTCGAAATGAATATGTATCCTCCATACAATATGGACATGTCAATCTTTCGTGCATGCTCCATCCAGATAACATTCCATAGGCAGGAAAATCGCTAATTGTCCACAACAAGACCGCTTTCAATGTGAAATTTTGCTTAGTATTGACGTCCTAAGCAAGGATTCCTTCGTTCTACAACTGTCTTAATTCATAAATTAAGGGCTGCAAAAAGACATCGAAACTTTTCTTCGGATGTTCTGGTCCTGGAATCAACAATGTCAGAAACATTACCTCTCTTTTAAAACACACTCGGGAGTCAAATTATAGGGAGACAAAATCACCGGCCATAGAGAATATTGACTTCCAGATTGTCCATAGGGACTAAAACCATTTGTGCACAAGCAAAGATAAATGTTTCTCGTTTCATACGCAAAATCGAGAAATATTTCACTGAAATCTTTCCAAGCCTTACCAACCGATGGATGTTGCATTATACCTTCGGCCGTTGAGTGTTCTGCGTGCCATTTCATTGCCGCAACGGTTTTTTCGATTCATATAACCTTCTAAACCTGTTTTCTTACAGGCATATAGAACATTTTCTTGTATGGTACATATTTACGTGAAGATAGTTTTTTAGGCCGAAATCTGCTTGGAACGCAAAATTTGCATTCCAACAAGTCTTTATCATTTCCCCAAAACAACATGCAACTGTTTCTACAAACATCAATTTTCTCATGTGGCATTCCAAATCTTTTCAATTTTCTCATGTGGCATTCCCAAATCTTTTAACACATTCTTTGTTTCGTGTAAGAATTCTTGCGTAATCTCTTCAGTTATAGGATCTTTTCTTCTATACATCCACTCTCTCGATCTATATATATTTCGATTTGAAGAAAACGACATTTTGTTGAAAATATTTGTGTTATTGATGGTTTGATGCACTCTTTGGTATTGATTTAAATAGTAAACATTCCAACGAACATCCGTTGGCAATTTCAATGGATGTCCGTTGGAGGTTCACGTGAATTTATTTATGCCCATCCTTTGCCAATTGTAATGGGTATCCGTTGCAAATTCCAATGGATGCCCGTTGAAATCGTATCCAACGGATTAGTGCCCATTGAAAGTGTTTATAAATCCGTCACAATCTGTTATTTTTGCAAATTATAGTATTTAGATCTTATGAATTATGATTTTGATTATGTAATTATAACTGATTTCATGTCGAACTCAAGCGGTGAACAAAAACCGAAATGACGCGAAATATGTAATCAAAAGTTAATTTCAAAATTATAATTTCATTAATATCGCTTTCAATTACGCTATAACATATTGTAACAATAAACATAAAGAGGAATACATTTAGGAAATGGCTTCAACTCAGAGGCAAAGTGTTGAACTCGACTCAGGTCCTTTCCGCCGGCACCTCCGTCGTCAAAACCAACATCTTTGTGTCCATTTTTTGAATTCCTAACCACCCTCATAAACTGGCTCACTGTCGGGAATCCTTTTTTCGGATCCCGCCGGTGAAACAGTTTATGAAGGTTGTTTTGAATTCAACAATGGATATTAAGATGCTTGTTAGTGATGATTTGAGGCAATCTTAGGTTCCGATATAAATAGTAAATTTTCCAACGGACATCCCTTGGCAATTGCAACGGATGCCCGTTGCACGATCATGGGAATTTATTTCGACCGATGAACCTCGAAATTAAGAATATCAACGGGCATTCGTTGCAATTATTAACGGGCATCCGTTACAATATGCAACGAATGACCGTTGCAATTTTTTCTCCGGCTTCTAATGGGTCTTCCAACGGAGCATGCCAATGGATTATATCCGTTACAAATCCATTAAAATTGCGACGGATTGCAACGGACATGGCAACGGAAAGTGTCCGTTACAACTCCGTTGAAATTTGTAACGGATTGCAATGGATTTACGGCCGTTGAAAGTATCAACAAATCCGTTACAACCCGTTGCTATTTGCGTCCAACAGACGGATCCGTTGCCCCGTCCATTGGAAACAGTGAGTTTTTTGTAGTGCGGATACTCATGGCTAACACTCACACGTGATGATCCGCCACCTCTAGGCAAGATTCTAGACTCTTGTTCGAGTGAAGTATGTGAGTATAAAAACGAGAGTCTCGAACAAGATGAAAAAGGAATAATACTTCAAATAATGGGGAATGAATTTTATGAAAATATATAGGCTTGGAACTAGTATCTTCTAGCGAGATATTAAGATGAATAAGTGTTAATTTACACCATAGAACAATAAAATCAACATAAGCTCGAGTTATCTAATTCCACAATGTGTACAAAATATTTACCCAATACCAAGTTCGGTATACATAGCTATCAAGGCAAGAAAAGGTCTCTAATTTTCTATACAACATCATGGCTTGATTATCATGTGACTAAGCTAAATATATGCATGCTCTCTTCTAATGGTTGCTAATTTTGTTTATTATCCTAAGATGCAACTTAAATGATCCTAAGTAGTGGCTAAGATGTCAATCAAGATTTAATCCCGAAACCATCCTCACTGTTAAACTAACGTGAAGAGATGATCATGAAGAAAAAAAGAAAAATATTGGAACACATAACCTCAATATCACTAAAAGTACTGATGTGATGTGTTTGTTCATGTAGTTTTGCTGAACGTATTCTTCTGCAATTTCGTCTCATACCCATATTTTGTCTCGCGGTCATTCGATGTTGTACTCAGTCATATAGGAATTTGGAAAAACAATCATAAAGAGAGAGAGAGAGAGAGAGAGAGTCTCGAGTACCAAATATCAAAAATATAATGATAAACATCATAAAGACTATTACAATATACGAAAAAGTGAAATATAATAAAATAGATAAAAAGAAAATAATGGAAGAAATGTCACTACTGAAAAGGCCGATGCTCCATGACTCAGAGCATCTTGGTGCGCTATCAAAGTGTATCAATGATCTTCTTCTACGAGTGCATGTTCTTTCGATGGATATTTTAGACCTCTCATAGCTCCCTCCTAGCTCCATAAACTCACTACGCCCCTACTCCTGTTGTTGAATGTAGTCGAATGGGGTGCGATTGATGGTATCGCCTCATGGTACAATAGTGGTGGTAAAGAAAAAGTGGTATTTTATGAAAACTTCGTTTGGCTTCTTCTCATCGACCAACTTCTAAATATGTTGAACAATGAATGATGAACAATCAATGTTGTCGAGTCGTCGATTATCATCACTGTATAAGTGCTAAAATCTAACTTAGAAGACAAAGAGACTAGTCTAGTTGGCCGTTCCCAAGATGGTTCGAGAAAATATGGAGCTCCTGATAATATAATGTAGGTACCTTAAACCTCGAT
This sequence comes from Gynandropsis gynandra, assembly GCA_036759665.1. NCBI lineage: Eukaryota > Viridiplantae > Streptophyta > Magnoliopsida > Brassicales > Cleomaceae > Gynandropsis > Gynandropsis gynandra. The sequence continues at coordinate 18,814,684 of CM071861.1, forward strand.
GTCGTATCCAAGTGGCCTTGGTCCGTTTACTTGCATAGTCTCGTACCTCGATCGTCTACCAGAAGTTCTTCGTTTGGTATTTGTGAAGATACGAGAACATCGCCGAGCCTCCATCTTAATCCCCAATATCCGCCTAAAGTTTTTCATATTGATGCTGTATTCTTGGTTTTGGAGACGAAAATCCATGAAAGAACCATCCGCAATTCCATCCTCTAGGAAGTATATCTGGAAAGGAGAGTGCACCCGATGGGTGAAGAGGTAATACAACATTCGTTAGATGGTGAGGTTTGGAAGGATTTCAACGAGATATTTTTTGAGTTTGCGTACAAAACTAGGAACATTTATTTTTGTCTGTACACCAATGGTTTTAATACATATTGACAATTAAAAAGTTAATATTTTCTATGACATGTGATTTGGTCTCCCTATAATTTATTTTCCAAGATGTATTTAAAAAGAGAAGTTATGTTTTGGATGTTGTTGATTCTAGGACCAAAACCTCTAAGAAAAAGTTTAGATGTCTTCCTGCTTCCGTTTATTCACGAATTAAGAGATTTGTGGAACAATAGAATTATTGCATGCTATGTAAGTTTCAAGGAGAATTCATGTTGAAAGTAGTGTTTTTGTGGATAATTAGTGACTCATGCGTATGAAATATTCTCTAGAGGAAGCACGCATGAGCGATTGATATGTCCTTATTTTATGGAGGATATTGATTCATTTCGTCTCATACATGAGAAGAAACCATGTTTATTTAATTTTCATAGAATACTTCATCCTCGATGATATGCATTCAAGAAAAGGTAAGTAATATTTCAAAAGAACCTATTATGGAAAGAAGAGGTTCCACGCATGAAAATATGTACTCAAATCCTATACAAACGACTAAACACGATGGAAGATTTATAAAATCGATTGAATGTAAAGGAGATTGTGGGCGTAGACAATTACAAGACCCATGTGATGGCATAATTGGTACAAACTCATCATTTTTATGAATTTTCATATTGGAAAGTACTCATATTGTGGCGTAATTTAGATGTTATGCACATCGAAGAAAACTTTTTCAATAACATCAGCAACACTATTTTGAATGTCACAGTAAGAAAAGGATAACAAACAATTGAGAAAACATTTGAAGACAAAATGTCAAAGAGCGTTGATAAATGTACAATTTATTGACAAAACTGTTAGCGGAATTTCAATGACATTCGTTGAAAATTCTAATGGATGCCCATTGAAAATCATCATAATTTCAACATTCTCTACCGTAACAATCTTTACTATGTCAACGAAAATCCGTAAAAAATGCTAATGAATGCCCTTTGAAATCTCATAGGCCTCTAACTCTTCGGTTTCTACTGCCAATGGAGTAGGTTTTTCAATAGACATTCGCTGAAAATTCCAATGGATGTCCATTAAAAATAGATATTTAGCTCTTTGAACATTTCATTTTCAACTAATCCAAAAATCACACTAAAAATCCTCTCAAATTCTCCCACAAACCCGTTAAACACCATATAGTATAAGAGTTCGCAGATTCGTCGACCAAAGAGGATTGTTGGCGGATTCCGCTGGAGCTTCGCCACCATCTTCTCCGCCGCCATATTTTCCTCCGTCATATATATCGGTGCCATCAATATTTGATAACCACAATTGTATGGTGTATATCGATGTTTTGACTGATAATTTGAACGATCGTCCGAGTGTTCCTATTATTGAGCCAAAACACCCCGACATAACGCTTTGGTATAATTATTTTTCTTATAATATATTTTAAGTATCATTAATTATATATTTTTTCATTTGGAATATTTTTTGACGTGGATAATATGTTAAAACACAAACAACCGTATCATCCAAGCTTCCATGTATCATGTAGGATGCGCAGATGCACGATATGCAATCACGTCTCAGTATAATGATGAACAATGCCAAGAGGAATTACCTCAATAAGAACACCAAATTGATGTAGGACACGAAAGAAGATTTTAACCGACTAGTCTAACATTGAGTGTTGGAAGGCTTGAACGCCAAGAGCAAAAAGGCCAAGAAATGTTGGTACGACGAGAAATTCCTGGATGGCTCGCATCGCCATACCTTAAGAGCAAAATATTTTTCGAAAAAAATGAATTGGTAGGAATTTTTTAGTTATAAATTTTATGTGTATATATTTTAAATGTATATCTAATTAATATAAATTTTATATAGCAGATGTAAAGTGTGGGAAGAGAACTGATGCTTCTTGAGATAGTGGCCGAGACATATGCCAAGAAGAAGTGTGTCACCAAGGAAGATGCCGAAAAATCCGAGTTGGTCGACCCTTAAGTAGATTGGATGGTGAAGATTGTGATGGAGAATATCACACAACAATCACAAGTTTTCGGTTGATCTTCATATGAACTTAGTCATTTACGAAAGGATAAGATATATTTATAGGTAAAAGTTTATTGTTTTTACCCTAAATTATAATTACAAATAAATTGGTTTGCTAACGTTAAATTGTTTTATACATTTTGCTTGTTTGTCCAAGGAGAGATTGTACGGTATGGGTTCTCTACAAATAATTTTTTAGAGGATGCCACGATGGTACCTCTAACGGTTTAGGAGACGTACTCTCAAGAACGATGCATCAAGCAAATCGAGGGTTAGCTTGGAGATTGTTTAGGGAAGATGCGTGATACAGAGAGTATTATAGAGTTGATGTCTGACCAACCGTATCAACCACCACCGCCTCCATCCCTTGCGAAAAGCACAACACCAAGCCAAGAAACGACGTTTGATTTAGGTGCAACCCTTTCTCGAGATGGCGGAGGAAATAGGAAAGAATACGGTGCGACCCTTTCGCGTGGAAGTTCTCAACTGATGCTCGTTGACGACCATCCAACAATATCAACAGATATCCGTTATATGTTTCAAAAGATACCCATCAATGTCCATTCATCAATATCAACGGATGTCCGTTAAACATTCTAATGAATACCCATTAATATTTGTAACGAAAATAGACGTGGTTAACCGTCGAAAGTTTTTACGGATAATTCTGTTAGATTATGCCTCTATTTTTTCAATGGATGTAGACTATTGAGACACGATAGAAAATTACAACGGATGAGTGTTTTCAACGGCGATTCTCAACGATTGAAAATTCATTGAAAACAATTTGCCGGCTTCAACGGAAAGGTGATCATTTCCAAATGAAATACTAGTTTAAAATGATGTATTTTTTTTTTGTTGTGGTATGCTCCTTACCCACTTTAACAATTTCTCCACAACCACTATATTCACAATTACCATAAAGAACATATGGTAAGGATAAACTTTCAACAATAAAAATATTAATTTCTTTCGATAACTAAGCCATAGCATGAATTTTTGTCAAGCTTTCTTGTGTATTGTAAACACGAATAATTGACTCTAAATACTCTAATTGTAACTTGTACCAAACAAATTGTGATGGGAAGATCTAACCATATCTCCGAACATATTCTAACCAATATATATGCAGGATCTACATCATCGAGACAATACAACTGCCAAGTAGGATAAACATTATTCACTTTTATAAATTCACCGACGAAGTTACAATTTTAGGATTGTAACTTTGAATGAGTCATTATAAAAAAATTAACAAACAAAATTAGGATTTAACAAACAACACTGCCGCATTCGAAACCTAAAGACCTATCAACATTATTAAATCCAAAAAAGAAGAAGACAATGGCTTTTCACATAAAGACGACGAAATAAACATAAAAAAATTAATATTGTAACATACAGCCAAATAATCTATGGTTTCGACCGAAACACAAATCTCATCTCAATGACCTAGATTTGTCTTCGTCTTTCGATGGAAACAAAATGGAATTTAAGAGTTCAAATTTCAGATTCAAGGGTGAAAATAAATTAATATTCACATAGAGATTTACGGTTATTCAATTACAAATTTTTTTATTTCTTCATATAGTGTTCATACTTTTTTCTATCTATATTTGGTATATCAGTTTGATGATCTATCACTTTCAATATTTGTGAAAAGCCATTGTCATATCTGATGATCTATCACTTTCAATATTTGTGAGAAAAGATTTTTCGACATCATATCAGCACACATTTAACGAACATTTGATGATCTATCGATCCTAGAAAGGAGTTTGGAGAAATCAGTAAATACTTCAAATGTTTTGAAGATTAAGTGAGATTTCTGGAAATATAACAATGTGTATGTATAATATATATTCGTGTTTGCGAGGGGGTGGGAAGGAAAGAAAAGGGTAGAAATGGAAAGATGACTCAGCAGAGTGGGGTAGGGTTCACGCTGGAAAGGTGTGGGGGCCACGTGACCTGAGCGAAAAGCTTTTGTAGTAACACCACATCTTATCTAAACTAAATGCTGTCAGAATTTGTTTAATTCCCTCCCGGTAACCATTATTCCTTTATTTCTTAGAAAATTATATAATATACTTTCCCCGCTTTTACCTCAAAAATGCTCGATTTTATATATCATTTCATGTGAAGGGGTTACTTCAAAAATATCTTAAAACATTTAAAAAATATCTTTTTCGAAAAAAAAATTTAACTTTAAAAATATCTTTATAAATATTGATATTTCCAAAATGCCTCTACGATTTTATGACCCAATGACTCAATTCGATCCTACGATCTTGTTTCTCTGCGATCTTTATTCCTTTACGACCCTTGAACCCTGCGATCTTTGTCCCTCTACGACCCTTGTTCCTCTACGACCTTTGGATCCCTGCGACCTTTGTCCCTCTGCGACCCTTGGACCCCTGCGACCCTTCTCTCTGCGACCTTTGGATTCCTGCGATATTAATTTATTATTTACAAATTATTTACAAATAATATGAATAAAATTTTGAAAATACAGCTCAAACCAAAATATGTTGGACCCGTGCGACCCTTTCGACCATTGCGACCCTTCCGACCATTGCGACCCTTCCGACCATTTCGACCCTTTTGACTAGTCTTTTCAATGTCAGACTACTGCTTTTTCCAGGTGCTAGTTATGCTTTTTATTTTACCAATGCCACATTCAAGACCTATATTAAAGGTTCTTTAATGTGGTCAATACATGCACCTTGGTCATTCTTTGTATTTATTGTCTTTCTAGAATTTTAGGAGTCCATTTATTTTTCGTTATAAATAGAGGAGGAAAAACCGAAAAGCTACAACAAGCACCAAATCATCTCTTGTTTCGAGTCTTTCATTCTCTCAAAAGGGCGATTTCTAACATCTAACCCTAAATTCTCTGAAAAATCTTTGTTACCTTTGTGACCGTTAAGGTCACATGGTCGACCCAGGGCATCGTGTTGTCTATTTGTTACTCAATGTCTTGGCAATCGTCGGACTTAGTCTGTATGCAGATACACACAAGTACTTACAACTTGGATGGAGGACTTTGTCATGTATCTGCACTACATAAGGTCTTGATAATCGGCAGACTCAGACATCAAGTTGTATCCGCGTTACCTAAGGTCACGGTTGGAGATCAAATTAGAGAAGTCACACACGACTCTTATTGTGGGGAAAGGCTGCGATGTGTCTTTAAACTCGACAAATTTGACCTTTTTTTCTTTCCTTTTTTTTCTCGAACTTCTTTTTGCCTTTTTCTTCTTCTTCAATTTTTTTCTTTCCTTTTTTTTAACCGTTGTGACCTTTGAGACATTATGTAACCTTATTAACTTTTGTTACCTTTGTAACCTTTGATACCTTATGCAATCAATATTTAAACGTTGAAAATGTCTTATTTTGCATCTATTGTTCGTAAGATTATGACCCAATATAACCCATTATGCGACGCTCAATCAGATTAAATTATAATCAGGTTTAAACGGGTACGACTCATGCGACCACACATAACCCTTGCACGACTCATGCGACCCAATATGATCACATATGACCCATGGACGACTCATGCGACCAAACATGACCCATGGACGTCTAATGTGACCACATAAGACCTTTGTACGACTCATGCGACCCTATATGACCACATATGACCCATGTATGACTCATGCGATCCTATATGACCACATATGGACTCATGCGACCCTATATGACCACATATGACCCATGGACGACTCATGCCACCAAACATGACCAATGGACGTCTCATGCGACCACATAATACCGTTGTACGACTCATGGGACTCTATATGACCGATGGACGACTCATGCAACCACATATGACCGATGGACGACTCATGCGACCACATAATACCCTTATACGACTCATGCGACCCTATATGACCACATATGACCCATGGACGACTCATGCGACCACATATGACCGATGGACGACTCATGCGACCACATATGACCCATGGATGACTCATGCAACCCGACTCATGCGACCTATGCGACTCGGTGCGACTTGTCGTTTTGCTGTCAGACTCCTGTCTTGCCACCAATGTGACCCATGCGACCCATGTGACCCTTCCTACCCATGGACTTGTCGTTTTGCAGTCCGAATCTTTTCTTCCGACCCATGTGACTTTTCCGACCCATGTATATAAGTTAACGTCTACGTCTCTTCTCTTAGTATGTGTATCTAGCCCATATTTCTATGAAAAATATTTTTTTACCTTTGTGACCTACGTGGCACAGTCACCATTGTCGACGTAGGGCATTGTGCTGTCTATGTGTTACTCAAGGTCTTGGTAATCGGCGGACTCAGGGTCTATGCAGTCACTGACGAGTTGCGGGGGTGACTTAGGTGACGGTGTTGGGTCACTCTTCAAATGTTCACTGGAAGACCAAGTACATGGCAGGAGATGACTTAGGTGACGGTGTTGGGTCACTCTCTGCGACCATGCGACCCATGCGACCCTCATTTGGAATTCATTAGTTTGACGTTGTAAATGTATTTTTTTGATTGGTTTTTGTCATTTTATCATTATACAATAGTAAATTCGTCGATTTCGCATCTATTCATCCATATATGCGACCAAGCGACCCATGCCATTATCAATATATTTGAGTTGTAAATGTCTAGTTTAGAATCAATATAGATAATAATATAAATAATCCATATATGCGACCAAGCGACCCAATGCAATACCAAACAAGAAGAATCAGAAGAATGGAAGATGGAGACGGACTGCGACCAAGCGACCCATGCGACCCTCAATTGGCATAATGCGACCAAGCGACCCATGCCATTATCAATATGCCGTTATCAATATATTTGAGTTGTATATGTCTAATTTAGAATCAATATAGATAATAATATAAATAATATCGACATTTGAACAAAATGTTAAATGTACTGTTTAATCATCCGCCGAGTTCTTAAAACACTACTATCACTTTTGAAACACAGGCATTGGTTATACACAACTCAACTAGGTACACATGGGTCACAATATGTTTTAACCTTTGATTGACGTTGTAAATGTATTGTTTTTTGTCATTTTATCATCTTAAACCCGTAAATTCGCCGAGTTCGCATCTATTCATCAATATATGCGACCATGTGACCCATGCGACCCTCATTTGGAATTAATTAGTTTGACGTTGTAAATGTATTGTTTGATTGGTTTTTTTTTCTTTTTATCATCCTAAACCCGTAAATTCGTCGCGTTCGCATCTATTCATCAATATATGCAATCATGCGACCCTAATTTGGCATATATACGACCAA
>CM071861.1:18827352-18837470 GCA_036759665.1 Gynandropsis gynandra
GATTTCTTTGTATAAACATGTGCAACCACCCTGGAAGCCTCCTATAATGTTCAAAGTCATCACCACGAATATTATTTTGAGCACCACATTTGCCTCTTATTGCCATCAAATATGATACATTGGCACCGTATTTTGCTTTTACACGAGCCATCAATTCTTTTGCTGGAGGTGTTTCATAATTTCCGGCATATTCCTCTTTCAAATAATCCTTAACCATTTGCGTTGTACCCTTTATAGCTTCGGTCCATTTAGATACAGGTGAACAGTTATGAATGTGATTCTCACACTAAACCGTTTGGAATTTGGGATTACTGCCACGCGTAATTTCCATTTACAATCACTTCCGGCAAATTTGCATCGTACTTCCCACAGCTTCGTATATGATCTCAATGTTGTATATCTAAACGAAGCTTCGATTGAACCCTTCCTTACAAATGATATACATCCTTCTTGCTATCAAACTCTTGCCCAATTTTAAGATCCAATCCATCTTCGAACTCGAAGATATTATTTTCGCTATTGTGAACTACCATTTCCGAGTTGTTCTCACCATCACCATACTTATGCTCTGTTGGCACATCAAAATCAACTTTATTACTACCACAAACAACTCCATCAACTACCACATTCATGGCACACCCACCATCTTCTCTTAACCCGCTTGTATGTTCACTATCAGAATTATCCGAATCCAAAATATCTATTGTTTCCGGATTACTCTCGACTCTACTTTTGTTATCTGGACCTACAATAACACAGTCATCATAATCTACAACACCTTGATCCTCACATTCTTTAGTAATGCTTCCAAAAGTAGGAATTAGAGGCTCAATTTCCCTCTCAATTTCGATTTCACAATTCACACTTGCCGATTCTATCTACACATACAGCAGTGGTCGAATTCCTTTTATGGGATCGAACAAATAACAAATAATATGTTTGTCATTCGTTATATATGTCGGCTTCCTATTTTTACAAATATTGGGCAAATAGCTTAACTTCAACTTCGTTGTATTATTTCCCACCATCATCTCTGCGCATAACTCATCAATCAGTTGCTGGTATGTCAGACTAACTAGAGGACATAAGAAAAATGCTCTATGGTTTTCCTGAACTCTACCAACCCATTCAGATTCTCCATTTGGGGGTTTTCCCATTTACCATCATATAAAAAATAAATCAGTGTGATTTTCTCATCCACCGTATCCATTACACTTGTAACAAAAACATAAAAAGAGGGGTAAACTCTGTGACCCACAACGACCGTGCGACTCTATGAGACTCTGTGACCCAGTGCGACCGTGCGACCCTTGTACCCCTGTGACCCTTTGACCCCTCCCCGACCCTTGTACCCCTTTGCGACCCTTGTACCTCTACGACCCTTGTACCCCTTTGCGACCCTTGTACCCATGCGACCCTTGGACCCCTGCGACCCTTTCAACCCTTTGCGACCCCTTTCTCATGCGACCCTTGGACCCATGCGACCCCTTTACCTCTGCGACCCTTAGACCCTTGCAACCCTTGGACCCCTGCGACCCCTTTACCTCTACGACCCTTGGACCCAGCGACCCTTTGAACCCTTTGCGACCCTTTCCCATGGGACCCTTGGACCCATGCGACCCTTTGCACCCTTTGCGACCCCTTTCCCATCCGACCCTTGGACCCCTGAGACCTTTTGACCCTTTGCGACCCCTTTACCCTTGGACCCCTACGACGACCTTTGATCTCTTTGACCACTCGATGAGACTCTGTGACCCAGTGCAACCGTACGACTCTGTGACCCACTCTGTCACCTTCGACATTGCAATAAATATGACTCGTTTAGAATCGTTTTCAATAATTGCAATAAACACAAGAGAAACACGAAAAAATCACTATACATACCTGGTTTTTCTGCGGAACATGCTTAATTGCAAGATTTTTTGTTGACAACAAACTGTTTGAACCTATTGGCAGCGAATCTGATGCGATTTCAAGTTACTCTCGCCGAATCTGTTGTGGTGTGGGGGAACAATAATTTTCGCGCCACAGGAGAGAGAGAAATAGAGGTGCTCTAGAGGAGAGAAAAAAATTGTCGATAAGGGTAATATGAGATTATTAATATTTTAATGGTAGATTTGAAGTTGAAACTTTTTTTTCAGCCAAGGATATTTTTGAAGCACTTTAGCCCTACAAGGATATTTTTGAAGTTCCCCGTTTTAGTCCTATAAAGGTATTTTTGAAGTTGCCTCATTTAAATATTTCAAATGAAAATTTATATTTTGTACTATTGTAGTTTTGGGATATTTATGAGAAACTAAATGGATATGAACCCTATGTAAAGGATATAAAAAATTAAACATCCAATAAAAATTTCTATTTGCTTTTACTTATTCTATATTTATATTTCCATAGTTGTAACCTTATTGATAACAACATATCGTACACAAATATGAATCAACATTGTCAAAATTATTATTCTATAAATATTTTATACAGATACGCAAATTGACTGTCAAAATTATTGGGGTTATCTAAGGGTAGTTATGTAATTTTGTAAGTCGTATTAGGGTTTTGTAATGTTTATTTATATTATGGCTGCCGCCTAATAATATACACAAGAGAGATTATAATTCTTGGCATGGTATCAGAGCGTTTGCTCGTAGCCGTCGAACGTGTGCTGCTTTCTTAGCCGCCACCGTCGGCCTCTTTGTTTCCAACCGCCGCCGCTCTCATAGCCGCCGCTGGCGGCCTTTGTGTGTTGCTCTTAGCCATCGTTTTTCATGGCTCCCACTGATGCGGATTCCAGTGGAAATTCCCAGTCGGCCGGTGCTCCCTTGCCGCGTGACGCTCAACAACCGTTCGCCTTCCAGACCGGTTCTTCCTTGCCGCGTGACATCCAGGCTTCGTCCGCCTTCCAGACCGGTGCCCCCTTGCAGACCGGTGCGCCCTTCCAGCCGCACTCGTCCGCCTTCCAGACTGGTGCGCCCTTCCAGCCGCACTCGTCCGCATTCCAGCGGGATGAATCTTTTCGCCGCGCCACCTGCAATATCGGTTCCCCCTATTACTTGCATCCGTCGGAGGACCCGGGAACTGTGATAACATCGGTTCAACTTCGTGGTGATTCTATCTACGAAGAATGGGCCAAACACATTAGACATGCTCTTTGCACGAAGAGGAAGCTCGGGTTTCTCGACGGTACGATTGTTGCACCGTCGCCGGATTCCCCTAACCATGAAGAATGGGATCTTGTCAACTCCATGCTGATCAAATGGTTGTTCAATACCATCGATCCGCAATTGCGCACCAACATCTCCATTGTTGACGACGTGAGGACGCTTTGGGAGGATCTTCGCCAACAGTTCTCCGCCGGGAATGTCGCACGTGTTCATCAGATTTCTGCGGAGCTTGCTCGTTGCTCACAGCAAAATCAAAGTGTTCAAATCTTCTTTGGTAGGTTGAAGAAGCTTTGGGAGGAATTGGACACATATCAACCAATCCGTACATGTGGTTGTGGTACGTCACACACGGCTGTTCTCAATGCCGAGCTCGTTCGCGATCGTGAAGAGGAGAAGATTCATCAATTCCTCATGGGACTTGATGATGCCGTTTTCGGCACTATTAGGTCGCAAGTCATTGGATCCAATCCACTTCCGAGTCTCAATCAAGTTCATTACAAAGTTGTGCATGAAGAACGTCACCGGTTGATTACCCGCGGCCGCAATGATCGTGGAGCGGTTGTAAGGTTCTCCACAACGTGTGTGACCGTCTGCACATCCCGCGGATATGCCCAGCAAATATGGTACCAAGTGTGTGACCGTCTGCACATCCCGCGGTCCACCATGACGATCCAAGACGCACTCACATGGCTGAGGAGAAATGCTGCTCGGGATGATTGCTTAGCGCGAGCACAGGTGTATGCCATTGCGGCCTCGATCTACCATCTCTGGCGTATCAAAAATGGAAGCATATTTGACAACAAGCGACTTCCAATTGCGGCAGCCGTTCGACTGATTGTGGACCACATATCTCTGGTACTACATGAAAAGTTTCCCTCGGCCACAGTGGAGACTTTGCAACTCGGGAGGTAGATTGGGTGGTTTATCCGTAGGAAGCTGGCTTGATGCTGACTATATATCGTATATCTTGTATCTTGATTATGTCGGATATTTGGTGTTTATTTTTGCGATGTTTCGTATCCGTCGCAGGGGTGCTCTTTTTCCTCCTCGTCGGCGATGTTTCGTATCCGTCGCAGGGGTGCTCTTTTTCCTCCTTGTCGGGTTTTTCCCTATGGGTTTTACTGCTTTGAGGTTTTAATGAGGCCCGGGGTGACATGTACCCTGCTCTCATAGCTGCGATGTGAGATAGTACTTTTGTGTGTATTGTTGTAGCACAGTATGGGTGGCCTGCGTGTTATCCCATGTGTGCTAATGACAACCAGTTTGTATGTGTAACCGTTATCTTCTCCCTCCATGGGACACAAAGAATAAAATTTACTTCCAACAAAAAAAAAAGGTTCTCCACAACGTCCTCTTTGCCGGTTCCTTTGTCCTCCTCTTTGACTGCGGTACGAGACAAGACCATTGTTTGTTCTCATTGTCACAAACCCGGTCATGATGTCTCCACTTGCTACCTTATCATCGGCTTTCCGGAATGCCCTAGGAGGAACGCTCGCTCCCGGCAGCCCGAGCGTTCTAATCGTGGTGGATGCCCTCATCTTGTACGTGCGAATACGGCTCGTGTCATGGAAGCAGCTCCTGATTCCAGGTCCGATTATGATCTTGATCGCAGTGCTATGCCAGGTTTCAATGATGAGCAATGGTCTACTTTGCTGACGTTGCTCAAGCTGAAACCACACGAGTTTGATGACACCCAATCTGGTAAGACAGATTACACTGAATATATTTTGGACTCAGGGGCATCTCATCATTTGACGGGAAATTTAAATTCCTTAGTCAATGTTTCGCCGATCACTCCATGTCCCATTGGTTTACCTAATGGTGATTGTACTATGGCTTCTCATACAGGTGATTTGTTGTTGGGAAGCTCATTTTTTCTTCATCATGTGTTTTATGTGCCATCACTTACATGCAACTTGATCTCTATATTGCGTTTGCTGCTAAGTAATAATTGCATTGTGACGTTTACTAATCGCTTTTGTGTGATTCAGGACCGTACCGCGAGGACCCTGATTGGAGCGGGTGAAGAATTCGATGGGGTTTACAAGCTTCGGGGAACAGTTGGACCTTGAGCCTTTCATGCTAGTATGCTGGTTTCTCGAGATTTGTGGCATCATCGGCTTGGACATCCGTCTGATAAGGCTTTAGATTTATTGCCTAAGGACTTTGGCGTTTCAAAACAGAATAAGAATAAGGCTCCTTGCGATATTTGTTTTCGAGCCAAACAAACACGTGCTATGTTTTCTTCTAGGGAGTCCAATGCTACACTTTGCTTTGATTTAATACATTCCGTTATTTGGGAGCATATAATGTGCATGCTACAACTGGTGCGGTCTACTTTCTCACTTTAGTGGACGATCATTCACGAGCTGTTTGGGTTTATTTGATGAGTTCTAAGTCGGAAGTCAAAGATATTGTTCCTAATTTTTGTGAAATGGTGAAACGTCAATTTGATCGTTGTGTTAAGGTTGTTAGGATAGACAACGGGGCCGAATTCATTTGCCTCCGCCATTACTTTCAAGCGCATGGCATACTCCACCAAACGTCGTGCGTGTACACTCCTCAGCAGAATGGTCGTGTTGAGCGGAAACATCGTCATATCCTCAATGTTGTCCGCGCCATTATGTTTCAAGCTCATCTGCCTGCGACTTTTTGGGAGAAATGCATTTTGGCCGCATCATACTTGATAAATCGGACTCCATCTATGTTAATTCAAGGCAAAACTCCGTATGAGGTCTTGTATGGATCCCCGCTGTCCTATGATCGTCTTTGCACCTTCGGATGTCTATGTTACGTACATAAAGGGAAGAAAGAGACAGATAAGTTTGCTCCTCGTGGATACAAGTGCATCTTGATTGGATTTCCGTTTGGACAAAAAGGATGGAAGGTGTTTGATGTCGGAAATATCAAGCAATATATTTCCTAAACCACTTCACCGCAAGTATACGGTTCGCGTAGTACCAGGGTTGAACTCTAGGGACTAATGTAGCCAATCCTAAGAATGTCACTAAACTAAGAAGGTGAAAAGTAGATGAAGACGTGGTGCGAAATATCTAAAAGACTAAACTAAGTAGGGACAGCGATGAAGGTTGGCGAAGACTTGACTATGATGAACACTACGGGTGTCGGGATACCGGGAATCGTATGGATGTACAACTAAAGATCATAAACCTATCGAATTATCTTGATAATGGGAAATTCATGCTCTATTGTGAGGAATGATTCTGCCGAGCCTAGACCTCCTAACCATGAGTACGTGCAACCCTACCTTCCAGCAGTGATTAACCCGTACTATGGCTGCTTTACAAACGCAATCCTAATTCCTAAGTCGATTAACCGACCGGTCAGATTCTCATTAATCGAACTTAATCTACAACTCAATAGTTCCGGATTCATACTTTAACCTTCCAGCAAAATATGAATTTCTATGTTACTGAGCGGGTAGCACTAGTGTAGACGTTTACGGTGTTGATTGTAGACTCGAATATCAAGATAAATATAATAGATCTAAGCATTAACGCATAAGTTTGTACATTTGCTACAATCCGATATCCCTAACCCATACATAGTTGGGAACCTACTCACTCATGGAGATGACAGACAAAGGAAATAACACAACCCTAAACATGATAAACCCTAGGAAACTCGATGCCTCGATCTTCCCTATTGTGCTACCGATGTATGGATTGATGCTTCTCTCCTTCTCCAGCGTCTCCCAAGCCTTTCCTGATGATTTTCAAGCCTTTCCTTGCCCTAGGCGTCGCCCACTTTGCGTCTGGATCTGTTTTGGTCTATTAATTTGCTCGTTTGAATTCAAGATCTAGTTTATTGCGAGAAAGGCGGCCCGCTCGGGCACACCTTTTACCCGGTCGTGTAGAGCCTCGCTCGGTCGTGTACTCCGTCCTGCCCGATCGGGCATCAGCACCTGATCGCGTGGTTGAACAGCCCGAGTCGTGTAAACTCTCGGGGATTTTCAGGAACAATTAACTGCCCGAGTGGGTAGACCTCAGTGCCTGATTGGGCACTCTTCTATCCTTGTTTTTGCTCTTTTCCGCTCGTTGCTCGGGTGTTCCTTTGAGTTACGAGGCTTGATTTTGGCTCCGAGTGAATTATACCTTCAAATGTGTGGGTTTACTCAGGAATTCGCCTTTTTATGCTCGTTTAGGCCTTGTCGCCTTAAAACCTGAAAACCAACAAAACGGGCGTATGTAAAGAAGAATCATATCGAAAATGTAACTCTAACTAAGAAATATATGCGAAAATGATACTAATGCCTAGCCTAAAATTGATACATTTTACGTGTTATCAGTGTTTGACATTGAAACTCGTGAGTTCTTCATCTCTTGTGATGTGGTATTTTTTTAGCACATTTTTCCATATGCGGATAGTTCCACAGGCTCACCTTCACGAGAATCGTCTCAAACACATTCGACTTCTCACCCTTCGGTTTTTGATGATCCGCTGGATATGTTCCATCTCCCACCGGTGTCGGCTGCTTCGGACAGGGGGTGGTCTGATGTTGCCTCCGATGGTTTACCCCGCGGTGATCCTCCACTCGAGGAATCATCATCTGAGCCATCTTCATCCCACGGTGATCCTCCACCCGGGGGCTCATCACCCCACGGTATTCCTGCAGATAGTAATTTCGGGTTATCTGCGGTTGTTACACTTGGTCGTGGTCATCGTACCAAGTTTTCATCAGTTAAGCTTCGAGATTATGTTACGTACTCAGCTCGCTGTCTTGAAGACCCCATTCGCATCTCTTCTCCGCCCACTTCATTGTCCTCAGGTACTGTCTTGTATCCCATAGCGAATTACGTTACTAATGCTAATTGTACTTCGAGACATCGAGCTTTCCTTGCAGCTATTGACATTGGAACCGAGCCTCGTTCTTACTCTGAAGCCACTGCGACTACTTGTTGGACCGAGGCTATGAAACAGGAGCTTAGTGCTTTGGCACAAAATGACACTTGGAGTTTGACTACTTTGCCATCACGGAAGAAAGCTATTGGATGCCGATGGGTTTTCAAGATCAAGTACAAATCCGATGGGAGTATTTAATGCTACAAAGCTCGACTAGTTGTCCTTGGCAATCGGCAATCTGAAGGAATTGATTTCGAGGAGACCTTTGCTCCCGTTGTGAAGTTGACGACTGTTCGCACATTCTTGGTCGTTGCTTCCGCAAAACAATGGGTGATTCATCAAATGGATGTTCATAACGCCTTTTTACATGGCGATCTACATGAAGATATTTACATTACGGTACCTCCTGGTCTACCGTGTGACGACCCGACTCTGGTTTGCAAACTGAAGAAGTCTCTCTATGGTTTCCGGCAAGCTCCTCGTTGTTGGTTTGACAAGCTTGCCAAAGCACTTCTTGCGTACAATTTTCTTCAATCCCGATCCGACTCATCCTTTTTTTTCGTTGGTTCGAGGTACGTGACATCTTCACGTTCTTATTTATGTTGATGACCTTTTGATCGGTGGAAATGATGTTGACATGATGAAGGTTTTCAAGACATATCTTCGGCACTGCTTTCATATGAAGGATCTTGGGGTTCTCAAATACTTTTTGGGGATTGAGGTAGCGAGAACCTCCGATGGGATTTACTTGTCACAGCGTAAGTATGCGACATACATTGTTTCCGAGTGTGGCCTTCTTGCGTGTCGTCCTGTTACTTTTCCTCTCGAGCAGAACCATCGATTGTCCGATGCTTCTGGGACCCTACACTCGGACCCTAAGCAGTACCGCCGCCTAGTCGGCCGTCTTCTCTACCTGACGACCACTCGACCTGATATCAGTTTTGCGGTCCATACCCTTTCTCAGTTCATGCAACAACCACATGAGGCTCATTGGCTTGCTACATTGCGAGTGGTTCGCTAATTGAAGGGTTCTCTTGGGCAAGGTATTTGGCTTCGCTCCGATTGTGATTTTCTTCTCTCAGGTTTTTGTGACTCTGATTGGGCTTCTTGTCGGATTACTCGACCTTCGGTTGGCGGATATATTGTGTTTCTTGGCCATTCACCTATTGCGTGGAAAACCAAGAAATAAGCTACTGTTTCACGTTCTTCGACTGAGGCAGAATATCGATCTATGGCACATCTTACGAGTGATCTCATATGGTTAAGAGCTTTACTTCGGGACTTTGGTATTCTCCCTTCGGATCCTATGCGCCTTTTCTGAGCGTACGAAACACATCGAGATAGACTATCATTTCATTCGGGATGCGGTTTAGGACGACACCATCCAAACATCTCATATTCATTCGTCAGAACAGGTTGCTGATATTTTCACCAAGGCTTTGGGACAAAATTCTTTTCTTTATTTGGTTCCAAGTTATTCGTCAGAACAGGTTGCTGATATTTTCACCAAGGCTTTGGGACAAAATTCTTTTCTTTATTTGCGTTCCAAGTTGGGCATTCGGGATCTTCATGCTCCAACTTGAGGGGCGTATTAAGGTTATCTAAGGGTAGTTATGTAATTTTGTAAGTCGTATTAGGGTTTTGTAATGTTTATTTATATTATGGCTACCGTCTAATAATATACACAAGAGAGATTATAATTCTTGGTAAAAATAATTCTAATTATATAAAAGATTATGAATGGATCAGTAAGATACAATTCCAATTTATAGATCTAAAATCATTTGAGACTGGATCAAGACCGATTGTGGTAAATGAGTTATCGCTATTGGTCATAACCAAGACCTTTTAAACGTGGGTAGAGTGGGGATATTTTCAATCTTATAAAAAAGGAATTCACGAATTGGGTCAGAACTAATAGGCGGAATATCAGAAATACCCTTATAGGGCTAAACCACTTCAAAAATAGCCTTCCCCAAAATAATTATTAAATCCGAAAAATAAAACTAAAGAAAAGACAAATTTGCCCTTAATGTTCGAACATGGAAAAATGGAAGTTCGGCAGTTTTTCGACGTGAAAAACTGCCGAAAACGAGA
>CM071861.1:18848032-18879133 GCA_036759665.1 Gynandropsis gynandra
CTTTGAAGGTATTTCTGATATTCCGCCTCTTCTACATGCCGCTTAAATTTCAAAAAAAAAAAAAAATCAATAGCAAATATATAATATTTTTTAATTAGAAAAAGGAATATATTAGTTGGCAAGTCATTAGCAAGTGTTTCAACGTGTGTGACTGTCTCATAACACCGACGGTTCACATTTCGTACAACACCACGATCTCACGTCGTTTGCCATATATTTATATATATGTCTTATATTTATTTTCACCTTTTTTCCAGTTATATACATTTTTCACTTTTTATGTTATATAAAACTTCTAAATCTATTCAGTGGGACCCAATTTAATTGTAAAAAGTCCAGAATTTTGCCGTCCTCAATTTGTTCTTTTCTTGTCCTTTTATTATAGTTTATTTCGATTGTTGACAAAACAAAATTATAATTATTTAGATATGTGGACAATTTGGGTGTTATAATTTACACCGGAGCTAAATAATTAGAGCTTCTAAACATAAATGTATTTATTGAGGGTTTGTTGTGTTGTTGCGATATTTGCTGGCTCTGTTAGTATATTTATGATATCATAAATATATCTTTGTGTTTAAACTAAAAATATAAGAGGAAATTTTTTGAATTTTATATGATATCAGAGTTTATCATTTGGTATCAACGGAAACAATTTTTGGTATTTTTTTTGTGTGTTTTCACATTGTCACACACCTAAATCAATTTTTTGCAAGTCGAAATAAATTCAATTTTTTTATGTATTTTTTTAGCGATGTTGAAAGATCATCGAATAGCATAAAATCACCTAGAAGTAATTGGTCTTACTGCTAATGTTTTCTCATAGAAAATTTAGTGCATACATTTTTCTCTAGTCCATTGTAAGTAACGACTGTCCCAGTTCAATCATGTGATCAGATTGTTATTTGCTCTCACTGCAATAAGAAAGGCCACACAATGACTTCTTGTTTCTAATTGTGAATATTTTGATTGACGGGAAGACCTCCCTCGTCGTGATTCTACAAAAAGGAAGGGGTTGCAATTCATCATTTTCAATGATAACTTATGCTCCCTTTGTGGGTTCGAAAGGCATTGATCGTGGTGAGCGTCCAATTACGACAAATGCTCTTGTTGTTGCTTCTTCATCTAGTTTGTACACCGTTCATGTTAATGGAGAGCTCGATCGAAATATTATGCTTTAATTCACATATGTGCAATGAGAGACATCGAATCTACTAAAACTTCGATTACCATTTCTGGATGCCAAGCTATTGTGATTTCTTACTAGACTATGACACGTCTCACCACATAACCAGAGATCTGATAATTTTCTCTCGTATTGAGGACATTGCTCTTTGTCTTGTTGGTCTACTTAGATGTGACTCACACTATGACACTTAAAAATGCTTTTATCACATTGGAAAACGACTTATGTATATCTTGTGTTCTTTTTATTCCCATTTTGAAAGTCATGTTGATTCCGTGGCTAAGTTACAAAAACATAAGTATGTACTAATATTTACATATTTGTTTTGTATACTTCATGACTATATGATGATGATTTTGATTGGAACGAGTGAAGAGTGCTATAAGGTTTATAGATTCTCAGAATCTTTGGCATCATCGTCTCAATTATCTATTCACTAAATGTTTATCATATTTATCAAATTTATTCAGCATTGATAAAGGTTTAGACAACAAGGCTCTTTCTAACGTTTATTTACTAGCCAAACAAGCGTATTCTCCTTTTCCAAAAAGTTCTAATATAGTTGAACACTGTTTTGTTCTTATCCATTGTGGCACTTGGTGGCCATACAATACTCCGACTTCATCTAGTGCCACATACTTTCTTACTATTGTTGATAATTGTTCTCGTTTGGTGTGGGCACATCTACTCTTGACTAAGGCTTGAGGTTCAACGTGTCATTCAGAAGTTTTGCAATGGTTCATAAGCGGGATTGAGGTTAAAACTGTTTGCATAGACAATGCAACAGAAGTCATGACCATGCGGTCTTATTTTGCTACGATTGGTATTATACATCAGAGCTCGCATGTTTATCTGCCATAGCAAAATATACATGTAGAACGTAAACACGAACACATATTGAATGTTATACATGGCTTGATATTTCAAGTTGGAATGACTACTAGATTTTGAGCGAATGAATTTTTGCAATGACTTTCTTCATTATCAAACACCAACGTGTCTGTTGAAAGGCAACACATCTTATGAGATTTTGCATGGTCATCTATCTATGCTTTCCAGATTACAAATTTTTGGTTGTTTGTGTTGTGCTCGCACGAGAAATACTCAAGGAAAAATTTCATTCACGGAATTGACGTTGTATATTGGTGGGTTTTTTTTCGTTTGGTAAGAAAGGATGGTGGATTTTTTATTTGGAAAAGAAAGACATGTTTGTGTCTCATGATTTGGTCTTCTTTGAAGCATATTTTTGTTCTAATGTGTGAGACATGTTAAAAATCGACCAACACCATTTCTTCTACCGTAAGTCATCCAACGTTTATGATGATCCATCTCCCATGGTTCTTGGCGATAGAGGACAAATGGAATCATCGATTGATTCATCACTTTATTCGATTCCTCCCATGGAACTCTAAGATTATCCCACTTTCGACACAATTTCTTATTGTACGGAGGATAATTTATATGTTAACCATCGACATTCTACATGCACACACACCTAATATGTTCGGTTGCGAGATTATGTTACTTATTCCACATAGTGTTTAGAAGAACCCATTTGTATCTCTTTATCATCCAATGATATGGTCCTGATTACTTCTCTACATCCCATTACCACTTATGTCTCATGCTCCAATTTTTCACCTCGACATCGAGCATTGTTTGTAGCAATTTCTTCAGTTGTTGAGTGTTGTATATATTCTGAGGATTCTCTATCATCACGGTGGATCACAAAAATGAGCAACAAATTAGCAACTCTAGATAAGAATAATACTTGATTTCTTAAAAATCTACCTCCGACCAATTACATTTCATTGGGTGTCAGGTCAAGTATCACTCAGACGGTTCGATCAAGCATCAGAAAGCTCGTTTGGTTGGAGTCAGGAGCAAGATCAGCAAGGTCCGGGCCGAGAGCTTAACCGCGGGATGGAAGAGAGTTTAGGAGCGATCTTTTCATCCGTATTGGAAATAAACAAGAGAAAGAAGTGATTTGGATGAGACATTTGCTCCAGTAGCTAAAAAAACACCTTAAGTGCATATATTTATTATCGCCACTCCATCTCGTGGAGGGATGGTACATCAGATGGATATCCACAATGGTTTTCTACATGACGATTTATTTTAAGAAATTACATGAATTTTCCTTCTGGTCTATTTAAATCAAATGACTCTTATGTATACCAACTCAACAAGCCACTGTATGGCCTACACTAGGCTCTTAGTTGTTGGTTCGCTAAATTGAATATGATTTTACTATGTTATGGCTTTAAATAGTCTTGATTAGATTCTTTTATTTTCTTTTTTAAGCGACATCAAATAAACATGTATGTGTTGCTTTATGTCAATAATGTTATTGTGGGCAGTAATGATGCGTCTACCATTTCTACTTTCAAATAATATCTTCACAATTATTTTTCATGAAGTATTTGAGAACTCTAAAATATTTTCTTGGTATAGAGGTGACACAAAACTGAAGTTTTCTTACACAATGCAAGTATGCATTGGATATTGTCACTGGATGTGGACTTTTAGGTGCACACCAGACTCTTTTTTCGATCTAGAAAAAAATTACATAAAATTTCATTTTTAAAGGATGGGTCCACAAAGTTTTCCATTGCAATATATATCAATGGATTCCAATGGATGTCAACAATCATATATTCATTTTACTCCTTTAAAAGTTGTCAAAGGAGGTACATCATTGAGACAACCGTTTATATCTGTTGGATGTTATGTTGTAACCTTAAACGAGTTATCTAAGGATAAGATCCATTGGAAAGTATCAATGGTTTTTCATTCGGGTCTTACTGTTGAAAACACTTAATTGATGAACTTTAAAAAAATGTTACTATTTATATGATGAGCTAGTTTTGACTATCATTACCAATTCGAATGTAGATATACTATTAGAAAATGTATTATTCTCCAAATATAAGTATATACATGTGAATAAAGTGAAAATATAGAAGAAAATATTTGGTAATAGAAGAGGTGACACGAAAATTCTTACTCGAGTTGAAAAAATTTATGATTTTTGTGTCGATGTAAGCTGTGTCAAGAATACAATATAATGTTATGTTTGGAAAAAGATGCAAGATTATGAAGTAACACAATCACTATATTGTTTGCAAACACCTTTCTTTTGTGGAGAATTATTAAATTTGGTTCTTGCACAATGAGCACAATGACTTAAAGGTATGATGCTGCAAGAATCACAAGCAATCGAAAGAAAATGATGTAGAGGTTATAACAACAACAACGACCAATCCATATGTTGAAATGATGTAAAACGCTTTCCAAGAATTATAAAGCAAATGTAAGAGGAGATGCCAAATAATGATACATGGAAATTTTTGAACTATTGGATACATCCAAACAACATATATACAAAATTTATTGTGAAGGCCAATAATGTTTATCACTATCATTAAAATTGATGTGTATAAAAATTGATTACAATGTGGTGAACAATTATATGGATTCATTTTGTCAAACTATGCATGAACATCAACTGGAAAATAATTAATATATTATAAAGATCTAAGCATATCACATCAGAAGATTGTTTGTTTGTAAAATTAGTTGCATGCTATTTTGGAGACAAGACAAAGACTTTTTAGAATGTGAAATTTTGCGATACAAGCAGATTTTATCTCTACAAAACATTATTCAAGAAAATATGTGTCACATAAAAACGATGTTCTACATCTCTGTAGAAAACAAGTTGAGAAGATTGTACGAGTTGAAAAAAACCGATGCATCTATGAGATGACACATAAAACAATCAATGAGTGAAAGAGTTGTGCAACATCTATCGATGTTAAGGTTGGATGAAAATTAACAATTTACTTCATGAGTTAACTTATGAAACCATGAAAATTTATCATGTTCTGTGCACAAATGGTTTTATTCCATATGAAAAATGCGGATAGCAATTTTCTCTATGACCTGTGATTTTATTTTCATATAATTTGCCTTGGAGATATGTTTGAAAAGAAAAATTATGTTTCTAACGCTGCTGGTTCTAGGTCTAGAACATCCGAAGAAAAATTTTGAAATCTTCATTCAGAAAATTATTCATGTATTGAAAGATTTATGGAACAACATAATTCTTGCATACGACGTAAGTACGAAATGTTTCCGTTCGAAAGATTTTTTTCTAACAAAAGCAAATGAAAACAAAATAACAATTAAATGATCGATTGTTAAACAATATTTATTGAAGTGTTCACATATTTAAGAAAATTTGATTAAATGCGCACATTGAGACAAATCATAGAAAGTCATAAGAAGAGCATACAAACTATCTATATAAATATAATCCTAAAATTATAGTCATCCTAGATTTTTTCATATTAATTAGATGTATCAATGCGAGATCCAAATAATATTGGCTAACATTAGAGGTTTATAATCATGTCCACACATAAATTTTGATACAATTTCAAGAGTTAATACCATTCAAAAGGTTTAAAATGATGATATTCAATCTCATTACACACACACACACATATATATATATATATATATTCTCATGTCATAATGTTGATAATAGATTGGTCAAGTGTTTTTTTGTGACGAGTTATTTGATGAAGAAGTAATGCACACATATCCTTATTTAAGCGCATATGAACTCAATATAATTGAATGTTCAACACGATGCCTCGTTGTTCAGATATTATATAAATATTTTCACATAGTTATATTTAATAAAAAACTCAAATTTATTTACATAAAATTTTATAATTGATACTATGTTATTATTATAGGTTCAACGTCGCGATGAAAGACGTCGTACGTGGTTGAGAAATTTGACTAACGGTCCTACAAGAAACATTTTGTACTGACCAATTATGTTCAAGAATGGATACACCTTTCAGACATACGAGAATGAGGCACATAAATATATACAATTACAATGTTTGCGTTAATAATGGAACATCATAAGATAATCAATTTTGTGGAATTTCGCATCAAATCTACAGCTTGAATATCTTGGCATAGTTGGATTGATGATAACACTTTTCAAATGTCAATGGTTTGACCCAATCATAATAGATGGTACACGAAAAAAGTATATGGGGGAGGAATTGACATCAAACCTTAACGAAAATACACAAAATTTGTTATATTCGTCATAACATAAATTGATCAAGTGTGTTATGTACAATATCCATCATCCTTGAAACGTCGAAGATAATAATGGTAGCTTGTTGTGAAGATCAAACCACAGAGGTTTAAACATAAAATGTATCCATTACATGCTGACAACCATTACCTAATAGGATTAATTGAATTTTAAGGTCATGGTGAGATTTTTGCGAGGACTGATGTTAATATGGTGAATACGTCAATGGTTATAAAAATATTAAACTAGAAGATGCCGAAGAACACAAAAACGAATGCAACGCACCATAATATTCACCAATAGAAGAATCAAGAAAAGAAAACTTGTAAATTTTGTAATGATAATTATATCTCACAATGAAGTAAAAATAATTTGGAACTATTTTAGTCTTCATATTGCTATTATCAACGGGCATCCATTGATATTTTGGGTATTATCAACGAAAGCCCATTGATAATGTAAACATTTAATTTTTCACTTAGTGTAACTTTTACTTTTTTTGACATTTTTAATGAGCATTTGTTGATATTGGGTAACATTTGCAATGGTGCCAATTGATAATTTGCTTTGGGACTTAGCGCAAGTTTATGAGTTTACTAAATCAAAATATTTCAATGGAAATCCGTTGATAATTTGTAGTTTATCAATGGATGCTTGTTCAAAAACTCCCTTTTTAATGATGTGTATCCTCATAACCATTTTAGTACTTTTCAGTGGGCTTTTATTGAAACTTTCAATGGTTATCCATACCCATTCATAAAGGCAACTATTTTTTTACTTTTCAACGAGCATTCCATTTGAATTTTCAGCAGATACCCGTTGATATGGAATTGGTCTCTCACTCTTTAAATCCTGTTGCATATAGAATAGACTTTTCAATGAGCATTCATTGATATTTTCAACGAACGCTCGTTTAAAAGAAAATTAACAATAGCACCTTCGACGTTCATTGATTGGATGTTAGTTTCAACGAGCATTCATAGATATTTTCAACGAATGTCCACTGAAAAAATTGGTATGTAACCCGTTGAAGATTTTCATCTTCAACACAATTCAACCACTAAAACAAAACAATTCTCCAAAACTTATCTACCAAACACTATAGACACCATGAGACCACCTCGAGATACTGGTCATAGAGGATTGTTGACGAGTTCCGTTGGAACCCCAAAACCATGTTTGTCATCGTATTATCCTCTGTCACCGATAGCAGTGGCACCAATTTTTTATTACGATGTCAATATGGTGGATATCAATGAATTGAGCGATAGTTTCGATGAATGTTCCAATGTGCCAATCAATGACCTGGAACGATCAGATTGAACACTATGGTATAAACTTTTTATATTTAAATTTATATATTATTTCATATTATATCTAATTTCAATTCTAATGAAAGTTTATGCAGATTTGACTAGGATGATGTGTTGAAACATACAAACAACTACATAATTCAAACATCGATAAAATCACATGTATTACTCTGGCACGTGACATCGAAGTTATATACCGCCGATGGTACTGTACTTTTATTGTAAGTATTAAGTTCTTGAATTTATAATTAAATAATTAATTATTTTAAATATCATAATGTTGTTATTGTTTTTTATTATATAGATCTTATAGATGGCGTAAAAGCCATAGCTCGCGCGTTACGTGGATATGCAATATTCAATCACAACTCAAACTTATGTTAAAAAATACCAAAATGAACTACTTTAAGAAGAACACAAAACCCACATAGGCCGCGAAAGAAGTCCTCAACCAACTCGGTAAGGCGAAAAGGTTTTCGGGGTTGGTATGCATCGTCTTACCTCGTGAACTAAATCATTTTTTGAAAAAAGAAATGGGTATGTATTTCAATTTATAATTTTTTATTATATATTCAAAATTTTTTATTATATCTAATTGAGTTATATTTTAATATCGTAGATGTAGAGAAAGGGGAGATAACTGACATATCTTGAGCTTGTGGTCGAGACACATGTCAAGACGTAGATTATCATTGAGGCAGAGGGTGACAAATACAAATTTTTCGATCCTCTGGCATAAGTAGGGCTATGATAGAGAATTAGAAAACAATCGTAACATGTCAATTCATTTCCTGATGAACCGCAAAAGGATAAAATCTATTTGTAAATAATTGTTTTTCTTTTTATTTTTAAAATTAATTAAAAATTTTGTTTTATTATACTAACGTTTTTTATACATGCAGTCGATTCGGTCATATAAAAGGCGATTGCATGGTCTTTGTTCTCTATAAAACATATTGTAGAGGATGCCATGATCATACCCCAACGCTTCAGGAGAATACTCTCCAAAATGAAGTATTGAGAAGTTCGAGGCCATGCTTCAGGATTGTACGGTGAATATGCATCACATGGAGAGTAAATTGAGCTGATGAATGACCAACTGTACCAACATCTACCATTACCTCCACCACCATCTCCCGAAAATTAAATGCTAAGATGAAAAGATTCGATGTTTGATTTTGATGCGGCCCTCTCAGTGAAGTAAGAGGTGGTAGAGGAGATGAAAAAAAGATGGTGGCGGTTTGATGATATAGGTTTTTTAGGTTGTAAATTCCATTTCAGAAATGATTTAAATTTTTTATTTTATTTTTTATTTTTTAAAATTTTATTACCGTAATATCAACATACATCATTAATATGTTTAAGTTACCCACCAATTTATCAATGGGAATGTCTTAAACATTTCAAATTTCACGCTGAATTTTTCAACGCATGCTTATTGATACATTTTTTTTATTTTTTCAACGGATGCTCTTGATACTTGTTGCGACTACTAACGGATTTCATCGGTGCAATCCATTACAAGGTTTAAAAGATTTCAGTCAATTTCTATTGCCATTCTTAATGGATGCTCGTTGATGTTTTTACAAAAGTTCGTTGATAATTTCAACAGATGCCTATTAATCATTTCAACGAATACGATCGGGGATATTCATAGGAACCCACGCCAAGAAGAAGTCGGTCGTCAGAGAAGAGTTCGACGAACCCAAACTCGTCGATCCTCGAGCAGATAGAACCGTGAGAGCTGTGACGGAGAAGATTACACAACAATCACAAGCTTGCGGTTCGACTCCCGATGAGTTGAGTCCTTTACAAAAGGACAAAATTTATTTAGATGTAAAACCTATTTCTTTTGTTTTTCGATTATTAATAACATATTTTATAAAAATATAACTCTAATTTTATTTGTCTTGTACTCGGTGAGACCGTATAAGGTGCGTCTATACAGTCTCGGGGCGCTTCAAAAAGATATCGTCGAGGACGCCATGACGGTACCTCCCGCTGTCCAAGAGAGTTTTACGCAACAACGGCGGATCGAGGAGCTCGAAT
Source organism: Gynandropsis gynandra (assembly GCA_036759665.1). NCBI lineage: Eukaryota > Viridiplantae > Streptophyta > Magnoliopsida > Brassicales > Cleomaceae > Gynandropsis > Gynandropsis gynandra. Next base: position 18,857,706 of record CM071861.1, read on the forward strand.
CACAACTTCGAGAAACTCGAGCCCATGTGGTGCGACAAACCTCCCAAATACAGCAACAGGGGCGGTTGTGAGCATGTTCCACAAGTGCTGTGGAACAGGGCCCTCAGCTCATTGAGGGCCCATCATAAAAAAATTAATAGTTACTCTAAAAAATACATAAAAGTTTCCTATTATTCCTAAAAATCTTTACCTCCAAAAAATTTAGAAACTCTTTTCACGGTTCCGAAAAAATCCTTTTTAGAAATCCATAAATTCTCTTTTTTCTCTCTCTTCCAAAGTTTTTTGCTTGAGGATTCAAGCGGTTTTTGTTTTCTCTCGAGTTCTGAGCTTCCGCCATCTGAAATCTTCAATTTCGCTGGTATATGTTTCTGGTCTCTCGTCGTCTTTCTTTTTTATTTTGTTGCGTGATCGGACGGATCAGCTATTTTGTTTGATCCTTGTGGTTAGTTTGTGATATGATATCTGTAGAAATAGAAAAAAGACTAGAAATGGATATGAGCTTTTTGTTGAGTTAAAGTTACTTAGAAACTTTTTACCAAATGAAAAGATAGGAACAATTGCTTTATTAGAATTATTGAAACGGTATAATTGTTTTCTGAATGCGATACTTGCGTATAGAATCTTATTGACTATTCCCATTAGTGTTGTTTCTGCAGAAAAAAGCTTTTCGAAGCTCAAATTATTGAAGTCGTACTTATGAACCACTATATCACAATAAATGTTGAATGGTTTAGCTTTAATAACAATTGAAAGTAGTCTCCTAAAGGATTTAGATGTGGAAAGCTTGATCGAATATTTCGTTTCAAAACATGCAAATAAAATAGCTCTTTTCAAACGAATATTGTAAATATTTATCGTATAAAAAAGAAGTTTTTTGGTATTGAATATTTCGTTTCAAAAGGGCCTATTTTGATTTTATGGCACAGGGTCTCTTCTCTAGTTGAGCCGGCCCTGTACAACAGTTGGAGAGCGTCATTAAGTTGCTGTAAGGCCAGGTGAGGGGATCAACGCCGCAGCGAAAACCGGGTCTTGATTCGGATGCAACTCCGTCTAGAGGTGGTGGTGATCATGGAGATGATATGGGCGCAACCGATCTAAATGAGATGTAATAGGATTAGTTTTAATTTTAATTTTTTTTGTAAACAATTTTAATATTTTAATTAAAAAAATTTAATTAGAAAAATATTTTTAAAAATTTTTTTAACCACGTTTCCAATGGATGCCCATTGCAATTTGCAACGGTCATCCATTGCAATGTTTTCCCGCCAAATGGTAACGGACGTCCATTGCCCATTCTCACCGATTTGCAACGGACGTCCGTCGCTCTTTCCCGTCAGTTTCCAACAGATGCCCGTTGAAAATTTTAAATTCGCGCTCTTTTTTCCCGCTAAGATGTCAACGGACATCCGTTGCAATTTTGTAATGGGCATCCGTTGGAAGTTTGTAACGGGCATCCGTCACAAATCTTTCAACGGACATCCGTTAAAACATTTCAACGGATGCGTCCGTTGGACTGTCCGTTACACTTTTACAATGGATATTATTCGTTGCACTTCCGTTGCGAATTGCAACGGATCCTGATTTGCACCGATCGATTCCCAACGGGATGAAATCCGTTGTCGTCCGTTGGAAAGTGTCGTTTCCTACGGATTTTGGACGTTTTCCACCGGATATGTCCGTTGCAAAACGCCTGTTTTTTGTAGTGAAACTTCAAATTCGTCGATCTCAGCCTCTCCGGCCTGTTGACTTTTGTCGCTGGCTCCTCCATCTCCGTTGTCGACTCTCGATCCCTCTAGCTTGTCTCCACTATCCCTCTCCTTCTCCATCGTCGGTGCTCTTCCCCTTCATTACCTCTATTCGGTGGATCTCTCTCCCCTCCACCATGATCTCCTTTTCACCGAGCCCTCCGCCTTTCACCTACTCATCGCTACTGCCGATCATCATGGTCGTGTCACTCTCAGTAGATGGAGGCGAGATAACAGAAAATTTTGAGTCCATTGTAGCGGCTGGAGTTTTCGATACAATATTATTCTTCCACAAAGTCACCAGAGAGATCCGCCTTCTGACCCTGCTAGAGGGAATTGATGTCGGCATCTGAACCACCGAGAAGAGATGAAGAGACCGATTTTGAGAAAGAGAAAGAGGGTTCTTCGTTAAAAAAAGGCTTTTGAAAGAGAGGAATTCTTTAAGAAGGTGAAAAGCTTATTAAACTGTAGTAATAGTAGCAATGGATACAATAATGAGCTTTGATATTTGATATGTTACGTATTGCATGTTAATGTAATTAACAAATTTATTTAAACGTTTTAAATATATTTAAAACAATTTAATTATTGACTAAATATAAAAATGATTAATTTTTTAAAAAATATTATTGAGGTAGTTTCATCAAAAATCACTTTTTTTGTAATAATTTTTATATATTTATTATTTCATTTATATTATTATGTATTGTATTACAATTGTGAAATTATTATAATTTAAATTTAATATTTGTATAAATTTTAATTAATTTAGGATATAAATTATTCACTATATATTGTAATATAAAAAATATTCAATAAAAAGATATAATAATAATAATCATTATTATTATTATTATTATTATTATTATTATTATTATTATTATTATTATTATTATTATTTTTATTATTAATTGTGAAACATTTAAAAATTGATGACGTGTCAATATGAGCTTTCACCAAAACATTATATTTTTTTAATATAGTAATTTAAATTTGTAATATTTAAAAAATTAGTGTAGTTGAAAATTGTTTTAAAGTTAGAATTTTGCGGAAAAATTCAATTAATGCAAGTGAAGAGATTTTTTTAGATTAAATTTTGGTGGAAGAATTTAATTTGAATGAAATAGAAAACAATTGATTAAAAATTGAAAGAAAATTAATTAGAAATCTTTGTTGTGGTGGCTTCACGAGAAGCAACCTTACAATGATTATTATATATGTAATTATTGAACAAAAAAATAAAATGAAAAAAATTAATGTTCTTCATATCATTTACCATCTTTAATTAATGTATATTTTCTATATAATTTAGATTCAATCTAATCTTAATTAATTTCTATTTTTTCTATAATTAAAATAAATAAATAATTTCTTATATATTACATTTCTACAAAGTAAATAATCCATAAAAAGTTAAAATATATAAATAAATGATTATAATATCATAATTTATTTTGAATTTATATATATTTTTCAAATTTATCGTTACAAAACAAAATTTTACTCGCGCGATGCACGGGTTATAGCCTAGTAGTTATAATAATTTTTTGGAATTTATTATCAAATAATTTTATAGATTCCTGAAAATTATTGCATGAATTTTATTAGTTTAAATAAAATGATATATATATATATATGAATATACGAAATATGTATCGTAAATAGTCCAACAAAAAGAGCAAATCTGAGACCAAATATTGCAATAACAAAACAAACACTCATTAGACCTCCAGGTTGGAGCATGGAGATCACCTCCCCAACTTGGACCATAAATAGGTGAAAGCCATGAAAATCTTACCACGAAGAAATCTGTTTCATATAAAATGATATTAAATCTTAATATGTTTAGTGCGTTCATGAAAAATAGAATTTGTAAACGATTGCATGACAATCTAATTATCGCAAAACATATACTTGGATGTATCATGAGAAACACAGAAAACCTATCATTGATCAACATTCCGCTTTGATAGAAGAGCGTTAAAACGTAGTTTGTTTGTTTTTTGCCTTCCACACATTCGAAGATGTGCCAAGAAGTACAATATGTCCACTTAACGAATGACGAGTCTAAAGACAAGCAACCCAAACTAAATCATAACAACTGTAAAAACGTGGATCAATATCTGAACATAGCAAAATGTCATAATATGGGAAACCTTGAGAAAGCGCACAACATGAAGAGCAATGAGCCAATGATCGATCTTAGGTTGGTGTGTAAATTGTGATAGTACTCGAATTGCATAAGAGATATTGTGGCCGAGTAATAGTGAGATAAATCAGACGACCAACCAACGATTGATACTGAGCAAGATCCTGTAGAATTCGACAGCTTATCACTATCAATGGACATATTCGTTGAAAATGACAAATTTTCTATTGAATTGGTGATTTTCGATGGGTTTATCCATTCATAATCAGACAATTAAAACACTAATCCACAAAAATTTTAACGATATTGCAATGGCCAAAATCTGTTGACATCTTATCAACGAATGTTAAAAGATATATTTTTTACCAGCTCAAGAAGAGTCGGTTCTCTTCCTATTTGTTGCATCTATAATATAAAATAATGATAATTAAATAAATATTTAAAAACAAAAATTTTGAGCAAACAAAATTTTACCATTCGTGTTTTCTCTTTGGGCAGGATTTTGATCCCGAAGTATTGCGATGCGGACCATCTCCGGGAACCTTCTCGCCATACCGACATTGTTTGGCCTTGTCTCTTTTGGCCTTGAATTTTGTGGACTCCCTATGCTGAATAATTTGATTGAAGACCGCATCCGTTGCCCATGTCGGTTTGCGATTGTTGCTGTAGTAGTTGTGTTTCACGTTGTTCATCATCAGGCGCATCCGAGCCTGCATGTCATCCATCCATGCTGTGTAGATGTGCGTTGTATCCTTTCGCCGTCATCTGTATGAGCGCTGAAAAATAATTTATAAATTGTTAGTTTTATAACATATATATATATAACTAATAATTTGAAATTTAATGTAATTTAAAACTTATGATAAAAGTGCGCCACCATCGCTGGCGCACGGCTTTTGGCATAACTTGCCATGAATAATATAATTGGTCCTGTAAGGACCCTTGGATAATGGTGTTGTTTATGTGTTTGAGTACATGATCCACGTCAAACCTGAAAATCAAAATTACAAAGTTAGATAATATTTATAACTTATAATGATACAAATGAAAATAATAACTTTTTTTACCATAACGTCCCGACAGGACGTTCTGGATCGATAATCGGAAGGGTTGGACACCCATCGAAATCATCGATCAAGGAATCGATATCTACCATATTGTCCTCTTCATCAAATATCGGGGGTGCTGATAGTCGTGAAGGACGATGATATGGCGGTGGTGGAGGCGGGGGAGGAGCTCCCGCTGAACCAGCCAACATCCCCCCTGATCCTATAAACCGTCTACGGGGGAGCCCCCGCTGAACCAGCCAACATCCCCCCTGATCCTATAAACCGTCTACCCCTCATTTTTTTCTACGGCTTGTAAATGTGTTTGTGTGTGAAATGTAAAGTTTGAGAGGATTTTGAGATTGTGACTTGTGTTGAAAATGAAACTGTTCAACGGGTTTATATAACTAGAACTTTCCAACAGACATCCGTTGGGAATTCCTACGGATGCCCGTTGGAAAATAAGTCATCTCAACGGATGCAGTAATTGAAGTGACGTTCTGCATTTCCAAAGGGCATCCGTTACAATTTCCAACGGATGCCCATTGGAAATTCCGCAGACTAGGATAGGCATCATTACACTTTCCAACGGGCATCCGTTGGAAATTGTAACGGATGCTCGTTGCAATTTTCTAACGTGCATCCGTTACAAATTGGCAACGGACACCCGTTAGAATAGTTTCAACTGTTACAGGTTTCAATGGATGCCTGTTGAAAACTTTGTAACGGGTGTTAGTTAGAAAGTTCCAATGGATGCCCGTTAGAAATGTGGAAAACTTAGAAATTTTCTCTAAGTGTAGGGGGCAATTTCGTGTTTCAACGGGCATCCGTTAATATTTTCAATGGATGCCCGTTGGTATTAGATAATTCTAATTTCTAATACATCAAACATCATTTATATAAAATGTTCGATTGTATTAACATTTCGATTGTTCAATTACACATCATATACATTACTACACATCATGGACGTTACACGTCATGTATATTACACATCATCTACATTTATTACAATAATACACATTATTGTATTTACATTTCTTCTTCAGTAGATTCATTGATGGGCGAGTCTTCCTTCGATTGTTCATTGAATTCATCACAGTTTTTATCTTCAGCATCTTCCGGTTCAACGTCTTCATAATCGCGTATGAATTCTCCGTCTATGCCAGTTCTCGCGAGAATCTCCTCGTGATCTGTATCAATTAAACGAATCGGCTGTGGATGATCGGGTTGCAACAGATCTTCTTTATCATAAGAGCTTATGATCCATCGTGGCTTGATCTTTACTACAGCCCACCACTCCTCTCTTCGACGTTTCAATGTTGTTGGATGTTGCACGTAACATACTTGATCTGCTTGATCTATTGTGATGAATGGATCATAATTACCATATTGTCGTGCCGGATTGACATTAACTCCTCCCCAACGGTTTTTTCGTATTCCACGTCCTACAGTGTGGTCGAACCACTGACATTTAAAAAGCATCACCTTCAACCCAACGAGACCGAGATATTCCACTTGTATGATTTGGTGCAAGATGTCGTAGAAGTTATCACCCTCTATATCCCTATTAACGCAAACGCCATAACTGTATGTGCTTCTATGTTTTCCGTGTTTGTATGTGTGGAACCAACAATATCCACACACCGAGCAATGTTCGATGCATATCCATCGGGAAACTTAATGTCCTCTTTTAACCATTTTAATAATACCGTTTTCGCCGGACCAGACAATCTGAATATCGGGACAGGTGACCTTTCATCTCTTAATTCCAACTCAGGTCGTCGGTATATTGACTTCAAATCTTTTCTTGATTGTATATTATCCTTGATCTTACCCGCCACATTCAAAACAGTATTTATGATGTTATCGAAAAAAATCTTTTCGATATACATAACATCTAAATTATGACGTAATATCAATGATTTCCAGTATGGTAGTTCCCAAAAGATACTACCTTTATACCAGTTATGTCATTCACCTTGCCCTTTTGGTTTATGATACCCACGATCTCCACTGCATTCTACCAATTCTTGTAAATCACCCATTGTGTTCAATCTTTCGTAAAGGATTTGTGTTCCGGTTTGCATGCACGGTGCCTCTTCTTTTTATACAACATTCTTTCAAAAATGTTTTTTTATCTTTCCGGAAAGCATGGCCACGAGAAAGAAATATTCTATGACAATCAAACCAACATGGTTTCTTACTATGTCCTAGTCGAAATGAATCTGTATCCTCCATACAATATGGACATGCCAATCTTCCGTGCGTGCTCCATCTAGATAACATTCCATAGGCAGAAAAATCGCTAATAGTCCACAACAAGACTGCTTTCAATGTGAAATTTTGCTTAGTAATGACGTCATAAGCAAGGATTCCTTCATTCCACAATTGTCTTAATTCATGAATTAAGGGTTGCAAAAAGACATCGAAACTTTTCTTCGGATGTTCTTGTCCTGGAATCAGCAACGTCAGAAACATTACCTCTCTTTTCAAACACATCTGAGGAGGCAAATTATAGGGAGACAAAATCACCAACCACAGAGAATATTGACTTCCAGATTTTCTATAGGGACTAAAATCATCCGTGTACAGGCAAAGATAAACGTTTCTCGTTTTATACGCGAACTCGGGAAATATTTCATTGAAATCTTTCTAAGCCTTACCATCCGATGGATGTTGCATTATACCTTCGGTCGTTGAGTGTTCTGCGTGCCATCTCATTACCGCAGCGGTTTTTTTCTATTCATATAACCTTCTCAGCCTGTTTGCTACAGGCATATAGAACATTTTCTTGTATGGTACATATTTATGTGAAGATGGTTTTTTAGGCCAAAATCTGCTTGCACCACAAAACTTGCATTCCAACAAGTCTTTATCATTTCCCCAAAACAACATGCAACTGTTTCTACAAATATCAATTTTCTCATGTGGCATTCCCAAATCTTTTAACACATTCTTTGTTTCGTAGTTTGTCTCAAGAGTTTGATATTTTCCGGTAAATATTCCCGCATTGTTTTGCAAAATGAATCCATGCAATTTTCAACCACATTGTAGTATGTTTTAATACTCATCAATCTTGAAGATAAAGATAAGCGAGACTGACCTTCACGATAAACTTCATTTATAGGTTGTTTCGCCGAATCCAATAGGTTGAAGAATCGACGTTCGTCATCTCTTCATGCGTTTGTTCATTAGAAGCTCCATGAAAAGCATCTGACACCATTTCCACATATGGATTGGTCGTTGATGCTTCATAAATAACTTCTTCATTTCGTTCTACTTGTGCATCTTGCACAATATCTCTAACACCGCAATTTTCGTCGTGAAAAACCAAATTTGTAATTTTCAATGAAATCCACCTTATAAAGATGTTTGCAAACAATTTCTTGACTTTGATACTTCAATTTTTTGCATCTTTTGCATGTACATAACATTATCCCGCGTTCTTGACACAAAGGCTGCATCGATGCAAAACTCATGAATTTGCTCCAATCCATGTAAGAATTCTTGCGTAATCTCTTCGGTTATAGGATCTTTTCTTCTATACATCCAATCTCTCGATATATATATATTTCGATTTGAAGAAGATAACATTTTGTTGAAAATATTTTTGTTATTGATGATTTGATGCACTCTTTAGTATTGATCTAAATAGTAAACATTCCAACGGGCATCCGTCAGAAATTGCAACGGATGTCCGTTGGAGGTTCAAGTGAATTTATTTTAACCGGTAAACCTCGAAATTAACAATTTCAACGGGCATCCGTTGCCAATTGTAACGGGCATCCGTTGCAAATTCCAACGGATGCCCGTTGAAATCTTATCCAATGGATTAGTGCCCGTTGAAAGTGCTTACAAAGTCGTTACAATCCATTATTTTTGCATAATACAATATTTAGATGTTATGAATTATGATTTTGATTATGTAATTATAATTGATTTCATGTCGAACTCAAGCGATGAACAAAAACCGAAATGACGCGAAATATGTAATCAAAAGTTAATTTCAAAACTTTTTATTTCCTTACGTTATTTTTCTTTTTAAACTAAAATTTCATTAAGGTCTCTTTCAGTTACGCTATAACATATTGTAACAATAAACAGAAAAGGAAAACATTTAGGAAATGGATTCAACTCAGAGGCAAAGTGTTGAACTCGACTCGGATCTTCTCCGCCGGCACCTCCGTCGTTAAAACCAGCATCTTTGTGTCTATTACCGAATTCAGAACCACCCTCATAAACTACATCACTACCGAAAATCCTTTTCCGGATCCCGGCGGTGAAACAATTTATGAAGGTTGTTTTGAATTCAACAATGGATATTAAGATGCTTGTTATTGATGATTTCAGGAAATCTTAGGTTCCAATATAAATAGTAAATTTACCAACGGACATCCATTGGCAATTGCAACGGATGCCCGTTGCACGATTACAGGAATTTATTTCGGCAGGTGAACCTCGAAATTAACAATATCAACGGCCATCCGGTGCAATTGCCAACGGGCATCCGTTACAATATGCAACGGATGACCGTTGCAATTTTGTTCTCGGCTTCTAACAGATCTTCCAACGGAGCATGCCAACGGATTATATCCATTACAAATCCGTTAAAAATTTGCGACGGAGATGGCAACGGAAAGTATCCGTTACAATTCCTTTGAAATTTGTAACGGATTGCAATGGATTAAGGCCCATTGGAAATATCAACAAATCCGTTACAATCCGTTGCTATTTGTGTCCAACGGACGGATCCGTTGCCCCGTCCGTTGGAAACATCGAGTTTTTTAACATTATCCACAACAAAAATGTAATTGTGGTCACAACCATAATCTCTTAAATAATTGATAGGAATTCGCACGACATTTTATCTATTAATCATTTAACCTATATAATTTTAAATTCATATAAAACTAATATTGTAATTGGTATGGTATTCTTTCTTTAATGTCTGGATGCTTTGATATTTTATTCTTCAAATACCAACACAAAATTTATGTTGATGGAAATTTAAAAATAATAAAAAAATCTGACAAATAATGTTCTATAATGTTTTCCAAACAATATGTTGTGCAGACCACACATATAGAGATGCATAAATTTTTTTATGGAATACTTGGATATAAGAACGTCAATTACTTTTTTGTATGATCTTTATTTTCTTACATTTGTTTTATTATATACATTTTTAAATTGATTTTTGAAAATTCATATAATAATTATACAAATTTTTTTAAATTGATCCAAAATACATGTCTTTCTATTTCATATGCGATTTTATTATGCTATAAAATTTTTCTTATTTAAATGTAATATTTATTGTTGGTATTTACATCGATTTTATTAGTATAAACAATCGAATGTTAATCATAAATTAATTTAAAATATAAAAATTCTTTAAAATGAATTTGAATATTCTTTTAATAAATTATAATGATCTATTTTTTTCAAAATTAAATAATAAAATTACAAAATAAAACTACATTTTTTTAGAAGCCCGCTTAGTATATCTAATTTGAAATACTTATAGTTATAGTTTTTAAATTTAAATTTATTAAAATATGTTAAATTTAATTTTTTTTCAAGATAATTAATTTTACATAATGTATATATCAAAAACGAATATTTTTTAATAATTACTTTATCAAAGTTTAATATTTTTATTTCAACATTAAGTGGATAAATTTTCATTTTGTAACGATAGAGTTGAAAAAAAGAATGAAAATTTTAAAAAATTATGATATAATCTTTGTTTATTTATATATTTTAATTTTTCATGGATCATTTTCTTTGTAGAATTTTAATATATAAGAAATTATTTATTTATTTTAATTTTAGAGAAAATGGATACTAATTAAGAGATTGATTAAATTTAAATTATATAAAAAATATAAATTAATTAGAAAAAGGCAAATGATATTACAGATATTTTTTTTTTCAATTTCAAATTTGTTTTAATAATATATCTAATTTTAAATACTTGTAGGATTTTGAAATTTAAATTTATTAAAATAAGTTAAAATCAAATTTTATTTTTCAAAATAACAAAATAATATATATATAACTAAAACAATATTTTTTTATAATTTATTTGTCAAAATTTAATAGTTTACTGAATTTTATTTCAAATAAACATTGAAATATTTTATAATTATTTATTACTTTATTAATTTCTAGTTATTGATATATATATTTACTGAAATATTATTTAAATTAAATCTAAATATTTTATGTTTTTAATGTATTAATATTACTAATATATAATTCTTTTTAAGTAATTTATAAATTGTAATTAAAGTAAGAATAAAAAAATTTAAAGAAAAACTTAACTTGATTTAGTGGAAAGAAACTTGAGATGAATGACAACCAATGATTATCCAACTTTTTATATATAAATTTTATTTTAAATAAATATATAAACATTTTTGTTTTTAGTTATTTATTCTATTTATTTACATATATAATTACTAAAATATTCTCTAAATTTAATCTAAATATTTTATGTTTCTTTAAAATATTAGTATTACTAATATATAATTCTTTTAAAGAAATTTATGAATTATAATTATGTAGAAATAAAAAAACTAAAATAAAAAAGACTTAATTTGATGATGTGAAATTTGATAAACAATATTGAATGAGAAACCTCAATTTATCCAAATGTTATATATATTAGTTTAAAGCAAGGTTCAAGAAAGCGCTAGGCGCTAGACGGGCAGATAACCCGCGCCTAGCGCCCAGAGCGCCTGGGCGGGACCTAGGCGGTGTCTAGACGGGCTAGGCGGATATATATATTTTATTTTTATTTAATGTAATTATAATATAAATATTTAATTGCAAATATTTATAAATACTTAATTTTATGAAAAAACATATAAATATATACAGTTTAGTATTTATAAAAAAATATTTACAAGTATCAAATTCACAATATCAAACTTACAATGATAAACAATATAAAACAAACAAAATATAGAAAATGGTTGTCGAGTGAGGATGATGTTTAACCAAGACAAGGGTAAAGGCGAGGGTGAATGCGAGAGATGAAGCCAAGGGTGGAGATGAAACAAATATGAAGATGAGAAATGAAGGCAATGACAAAAGATGAAGACGATAACAACATATGAGAGAAGATGAAAAAAGGATGAAGGCAAAGACGAGAATGATATACGAATGCAAGGACAAAAGATTTAGATGAAGACAATAAACTATGCAATAGATAGAAGAAGACAAATGAAATGACGATAGAAAAGTCGATAAAAGATAAACGCATGGATATATGTCATTGTTAGTTTTTTATTTTAAGTACCAAAACGACGTTGTTTTGACGTCAATTTTTTTTAAAAAAGGACCGCCTAGAAATTAATCGGGTGGTAAGGGAACACCTAGCGTCTAGGCCGGGCCTAAGCGGCACCTAGGCGGGATTTTTAGAACACTGGTTTAAAGCATCTCGAGTTGGAAAACTATATATAAGTTATTAAATCTTCCATGATAATGAGAAGTATATATATATATATATATATATATATATTTATATAACTTATAAATGCTAGCTAGTGTTTTCAACACCCATATGACTGAATCATTAGAAATATATTCTAAGGACATTAAATATACAGAGGACAACGAGAAATATATACATACATATGCAATCAATACATACACGTAAGCAAATGTAAATATAGCTCTGTGTATACATGTGTGTGTGTGATCACGTTGATCAGCAAAGCCTTACCTGTCCGCCATTCTGTCTCATTGTTCTGTTTCTCCATTTAATTATTCCTTCTCTCTCCCCTTATAATCCCACAAATTTCACACCTTCTCTCTCTCTCTCTGTCACACACACACTCATTACCCCGCTCCCTCTCTCTCTCTCTCTTATTCTGATATCTGCCGGGAGAATTTTCCGACGTGGGTCTCCGGAGAAGATGACGACGACGAGCAACAATGTGACTGGTCTGTTTGGAGACACGACGTTAACAAAGGTGTTCGTGGGAGGATTGGCTTGGGAGACTCCTAAAGAAGCATTGAGAGAGCATTTTGAAAAGTACGGCGAGATCTTGGAAGCCGTCATTATCTCCGACAAGATCACTGGCCGATCCAAGGGCTACGGCTTCGTCAGTCTCTTACCCTTCTTCTCTCTAATCTTGATCACAAGTTTAATTAGTTAGTCGACATTATTACTAATATATATATATAGAACGTCGTACTTATACTATAGCAAGTCTTATTACTCGTTTCTTTAACTAGAAATAAGATACATATATTTCTCGGCCTTGCGCTAAAAGTTTTGAACGTTTTAGTCTCTTTATATAGTTACTTTTCACAAAAATCCACCCATTCATAACGTCTACTTTTTTTTTGGTTTAAATTTTGTATTTTAAATGGATTTCAACAGAGTTATTACAATTAATACAAAGATTTTGAAAACGAGTTGGTTGATATCCATTTTTTATAGTGTTTTGTTTCAATTTTTTATTATTGAGAATAACATATAATTGTCTATTGCTTTCGTTATAAATATGCATATGAATTTCAAATATATAGGTTACTTTCAAGGATGCGGAGGCTGCAAAGAAGGCATGTGAGGATTCGACTCCAATCATCAATGGTCGTAGGGCTAATTGCAATCTTGCTTCCCTCGGCGCCCGTCCTCGTAGATCCCTCGCAATTGCCACTCCACGTCAAGGTATATACATCTATACAAATACAAATATATGCACGTGATTTAAATAATACTAAATTCAATTTAAGAATTTAAGGTTGGCCACAACTATTTATAATATATAATCGATATTAAATAATCTGATATAATATTTTCATTCACATTTAAGTTTGATATTGAAGTGTGAACATTCTATATTCCATTACAAAATGAGGTACAACTTACCTCAATTACTTCAATATATATATATATACATTTATAACTCATCCTATTTTATTCGGTGTGATATTAAATAACAATATAATAAATATGATTTATATGATAAATCTTGACACAGTAATTGTTCTATTATAAGGAAAAAAAAGGAATAATTTAGTGACAACTATTAATATTATATATTTTTGTGAAGATGTGAAAGGATCGAAGGATGGGAGTAGGGGCACGTCAGCAAGGATGGAAAACCAAGTGCAAATGCATTACCCTGCGAGATTCAATCACCAACAGCACCAGCCGCAACATCCGCCCCTTCCTTTCTACGGGTTAGTCTTTATAACATGTGGTAGACTAAATGGAAATAAATATAATCGATTTAATTTTATATTATGAATTGAATAAAATTTAATCGTAAAATAAAGTTATAACTATGTTTGGAATCACATGATTGGTATAGTTGCGGATAATTACAGTAGTAAGTTATTTTTTATTTCCTTCCCAATCTCTAAAAAACCGCAAACGACGAATTTTATTGATGTTAATGTTTTATATGATAAATATCTTGTTTTGATATTTGAATCAGATATCCTTCTGCCTACGCAACTCCAAGTATGGGATTTAACCACGTATGTCCTTCTCTGTCTCTAACCGTGTCATAGCATTCGATTGAATGGAAAAATGAACAAAAATACTTGAATAGTTTTAGATTTTTTAAGGAAATTAGAACTGAATATCAAGGAATTTTAGAACCTTTTAACCATACAAATTTATATTTAATCCATTACTTTAGTAATCTTGTTTATATGAATCAAAATCGATTAAACAAATTGGTGGGTATGATTACACTCTTCGAATCCTAAAATCAGGATATTGTTTGATAAACAGAAAGTAGGAACATATATGGGTGGAACTTACATGAATGGACATTACGTATATCAACCACAACAGCAACAATTGCCACATGCGTACACCAGAGGGCAAATCGTGGTACCAATCTACACCTTCTACCCGTACCATCAATCGCACGCCATTGGCCTTCCGCCGCCCATCCTCTCCAGACCTCTCTCATTCCCCCCTACTCCTCCTTTCTCAGGTATGTAATTCGTCTATAACACATTTTCAATTCTCTATATGTCTCACGTTAAAAGTCTTTGCCACATTTTACACCATCTTGACTATACTATATTGTATGATTTGTGTGTGTATATATGTATGTTTTAGAACAAGTTCGCCGGAAAATGTGATGGTAACCATCACTTGTTAAACTTAGGACATGATGTGGGTCACATGGATCCACCATGAAATGAAGACTAGATTGCTAGGATCTACTTTGGCACGTGATGCCTCGTTGTATAGCACGTGGTTATGTGATCTGTTCGGGCCGGTCCACTCCCCGGTCTTCTATTATCTGGAATCCATGTGGCTTTCGCGTTCTAAATTACCAAAATGCCCTTTACTTCAACACTTTGTCATTATATTATATGTACGTAGTATATATTGGTATGAGAGTAAATATAGAACTGATATAACAGCGAAACAGTTTGTTTGACTGTGTAATAGGTACAGTTGGAGGAGGAGAAAGCATAAAGAAAGACATAAAATGATTAGCTAAATGGGAAGCTGTTCGGACCAAACATTATTCAAAATCCGCATATGTTGCTTTTTTCATCTTCTTTCTAGAAAATCTTATTTTTTAATTTCATTCCTCAACTTTTTCAATAATTATTTATTATTATTATTATTATTATTATTATTATTATTATTATTATTATTATTATTATTATATTAAATGTTATTATTCCATTTATTATAATGTCAGAACAAAATAACAGCCATAAGCATGACTTATTTGATTTTGTTAGGGGATACATATTTGCTTAAAGGAGAAGATCTAAAAATTATTAATATGATGGCTTCCACATTTAATTTATTAACGGTGTTCATAGTTAAATATAATAAAATTTAGTTCAAGAAAATTATGTTTGAAAATTAGTTTTATGCCATTTTAAGGCTTGGAGATGGCTTGTATTCTTGTTGATGCAAAGAAACATATAAACAAATAATATTAGATTGAAATAATAATAAAATTTTAAAAAATTGTAAAATAGCTTACCAAATAATAGAAAATTTTTGCAAAGGGCTTCACACCAGATGTATGCATCAAATGTATAGGATTTGGTACAACAAGGGACTTTCGTCTTTTTTTTGGATTTGTCGCTCCACTCGAGAAAATCCATGCTTATCAATGCTCAATAGATGCTTCCCAAATTTGTGGACGTATGAAAATTCGAAGGACACTTGTCGGAGTGCAGATCGACGTGAGTCCCAAATCTTTAGATGAATCGCTAAAACAGAGCGGGTAATCACTTGATCGGTATATAACACAAATTCATTCTAGAGGATTTGCTTGACCTGAGCAGAGACCAACTGGGTCGAACGCTAAGCTAAACGGGAAAGCTTTCACACCTGTAGGTTTGCTCGACCCTACATATTTCGACTCGGTCGAGCGATTTGACTGACTATGTCAAAGTTGATTCTGATTTTCATGAGAAAAGCGCATAAAAACTGACTTCTCAATCTGAGTATAGACCAACTCAGCTGAATGGTTTACCAAATCCACTAAATAATTCAATATTTGAATAATTTAAATGATGATAAGCTTTTCTATAAATTCGGGATGACTCTAGTAATAAAAGATAAACAAGAAGAAGATATAAAATACACAAAAATCAAGAGGAAAAACTCTAGGATCATGCATAAGAGTGAAGAAGATATTCGTAGTACATTGAAGGACTAAACTACTAGTGAAGATGAGTCAAAATCAAGGTTACGACTAGGTCTGGCCATTTTGGTTTTCGGTTCGGGTTTCGGTTCGGATATAATGGATACGGATTATTCGATTTAAAAAAACAATAACCAAACAATAAATGAATTTAAATCGGTTAGATTCAGTTCGGTTGTACAATGGTTTGGTTCAGTTATATCAATAAAATATTGTAACCAAGGTAAAACCTGAACATTAATTTGTTCGGTTATTATTCGATTATTTCGATTTTACCAACTATTTTATCACATAAAATTACAAATAAATGATATTATTCGGAGCATTTCAAATAATCATATATTTAAAAAAAATATAATATAATATATTATTATTTATATTTGATATTTAATTTTAATTATTAATTATATTAGAAAAATATTTATTTGATAAATATCATATATCTATATATTTTTTATATTTTTATGTAACCAATCGGTTATCCACGGTTATTCGGTTAATAACCAAACCAAACCAAATCTATTTGGTTTTTAACTTTTATATCCGATCGATTATTTTATCTACACCTGAACCAAACCAAATGATCATAATTTGATTCGGTTTGATTCGGTTTTATATAACCGAACCGAAATGTTCACTCCTAGTTACGACGACAACTGATCAAGAGATTGGTTGAGTTTTTTAAAACCATCTCTCTCTATTTGTTCATTATTGCCATTTTATTCTAAGATGTAAATCCATGGGTTTGATCCTTACTTTTGGTTAGAGTTTTTTTCTGTGTGAACTTATTGTACTCAATGATTAGGATTGTTGTATTTGCTTCCACGATTTAATGCATGTTTTATTCTTTCAATTCTGGAATGATACACATGAATTGATTGTCCAATGGTTTAATAAAGATGGAGACGTCATATTAGACTAGATCGTATGTGTTAGATAGGTACGAATAATCATATCGAGAGGTAGGATAGTCGGTACAATGAGGATATCGAGCAATAATGCATTCAATATCTAAGTCATGGTACAATAATTTAGATGGTCGACAGGAATCTAGACTGCGAGAGAAGGTAGATTTATTGATAGCACGTTTGATATGTATATCATTAGATGAAGAGGTCAATGATTTATAAGCCAAAAATGACGTAAACTACAAAAGTAGGTAGATCTATTAAGAAGATCGAATTCTCTGATAGGAACATGATGCGTTCTCAAAGTTAAATAAAATAACCTAAACTACCCGCAAGTGCACGACACGTGTGTAGTATTTTAGGTGTCGATCCCACAGAGACTACGCAACACTATCTAAACTCGAACTATGAATCAAACTTGCTAACAAACGAATATGGATGAAGAATGAAATACTGAAAGTAAATAAATGAGTTGGTTCTTAACAATAGGACAAACGTTCTAGGAATCCAGTTTCACCACAAGACTACCGAAACAAACGATTAATCTATCTATCATGCAATCCCAGTTAAAGCTATCTAAGGCAGACGATCCTAACATGATATCTACCCTCTCTCGAGGCATAGACACGTGATCTAGACAAGTTGCCCCCTACTTTCGTGGCTGACACCTTGAACTAAACCCATAAGAACTGTGATTCATCCGTTTTACCCTCAACCGTTGCTACTCTATCTTTCGTGGCCTAACCTCGGTTGTTCTAAACCTGATCTTCTAGGACTAGAATTCTCCTTTCGGTCCTTCTCCTAATCCTTAACACATGCATCTACGTGGTCTTTGTAAACACAAGTCAATTAAGCGTTTAGATAGAGAATAGATAAACGAAAACGAGAAGATGCATTCAAAGATAAATAGAAAGTGGTTCCGGGATAGCCAAGGGCTAATCCCTTCTCCTAGAACAAACAAACTACTCGCTCATGCGTCTGTAAACAAACATAAACAAACTAGAAAGTCTAAGGAACATGAAAACCAAACGAAACCGAAGTGTCGGGTTGATCTCCAATGCTCCATGCTTGCCTCCTCGCAAGAATTCTCCTCAAATCACGAACTGAATGAATTCGTCTCTTCTAATGTCGTCCTCTGGCCTCTTTTATGCCTCCTAAGTCGGTCTAAGTGTTGCCTTAATCCCCCCCACGAGTTCCCTTTTATTTTAAGTTAATTTTACTTAACTTGGCTGATAACTCGGGTCGCGACCCGCTCGGGCGCTGAATGTGCCCGCTCGGGTGCAGCTAGGTCAAGTCGCGCAGGTCGTGTCCTGCAAGGGATGCCCGATTGGGCATGATGTCCGCCAGCTCGGGTATAAGGCAGCTGGTCGGGCATTTCCTTCCCCGAGTCATGCGTGAATGCGCACCGAAATTCGCCGTAGCCTTTGCCCGATCATGCATGAGTTGTGCCCGACCGGGTGGAGGCTCCTCTTGCCAAATCTCGTCCCGTTTGTCCCGTGATGATCCTCGAAGTTGCTCCTTAGCTCCGTGCATGTCCTTTAGCTCCGAAATGATCCAAATACGCGTAAAAACCTGTAAGAACATGAAAACACGAAAACAAGTAAAACGGAAACGAAATCATATGTAAAGCAACACATATATATAAAAAACGTCTCTTAAATCGTGCAAGAAATACTTATTCTAGCATCTTCCGTTATCTCAAGTACAACAAAATCAGTGGGAATGCAAAGCTTACCTACCATGGCGGGAACGTTTTCAACGATTCCCACCGGATTTCTTACCGTACGATCCGCGAGGCGTAGAGACATCTTTGTAGGTTTAAGATTCCTGAAGTTCATACGCTTAAAAACTGAGTGCGACATGATGCTCACCCTTGCTCCTAAATCACACAACGCATTATCGATATCGAGGTTACCTATTGTGCATGGAATGGAGAAGTTTCCGGGGTCCTTTAACTTTGGTGGCAGCTTGTTCTGAAGGATAGCACTGCATTCCTCGGTGAGTGCTACAGTCTCGTTCTCTTCGATGTGCTTCTCTTTGGATAGTACCTCTTTGATGAGTTTAGCATGATTAGGCATCTTTTGGAGGCTTCTACATATGGTATGTTGATGTCAAGTTTCATGAGACATTCTACAAATCTGCCCACTCTCTCTTCATTCTTACTGCTCACTAATCGTTGGGGAAACGGTATAGGAGGTTTGTAAGCCGGAGGAGCAACGTATGGCTTATCTAAATCTGATTCAACTCCTTCCATAATCGCAACCTTACGTTTTCCTCTATTCATGGACGTACCAGCAGCATTCCCTCGCTCATTCGAGGGCGAATTCTCAACCACATCACTACTGCACACAGAAATAGCATTCACGTACTCTCTCGGGTTTAGCTCGGGTTTACCTGGGAGCTGTCCGGGATTCCGAGAGGATGAGACATCTTGCTGTGCTTCGGAGTTTTCTAAACTCTTCAAATGATTTTTGAAGGATGCCATCTGAGTTTTGAGCTCGTTGATCGCTGTCCCCACATCTGCGTTGAATTTGGTTTGGATCGATTGGTGCTGCTCCTGATTCTTCATAAATTCGAGCAATACCACCTGAAGGTTTGATGAAGGGGCTTGAGGAGGTTGAGGAGCTTGCGGAACTTGCTGAGCTTGCTGGAATTGCTGGTTGTTTTGCTGAAAAGTATGCTGCCTTTGCGGAAACTCCGAATACTTTACCGGTTGAGTCGTTCGGTATGACAAGTTCGGGTGATTCCTCCAATTCGGGTTGTAGGTATTCCCGAATTGAGTGTTGCCTTGCTGCTGGGCATAATTCATCTGTTCGAGATCCTCATGTACCGTGCATTGATACGCTACATGCTCCGTGTCTCCGCAATTCGCACAGTACATGACATTCGCTGCATTACCCATAGCTCTATTCTGATTAGGCTCATATAAACGACGAGTGCTATTAGGCATACCTCTCGGAGTTGACCACATGGTGTGGTTCATGGCGAGGTTATCAATCAGCTCTTCCCCCTTATCTGAATCGTCTTGCTCGGAGGAAAGAAACATGATAGGAACAGTGTGCAGAGCTGATCCCAAGTAGTGATAGATCCAGCGGGGAGTGATTTCAGCCAAGTTTTCGCTCTTCCCCAATTGAGAAGGGGAAAAGACGCAACAAGATTGCATCCTCTGAGACTCCGTGAATTTTGAACGTACCTGAAAGCTCGAGGAAGTCTCTGAGGTGCTGATGGGGATCCTCATGGTTTCCACCCATGAATTGCTTCTGATAAAGCATGTTGATCATCGCTGGCTTAATCTCAAATTGCTCTCTTGCAACAGCAGGCATCCTTATGGCTGTTTGCACGTTGTTCATGTTCGGCACCACGTAATCCCTTAGACGACGTGGTGGAGGAGCCTGTAATTGCATCTGTCCATTGCCGTTCTGATTATCCATCTCTTTTCGATCTGAAGGCTCTTCAAAAGACAAACAAAGAACAATTTACGTAGAAGGACTCTAGGTTCGAATCTAAGACGCGTAGACAATAGTCCCCGGCAACGGTGCCAAAAACTTGATGCGTTCTCAAAGTTAAATAAAATAACCTAAACTACCCGCAAGTGCACGACACGTGTGTAGTATTTTAGGTGTCGATCCCACAGAGACTACGCAACACTATCTAAACTCGAACTATGAATCAAACTTGCTAACGAACGAATATGAATGAAGAATGAAATACTGAAAGTAAATAAACTACTTGGGTTCTAACGATAAGACAAACGTCCTAGAAACCCGGTTTCACCACAAGACTACCGAAACACACGATCAACCTATCTATCATGCAATCCCAGTTAAAGCTATCTAAGGCAGACGATCCTAATATGATATCCACCCTCTCTCGAGGCATAGACACGTGATCTAGACAAGTTGCCCCCTACTTTCGTGGCT
>CM071861.1:18879150-18904729 GCA_036759665.1 Gynandropsis gynandra
GAAGATGCATTCAAAGATAAATAGAAAGTGGTTCCGGGATAGCCAAGGGCTAATCCCTTCTCCTAGAACAAACAAACTACTCGCTCATGCGTCTGTAAACAAACATAAACAAAGTAGAAAGTCTAAGGAACATGAAAACCAAACGAAACCGAAGTGTCGGGTTGATCTCCAATGCTCCTTGCTTGCCTCCTCGCAAGAATTCTCCTCAAATCACGAACTGAATGAATTCGTCTCTTCTAATGTCGTCCTCTGGCCTCTTTTATGCCTCCTAAGTCGGTCTAAGTGTTGCCTTAATCCCCCCCACGAGTTCCCTTTTATTTTAAGTTAATTTTACTTAACTTGGCTGATAACTCGGGTCGCGACCCGCTCGGGCGCTGAATGTGCCCGCTCGGGTGCGGCTAGGTCAAGTCGCGCAGGTCGTGTCCTGCAAGGGATGCCCGATCAGGCATGATGTCCGCCCGCTCGGGAATAAGGCAGCTGGTCGGGCATTTCCTTGCCCGAGTCGTGCGTGAATGCGCACAGAAATTCGCCGTAGCCTTTGCCCAATCGTGCATGAGTTGTGCCCGACCGGGTGGAGGCTCCTCTTGCCAAATCTCGTCCCGTTTGTCCCGTGATGATCCTCGAAGTTGCTCCTTAGCTCCGTGCATGTACTTTAGCTCCGAAATGATCCAAATACGCATAAAAACCTGTAAGAACTTGAAAACATAAAAACAAGTAAAACGGAAACGAAATCATACGTAAAGCAACACATATATATAAAAAATGTCTCTTAAATCATGCAAGAAATACGTATGAAAACGAGATGATCAGAACAAAATGAAATTTCTTGAAACCTTTAGCGAGTTCATATATGTGAGAACAATTTTCGAGTTTAGAATCGTCGTCTTATTTTTATATAGTTGTAATTGTAATTTAGTTTACCTGTTCATATTAAAATCACTAGTTTTTTAATCTTGCTTAGTCTGTGTGTTCGAACCTGATACTTCATGATTCATATTCTTTCGGAATGTCTAGTCTAGGTATAAATTTTAAAACTTGATTATGATTAAATCTTAGAAAAAACATAAACTTCATTGTGTCATTTTCTTGGTGGTCGCCACACAAAAAAAGGAGAAACACTACAAGTGGAGTAGAGTGGTTACTCCATGGAGAATGATCCAAACACTCTCTGTAGATTAAAGTGTTTAACATTCCCCCTCAATTTCGTAATGGTATTAACACACTGAGATGATGTCTCGTTAATACCATATCATGTAAAACCCTAGGGGGTAAAAAACTTGGTGAAGAAAAAAGATTACACTCACGATTCATGTTTTTGGGGAGATCGTTCAAGCTTATAGTTTTGATGAAGAGCTGCAAGGTCAATTCATTTATGTAGGTCTAAACACATATGATCGCTTGTAGCTTAGGGTGTATATGGTTGTGATTATCCCATCTTGGATTTTGCCTCGGATGACTTGACAATCCACCTCAATGTGTTTGGTCCATTCATGGAAGGTATAGTTGGATGCAATATGAAGAGTCTCTTGATTGTCATAGTGATGAACCATGGGTCGAGTGGTCTTGATCCCTAGTCCTTCAAGAATTGCTTTTGTTAGATTAGTTCGCAAGTTGTGTTTTTAATGGATTTATAATCAGATTCTTCACTTAATCTGGCAACAATACTTTGCTTTTGCTCTTCTATGTAACCCTATTGCCTTTTTAAAAATGGATAACAGTGTGTCATGGAATTTCGTCATCCTTCTCTCTAGCCAAGTCTCCATCGCAATAGCTCATGAAGTCGAGGTTGTTGTTTCTCTTCATTTGAATTCCTTTGCCCGATGATCCTTCGATGTATTTGAGAATACACTTCACCATGTTCCATTCACCTCGAGTTGGAACATGCATATATTTGCTAACCTAGTTCATGGTAAAGTAAATATCATGTCCCGTAATCGTATGATATATTAAATTATCTATCGTTCATTGAATCATTCTTTGAAGGATCCCCTTGTCGATGATGTTGCAACTATGGATGCCTGGATAGTTTAGCCAGTCATTAGAATGAATAACTTCAATAGTCAAAAAATACTTTAGCTCTCTTAAGTCCTTGATATCAAACTTACTCTTAAGGTATATTTTGAAGTTTTCTATTCCTTTATCATCGCTTCTCGTAGTAATAATAAATTAATACGATATTAGTTCTTAGTTCCCCTGATTGAAAACAATGAATGATCGACTTCATATATAAGATAACCATATTGTAGTAAAGTATTATGAAGAGTTTGATATCAAGTATATGGAGATTATTTAAACCCATAAATTGACTTCAACAGCCAATACAACATGTTGTTGTCGGGTTGTGTATCTTTTAGAGGGGGTTCTTGAATATTTCTTCCTCCAGATCATCTCTTAGTAAGACATCTTGACCTCTAGTTGCCACATATTCCATTTAAGGTTCTTAGCAACTGATAGTAGAATACGTACCATGTGTAACTCTGCTATAGATGAGATTGTTTCCGTGTAGTCTTTTTTCTATATTTGTGGGAAGCCTCTTACCACCAATCACGCTTTGTAGTGCTCAACCTTGCTATTGCTGTGAAATTTGATAGATCCACTTGGAACCGACGATCTTATTTCCTTTAGAGAGTTTGACTAGATCCTAGATTCTATTCTTTTCAAGAGCTTTGATTTCCTCCTATATGGCTTGTTGCCATGTTGGGATGGTTGAGCTCCCTCCTATGACATGGGTTCATGAATTCTATCAATTGACTCACAAAGACTTGATGTTCATTAGGTAGTTTCATTAAATCTTAACAAGATTAAATAGGATAAGTAACGTCAGCATTAGGTAGTGGATCATAGTGCTTGATGTTTTCTGCTTCCCCATGTTCTTATTCTCTTTCATGTTCTTTCGTACCCTCATGATTTGTTGGTAGCTAGATTTTCTCTTGAGGTCGGTTTGAATCCTCTTGTGGTTTGAGCTTGTCTCCATTGTCAACTTAAAGTTGATTAACAATAGACCTTAAGAGATTAGACACATCACGCGAGCGGATCATATTCTCATTTTCAGTCTGGTTATTTTGTAAATTAAAGCTTTAGATTTATCAAATTTGATTTCAATTCATACATGTGTCCAAAGAGTCCTGAGATGATAGCATTTGAACCTTTTTTTGTGTGGATGAGTAGTCAATGAAGATACATTTAATGCTTTTGGACTAGAGTTTGCTTGGTAAATATTTATCTACAAACACATAACAAACACACCCAACTAATTTAAGTTCCTCGAGATCAGGTTTGGTGTTACTTAATACCTCATAGAGAGTGGCCACAATTAAGTATATTTTTGGAAGCTTATTGATAAGGTGATATGTTGTTATCATGGTATCTCCTCAGAATTGGATAAATAAATGTGGGTGGGAACTAATGATGCGTTAAACCTCTATTAGATGTTTGTTCTTGCATTCGACACTCCATTTTGTTTAGTAAATGGACATGAGGTTTGAGTCGCGATGCCTTAATCCTCTAAAAATTTTTAGAACTTATGGATCATGTACTCTCCTCGATTGTCTTACCTAAGACACTTATTTATAGCATGTAATTATGTTGCAAAATATTTATAAAATTTATTAAATGTATCAAATACATCACTTTTGAACTTTGACAAGTGAACTAATGTGTATTTGATTTTTCATCTATAAATGTTACACAATATCTCCTAGAGTATCTAATCAATCCAGGTGATGTCCAAACATCTGAGTTAATCAAATCAAAACAGTTTTCATATTTTTTATTAGAATCTTGGAAAAAAATATTGTAGTGCTTTCCAACTATGCGGGTCTCACATGTTTGACATTCAGTAACAAAATTATATTTGACATTCGGTAACAAAATTTTACAAAGCTTTATAATGTAGATGTCATGATGTAGAATTTCAACGTTAAGAATTCATATTACTAGTAATGTTTGAACAAACATACGACTTGGAAATATTATCCAAATGTTGTAAAACATAAATATCATTCTAGAGCGATCCTTCTCCAATGACCTCTTCATTTCAATATACTGAATCCAAAACTTGTTAGATTCAGATCAAACCAAAATGGGGATGGAGCAGCCATCACTTCTCCTTATCGTTACCCATATTCTTGCAGTGCTCATACCATTGGCTTCATGTAAATGAGCCGCTTCGAGAGGACCTCCGTGGAATAAGCGTAATGATACTTTCTATTTCTGAATTTGTATGCAAACTTTGTTGAATGACATAATATGATTCTGATGAAGGATATGATTGATGACTCAATTGTAGGATTTATCCAGAGTTTGAAGTAGCTATATTACCTAGTCTTCATTATTTATGTTGTCCATCTCCTTTCTTCCAGTGGTGAGAGGATGAAGCTAACTAATCTCTGAGCGGAGATATTTAAAGTCCTTGACATGATGTTTGAAGGCCTTGTTATATGGCTATAGAGTGCTCAGTGCCTTCTTGATCTAAAACATGCAGCCTAAGTTGGAGGTATTGTCGAAAACTTCCTTTAGTTCATTCTGTAAGAGGTGTGCATTGCTCTTATTCACATAGGATCTCACAATATAAGGAGTTAGAGAATTTTGCAGCATCACAAGAGCTCCTAGGGCTTCATGATTTGGCGGTGTCTTCAACTTCCACATCCCTCATATGGCTTTAATGAATAATGTGAATGATTCACCACATACTTCTACAAAACTCGACTCCCGAGATTAGATTTGGAAAGCTAAGACCATACAAAATAGTTATCACCATTAAACATGAGTGACATGTTGTCTTGAACAACGTTTAAAATTATCCTTCTTAGAAAGATTCACGACTTAGAGAAGAAAAACAATTGAGCAGAAGAAAATAAAGAACCTAATTTATTCAGAACTAGTCTCTGATATCATAAAGAAACTTGAGATTATATGAATATCATAATAGATTTACAAGAGAATAAATGACATAATGCAAGAGAGAATAAAAGAATTACTAACTCGATTAAGATCTTAGTGATGTATATTATTTTTGGCAATTACATATAGGATATTTTCAGTTTACAATATGGTACAAATGGTAAATGAAAATACTAGTAAAGTAAACTAATTATAAGAAGTAAATACTAAATATACATAATTTTTAAATGAGAAAAATACATTGTTTTGTTTCCATAAGGAGTGAATGACATAGCGCAAATGACAAAATAAAACTTCCTTGTTTGCTTTTTTTTTTTGTGGGTGACGCACAAGAGAAGAAAAAACCTCAAAGTGAAGTAAATTATTTTCCACATGGAGAATGATCCAAACACTCTATGTGGAGTACAAGATTAAACAAAATACATAATTTTTTGATATTAACAAGTAAATCCAAGGGTATTTTGATTTTTCATCCAGAAAGTTACAAAGTATTTCCTAGAATCTCTAGTTAATCTAAGTGATTTCCAAACGTCCAAATGAATTAAACTAAAACAATGTCCACGCTTTGTACTAGATTCAAGAAATACATTCTTAAAGTGTTTTTCTATTATGCATGTCTCACATGTTTCATCATTATATTTGACATTAGGTAACACAATTTGCAATGGTTTATAATGCAGATGTCCTAATCTTGCATGGCCAATTTCAGAATTCATATTGCTAGTAATGTCTGAACGAACATACGACTGGAAAATATTATTGAAGTGTTCTAAAACATAATCCTTGTTCTTAAGGGATCCTTCTCCATTGACATTTTTTTTTTCAAATATGCTAAATCCAAAACCTATTCCATTTGAAATAAACCACATAACTTAAACCATATAATTTAATGCTGGTAGGAATGCACCTATTAAATTATGCACTCGCATATCCTATATGATTTCATGAACATGCTCTCTATTTACGAACCTATGCATGTGGGCTCCATGTAAGAAATATGGCGACAAAGGATATTCGAGAGATAAAAGTAATAGATGCTACATAACGAAACGAGAAAATATACCTATATCAAGAAACACAAATCGAGCATGTTGTAACACCTAAAAAATTAAATGTATCGAGCTAAATATAAGATTTTGAACACAAAATAGGATCCAAATGCCTCATGCAACCCAAGACATCGTAAATCTTGAAAAGATAAAGAATGAAAAAAATCGTCTAATTAAGTGATTCCCATCCTAGTAATACTCTCGTCCAAGCACGCTTAGATTAAGTGCATTAGTGCTGGTATAATTGCACCCATCAACTCATGCCCTTGCCACTCCTATATGAAAAAAAATCGTCTAATTAAGTGATTCCCATCCTAGTAATCCTCTCGTCCAAGCACGCTTAAATGCAGAGTTCTAATAGGATTAAGTGCATTAGTGCTGGTATATCGCACCCATCAACTCATGCCCTTGCCACTCCTATATGAAAAAATCGTGTAATTAAGCGATTACCATCCTAGTAATACTCTCGTCCAAGCACGTTTACGTAGATTTTGTAAATCAAAGATGAATTAACGGAAGCAAGATTAGAAAGATTGAAAGCGAGTGAAAGATCGAGAGAATTAGAGACAATAAGAATAACTATTCGCTTCTTATAAATTTTGGATACAAAGATACCTATTTATATAACAAATCCTAATAACTACAAAGGATAAAAACAAGAAAAGTACAAGTACAAATGCAAAGCACAAGTTTAGATGTAGCATGCATGGGCTGGTGCGGTCAACGAGACATAAGAGACCACATAGCTCATAAATTGGTTTGACCAAGGGAGTAGGTCGCGGGACGCGGACTAAATCATGCAGGACACGGCCGAGCAGGTCGCGCGTCGCGAAAAGTAGGATGCGGAGAAGGGAGCAGGACGCGGGTCACGAAGAGCGGGACACGACCTTTCTTCTTAGCATTCCCCCTCAAGCTTAGGCGCTCAAAAGCAACATAAGTGAAGCCTCATTAAACCATTTTCTGGGAAAATCAATTTGGGACAAAAAACACGACAAAGGAAAAAGAGTACAATAGCTTATGAGCTCGACGAACAATCGACTAAGCTTGAATGCGATGCCTTGAGACTGAAGATATCAACGAGGCCGATCCGATAATGGAGATCTTTGCAAAGATTTTCACTTGTGGCTTTGATGAAGATATCGACCAACTGATCTGAGCTTCTTGTGTATGTGAATTCAATGACACCATCTTTGAGCTTCTCCTGAACAAAATGACAGTCAACTTCAATATGTTTTTTTATTCGTGGAACACCAAGTTGGAGGCAATGTGAATTGCCACCTGATTGTCACAATGAAGCACCATGGCCTACGAGGGTTCGAGGCTAAGATCTTTGAGGATAGCCTAGATCCAAATGAGCTCACATGTTGTATTTGCCATAGCTCGATACTCAGGCCTCAGCGCTGGAATGAGAGACCACCATTTGCTTTTTGCTTCTTCAAGTGACAAGTTTCCCCCAACAAAGGTACAAAACCTCTTATTGATTTCCAGTCTTTGCGGTCACCGGCCCAATCTGCATCACAGTATCTGATTAGACTAGTGTCGTTGTTTTTACTCATTAGTATACATTTTTCTGGAGCGTTCTTGATGTATCGGAGGATTCAGTCCACCATTTTCCAATGTTGTTCCTTCAAATCATGCATATTCTGGCTAACCTGATTCACAACATAACATAAGTTAGGTCTTGTTATCGTGAGGTATATTAGCTTACCGAGAAGGCGACTGTATTGTTCTATATCATGAAATGGTTCCCCCCTCACGCAAGTCTTTGTATTTTTCTTTGATGGGGTCTTGGTCGGCTTAGATCCGCGTTTACCTATTTCATTTAAAAGATCTAAAGCATATTTTCGTTGAGAAAGAAATAAATTATCATTACATCTAGTTACTTCAATTCCAAAAAAATACTTAAGTTCACCTAGATCCTTTATAACAAAAGTGTCTTTTAGAAAACGTTTAATACTTTCTATTCCTTTATTATAATCACCTATTATAATGATATCATCAACATAAACTAAGAGAATGATGATACAAGGATTGTTTCGAATGATGAACATGAAATGATCAGCCTCACTCCTCTTAAAATCATACTTTCGAACAACATCATAGAGCCTAGTGTACCAAGCTCGTGGGGACTATTTAAGTCCATAGAGAGCTCCCTTTAGTTTGCATACGATTCCTTTTTCAGTTTGGAGGTCCGGGGGAGGTTTCATATAGATTTCTTCCTTTCTTTCTCCCTGAAGGAAAGCGTTTTTAACATCTATCTGCCACAAACACCAATTAAGGTTAATAGCAATAGAAAAGATAATGCTAACATAATGAAGTTTAGCAACAGGGGCAAAAGTCTCAGTATAATCTTTTCCATACTTCTGATTATACCTATGTGCTACAAGGCGAGCCTTGTAACGTTTTACCTCACCATACTCTTATATTTGATTTTGTATACTCATTTGCTTCCCATGGGTTTTTTTCTTTAGGAAGAGGCACAAGGTCCCATGTTTTATTCTTTTTCTAAGGCTACCAGCTCCTCAGCCATGGCTTCCTCCCATTTTAGCTTCCCTTCGCCTTCTCTATAGGTTTGTGGCTCGATATCCCTGTCAATTTTACTTAGAAAAGCTTTATGATCAGTAGAGATAAATACCAAAAAGCAAAAGTTTTGAATATGATGTTCGGTTGCCACGCCATTGAAATAGGGTTTTGGTTGACACATCATGGAATAGGATTGTGAATCCATTCCGAGATTGGTCGCCTTATTCTAGTGCTTCTCTGAGGCACTATCTCATTTAGAATCCTTCCCTCAACTTCATCGACGTCATGATCCTCATTTTTGTTATGATCATGGCTTTGATTTTCATTCTCATGATTTGAGGCCCTAGTTTCCTCCTCATGATTTTTCTCAGAAGATATGATCTCATCATGGCTTTTTTGTTCTTCATTTTTTGAGATTTCTTGATCATTTTGGTCTTCATGACGTCCAGGTACACTTGGCAGAGGAGTTGTTTCAATGTTAGTTTTCGAAATTGAATTTACTAAGTTTTTAAGGGACAAACCTATATCATTTGGTTCCGAAATTCCTTTAATCTCTTCCCTGCTGATTTGATCATGAAAGCTCTTGTCTTCGAGAATCATAACATCTCGATACACTATTACATGTTGACATTTTGGATCGAAACACTTGTAGCCTTTTTTATTTACTGAGTATCCGATGAACATGGCTTTAGTGCTCCTTGGTTCCAACTTGTTTCGCTGTAAATTAGGAACAAGAATGAAACACACACAACCGAAAGTCCTAAAATACTGAAGATCAGGTTTTGTAGAGTTTAATACCTCATAAGGTGATTTTTCCTTTAGAGCCTTTGTTGGAATTCTATTAATGATGTGACATGCGGTCATGACCGCATCAGGCAAAAAATTTTTAGGAACACCTCGATGAAACATGATGGTTCTCGGGACTTCCATTAGGTGCTTGGTCTTCCTCTCAGTCACTCCGTTTTGTTGCAGAGTATAGGGACACGAGTTTGGTGTGTAATGCCTTGTTCTTCAAGGTACATACGAAATTGAGGACTAGTAACTCTCCACCATTGTCCGTCCTTAGAGATTTTATTTTGGCATCATATTGAGTTAAAACATGCTTATGAAACTTCACAAATACATCATAAACACTACTTTTAGACGAGAGAGTATAAACCCATGTAAACTTTGATTTTTCATCGATGAAGGTTACTTTCTTTTGATCACGAGAAACATATGAAGCTGTCCAAACCTCTGAATGGATCAACTCAAAACAATCTTTATAAACCGAAATAGAGTTTGGAAAAACGTGTTTTGCGAGCTTCACACATTTCATGTTTATCTTTAAGATCAGGAAAAATGATACTGAGAACTTTACTATGAGGGTGTCCAAGTCTCGCATGCCACATAGAAACTTTATTTAAACTTGATTTTGATAGAAATACGGACTCTGGATCACAATACATAGACTCGAGAACATAAAGACCATTGAGGAGCTTTCCTTTACTGATTACTTGTTTGCTTTCAATATCTTGTATCCAAAATGAGTTAAAATCACAACAAACATAACAATTAAGGTATTTTCCAAGCTTTTGTACAAAGATAAGATTATTAGAAAAGTTTTGAACGAAGATAGCCCTTGTATCATGACTGAGAAGCTTAAGCTTTGAATGTTGCTTTAATTGGAACACTCTCCCTATTTGCAACAGATATAGAGCCACTATGAGGTTTTATATCTTTAAGCAAGTCATGATTTTTAATCATATGATCTGTAGCTCCAGAATCTATTATAATATGATTTCAGAAGGCCTTACCTTGACTGTCACGCCTTCTATTCTTCAAATGGGGGTGAAGAATCCAACAACGATCCTTTGTATGATATTTCTTTTTGCAATACTCACAAGAGACTTTCTTTTTTAAAGGCTCGATCGTAGTAACTTTCCCATAGGTGCTTTTGGAGACATTAGCTTCCTCGGTCATTCCTTTAAAGAGACAGTTTCCCCTTTCCTCCCTTTTAATCATCATACAAACTTCGTTAAACAAAGGAAACTCGTTTTGGAGAAGTATGTGATGAATAAGGTCGTTGTATTTGTCGTCGAGGGAGAATAAAAGGCTAAAGACCTGATACTGGTTTGCTCTTTGAGCTATTTCCATAGGATCCGCAATATGAGGCCTTAAAGTATCGAGTTCAGAACATAATTTTTTTAAATCACCCAAAGCCTGGTTAAAAGGCTTTCCCTCTTGCCTTAGATTATTAAGGCCTTTCTTTACTTCACACACATGGCTAAGATTGGATTCATTACCAGAGACTTGTTTCAGCTCGTCTCAAAGCTCCTTAGGAGACTCTATGTATCCATATTACGAAGTATATGAGATTCAAGGGAATTTTGTAAAACAACCAAAGGCAGTGAGTTTATTTTGTTCCCATTTTTTTGATGTGACACTTAAATCTACCAGTTTCACATCCAATCCTGTCACAAAACCCCAAAAACCTTGCATGCTAAGATTGACCTTAGCAATCTTCGTCCAAATGGAATAATGGTTTCCATTGAACGACATTGAGAGTCTTTTGGTCGAGTCTATAACGAGAGATCCGAGTAAACAAAGGGAAAAAAACAACCAGACATTGAAAAGGTTTGACCGAAAAACAATTTTTGAAAGAGAATAGATTACAAAATAAACAAAATCGATCAAAAAATTTTCCGAGATACGATCACCGCTCTGACACAATGTAGATTTTGTAAATAAAAGATGAATCAGCGGAAGCAAGATAAGAAAGATTGAGAGCGAGCGAATGATGGAGAGAATTAGAGAGAATAAGAATAACTATTCTCTTCTTATAAACCCTGGATACAAAGATACCTACAACAAATCCTAATAACTACAAAGGAGAAAAACAAGAAAAGTACAAGTACAAATGTAAAGCACAAGTTCAGATGTAGCATGCATGGGCTGGAGCGGTCAAGAAGGCATAGGAGACCATAGAACTCATAAATTGGTTTGACCAAGGGAGCAGATCACGGGACGCGGCCAGATCATGCAGGACACGACCGAGTAGGTTGCGGGACGCGGGTCGCGAAGAGCAAGACGTGGAGAAGGGAGCGGGATGCAGGTCACGAAGAGCGGGATGTGGCCTTTCTTCTTAACAGCTTAAATGCGTAGTTCTAAAAGGATTAAGTGCATTAGTGTAGTTATAATCGAAGCCATCAATTCATACCCTTGCCACTCCTATATGCTTTCGCAATGGAAACTTGAATGAGGCATCTCACAACTCCTAAAAATCCAATGTATTTTGCTAAATATATGATTTTAAGGATGAAAGAAGGATCTGGCTAACTCGCCCAACACAAGACATTGTAGATCTTAAAAAATACATGGTATGGTTTTTTTTTTCTAATTTAGTACGTTTTCCATAATGTTATTTTATTGTAAAACCTAACGTATGATTCAATGTATAATCATCCAACTACGACTAAAGAATGAAATAAAAGAAAGAAAGGCATGAAATACAAGGACTTACCAAGGGGTCACCTATCTTAGTAAGACGCTTGCCAAATATGCTCAATTGAGGGATTCTAATGGGATCCAACGCATTAGTTGTCTATGATCGTCGTTGGGTTTTTGTTGCCTTTAATTCTGACCAATGTTTATGTTATTCAAGCTGACATTATCGTATCCTATTCATCCACCGCTGCGCATGCCAAACAACTCATGCACTCACCACTCCTATATGATTTCACACCGTTATGTTCCCACCATTTATGAACATATGCATGTGGGCCTCACATCCAAAATATGATTACCGATGATATAAAAGAGTTAAAAGTAACACAAGTGGCATAATGAGGTGACAAAACATACGTATCTTAAGAAACCTTAATGGGGGTATCTTACAACTCCTAAAAATCCAATGCGTGGCGCTAATAGATTATTTTGAGAACAATAATGAAGTCGGGCTTCCTGGTGCATATATACCCTTAGCTTAGTCACAAGGTAATCACACCATGATGATGTATAGAAGATTAGAGAATTTCTTTTGCCCCGATATCTTTATATACCGAACTTAGTATCGACTAAATATTTTATACAGATTTTCAAATATAGTCGAATGATCTTGAGCTTAGGTTGATTTTATTATTCCGTGGATAAATTAACACTTAGTAATCTGAGTATCGTTCTATAATCTTAGTTCCAATAGTTCCAATCTTATATATTTTCGTAATAAGAGTCGTTTTCTATTATGTGGAGTATTAGGCCCATTTTCCATATTGTTCAAGTTTTCGGTTATAAATACGAGCCAAATTTCTCGCTAGAGGGTGGCAACAATCATCACGTGTGAGTGTTAGCCCTAGTTACCCATTCTCTTTACACTTATTCTTCTTGTGATTATAATTCCATATATGTAAAAGAAAAGAAATAAGAAAAAAGACCAAAAGGTCCAAATTCTAGTATAAAATGAAAATATGATAAAACGAATTACATAATAAGGAAATGAAACATTCAAGTTACAAAATGAAGAAAATCTACATTAATTTCTTTTATCACTTTGACCGAGTCGTCCACTAACCATCTAGACCAAATTAATCCTTAAGACAATGATAAATAGACTCAAGAAGTGTGTTTTGTAGGATTTTTATTTTATTCTATAAAGATTTCTATTGTTAATTGTAAATCACACGTTTTAAAATTTTTCCTAGTTTGAGACCTATATAGGAAAATAATTCGATTCTATTCACGATAAACATAGTGTAAGCGGTTATCAACGTTCTTAAAATAAATTTTGACGCGATCCTCGCTGAATCGATACTCTAGAACAAAGGTAGGATGGATAACACTTGCTGCAGCCGAGCCGGAAGACTCCTCTAGACAAGGCGTGTGGAATGATAGGTCACATGAGAGTTGCAGAAGGCTCTCGATTTACCGAGATCGCCTTCGAGGATATGACGCACCTACGAAGAACGAATTTGTGTTGGATATTACACACAAATAATGCTGGATATTACACACCAACAATGGAGATTGCTCAAAGAGAAAATTCAAAATTCAAATTGATGGAAGATTGAGTTCTACAAAGGGGATAGTCGGCCATATGAAGAAAGAAGTCATGCAAGACTTCAATGCCACCATAAATGCATGCAAGCCATGCAAGGCTTGTAAATTAAATAAAAAGAAATTTAAAATTACAAATAAAAATAAATGTAATGATAAAGTACTTCGATATGATGGACGTATGAAGTCTCGAGTCGGGCTGGAAGACCACACGCACGGACAAGCATGCCCGCTTGGGTTGTCATTTGTTCACGCTCGGGCTGAGGTTGTGCACGACCGGGCTGCACTTGTGCCCGTGCGGGCTGTCAAATCTGGAACTACCTATTTTGAAGGTTTGAACGGGCAATTAATGAAATAAGAAGCCTTCTAGGGCTAGGAGACGAAGGAGAGTGATAACACGTAGAGTGTATCACTTTTAGGCTAGATATTCACATCATTTTCTCATGTATTTCATAGCACGAGTTACAAATCTGATACGATTGTTCTTTATATACGCCATTTTTATTTTCAGGTTTTTTTTAAGGCGACTTTCAGGTTTTAAGGCGACAAGGCCTAAACGAGCGTAAAAAGGCAAATTCCTAAATCAAACCACATATATTGAAGATACAATTCACTCAGAGCAAAATTCAAGCCACGGAATTTAATGAAACACCCGAGAATCGAGCGGAAAAGAGCTAAGGCATGAAATGAAGAGTGCCCGCTCGGGCACTGTGGCTACCCGATCGGGTAAAAGCTATGGGGTTAATTACAACAATCTACACGACCCGGGCACGAAGACAAGATGATCGGGTGATCATGCCCGCTGGGGCGACAACACGGAACCCGCTCGGGCGGCAAATAGTCCTGAAAATCCCCGAGAGTTTACACGACTCGGGCTATGAGACTACGCGATCGGGAAGCATTGCCCGATTGGGCTGGACTAAGTACACGATCGGGCTGCCTTCAGCAAGACCGGGTAAAACATGTACCCGAGCGGGCCGCCTTTCTCGCAACAACCTACTTTTAGAGTTTAAACGAGCAAATTAGAAAAAAAGATCAGTTCCAGGCAGAAGAGGGCGACGGCTAGGGCAAGGAAAGGCTTGGAAATCATCAGGAAAGGCTCGGGAGATGCTGGAGAAGGAGAGAAGCATCAATCCGTACATCGGTAACACAATAGGAAAGATCGAGGCATCGGATTTCCTAGGTTTTATCATGTTTAGGGTTGTGTTATTTCCATTGACAGTAAACTCCATGAGTGAGTAGATTCCCAACTTTGGGTTAGGGATATCGTATTTGTAACAGATGTACAAGTTTTGCGTTAATGCTTAGATCTATCGTATTGTTCTTGATATTCGGTTTTATAATCAACATCGTAAACGCTTATACTAGTGCTGCCCGCTCAGTAACTTAGGAATTCGTATTTTGCTGGAAGGTTAAAGTATGAATCTGGAATTGTTGAATTGTAGGTTAAGTTCGATTAATGAGAATCTGACCGGTCGGTTAATCGACTTATGAATTAGGATTGCGCGCGTAACGCTTCCGTAGTCACGAGTTAATCGCTGCTGGAAGTGGGATTGCACCTAACTATGGTTAGGAGGTTTAGGCTTGGTAGAATCACTCGTCATCTTAGAACATGAATTTTCCATTATCAAGATAATTCGATAGGTTTACGATCTTTAGTTGTTACATCCTTGCGATTCCCGGTATCCCGAAACCCGTAGTGTTCTTCATCGTCAAGTCTTCCATATCTTTCTATCGCTGTCATCATTTAGTTTAGTGTTTTAAAGATTTACACCACGCCATTATCTATTTCATCCCGTCTTAGTTTAGTGATATTCTTAGGAAAAGGCTGCATTAGTCCCTAGAGTTCGACCCTTGTACTACACGAACCGTATACTTGCGGTACAGTGGTCTAGGAAATATTATTGCTTGAGTTTCCGATCATCAAGTTTTTGGCGCCGTTGCCGGGAACTAATTACGGCCTAGACTAGGAATTATTGCTTGATTAAGATGTAGTCCTTTCCGGAGTCTTCATTTGTTTTTCGTATTTTTTGATTTTGTTTTTTTCTTTCTTATGGAGTCAAATTTTTCTATACCTCTCGGAGTTTAATCGAATTTGGTGTTCTTTATTTTGCGAGGTAACATGAATTGAAATATCAACTTTCCGAAATTTTTCGTATGCTCTCTGTCTTGTACCATCTGCACTACTCAGAGCAATCATGGGAACAAAACGCTTGGGGGTATGAAGAAGAGATCTACGATAGCTACAATCAGCCTTTTGGGAATACATACAATCACGGATGGGGCGATCACACATACTTCCCGTACAGGAACACCGAAAGTACGCTGAATGCACAACAATCGTTTGGGAACTTTCAGCCATGGACGCAGCCCCAAACTCAGAGCTATCAGTCATATGTGCCTCAGCCACACCCAAACCAATCCGAAGCAGCCCCCGATTGTGCCGCCATGTTCACCCACCTCCTTCAAGTATTTGAGAATCGAAACAACTTGGTCATAGGAGTGGAAGCGGAAGAAGAGAGCGCCAATGATCAGATGAACGACTTCTTTAGACAATTGGACACGCAAGCTTCAGAACTTGCACAAGGGGAATCACAACCACAAGAGGTTCTATCCGGAAGTTCAGAAATAAATCCTCGTGAACATGTCAGCGAAATCTGCCTAAGGGATTGTAAGGCGGTAGATTAGCCAAAACCTTCGTTAATTGAAAAAGAAGATGAATCTAACACGGAAGTGGATAAGGCTACGAACATTGATGAGCACATGAAAGAAACCCGAGGTGGAAGTAGAATTCAGCTTAATGGACACACTTGAGCAATCATGCGTTATCGATTTCGTGTTCCCCGACGACATCTTTGAAGATTTAGCCGAGGAAGTTTGTGAGGAATTTCAGAATACGGATTCCTTAGATATGAATCTCATACCAGCTACTGAAGGAAATTACAAGGTACCAATCGAGATGCTTAACAACAAAAAGAAGGAGGAATCCCCCGACCGAGACTTGCGCACAACCCGAGCTAAATGTGGTATAAGTCAATACATAAATGACCCTGAGATGCCGAGAAGCTACACCAAACGTCCAGCACACAATTGGGACATTGATAAAGCACCCAAGGCGAAGATGAAGCCTTCACCACAAAAGCTCACACACAAAACATCTCAGGAGACGCTAAAGGAAACAAGCGACGAACGCCTAACCGGTTTCGTGGAGTACACAAGCGGACTTATGAACAGCTCGACCAGAACTTTTGGACAGCATGATCTAGCACCCAACTTAGAGAGCATCATGACCAAACTTAGGGACGGTAATACCGATCGTGAAAGGAACTCAACTGATCCGCGTGCCACACCTTATCGAGCACATATTGCACGCGAGACGCTACGCACACGACGACGTCGAGGACGTCCACCAAATGAGTAGCACACTTTGGTCAGGCTCGCGACCGTAAACAAGCGCTTCTCGGGAGGCAACCCGAGCCCTGTATCCTTTTTCGTCATTTTCATTTTATTTCTATTTTCGAACTCTTTTTCTTTTTAGACGTGGACAATTTTTCTTAGGATTTAGGAATTTAAGTGGTCTTATTGAATTTTGCTGCATGGTTTTCCTCACAAATTTTTCGGTTTTGAAGCAATGCTCGGTCGGGCATACATTCTCCACCTGAGCGGGTTAGGTCAAAATTCAACGACGCCCGATCGGGCGACTTCAGAGGACCCGCGCGGGCACCGTGTATCACCTGCATAGGTAAGTTTTTATTTCGAGTAACCCGAGCGACCATTCATACAACCAAAAATTCGACCCAACCGTGCTACCCCAATTGCAACCCTTCACGCCGCATCATCCGCCGGAGTCTCTCACACATCGCCGTCGTTCCATCGTCGTCGATCGACCACCCTCGGTTACTCGAAATACCCTCTTCCTCCCGTCTCGCGAAATAACCCGAAATCTCTCAATTTCTCTCAAATTCCAGGTATATTCATGAAATATTTTGTATTTTTGGAATGCTTTGGACTAGATTTAGGTCTGATTAGAAGAGATTTAGGGTGAAACTGCGGATTGAACCATGAAATCGAACTGGATGTCGCGATTTCGCGAACCAGCCCGATCGGGCTAGGATTTGAACCCGGTCGGGCGGTGTTATGTTCGGCCCGATCGGGCAGTCACTTCCCCCGAGTTGGGCGATACCTACGGGGTATTTTGATCGAATTAGAGCCCGAGCAGGCAAGACTATCTACCCGAGTGGGCATATTGCAAACGGTGACTAACGTTTATTTTTCCTCTTTGATTGTTTTGCAGATGGCCCCGAAGCTCTTCTAAAGTTCGAAGAAACTGTGAATGGTAATTTCGAATTGTATTCAATCAAAAGCCTTAGACGACTATATGTACAAGAGGTTAAGGATTTAACCTAATTAGGGAATAGAAAATTACAATAATACCCTTAATACAATAATATGCTAATATCCTTCATATGCCCCCGCAAGATGAGTCACCCGAGGTGATTCCAATCTTGGAACACAACTCGTGGAACTGTAACCGCGCTAGAGGTTTGGTGAGGATGTCGGCGAGTTGGTCTTTGGAGTGCACATGAGAGACTCGAAGAGTACCAGCTTCAATTTGGCCACGGATAAAGAAGTAATCAAGTGTGAGGTGCTTCATACGGGACTGGAAAACCGGATTGGCGCTGAGATAAGTAGCTCCAATATTATCATAATAAATAGTTGGAGCCGACATTAGGGTGACACCAAGTTCCATGAGAAGATTGCCTAGCCAACAAACTTCGGCCGAGGTGTTGGCAACTGACCGATATTCCGCCTCGGTGGATGATCGTGAGTGGCCATTTTGTTTCTTGGAGGTCCATGATATCGAATGCTTGCCAAGATAAACAATGTATGCTCCCATGGATTTGAAGTCAAAGGAGTCTCCAGCCCAATCCGCATCGCTGAAAGCATGAAGAGACAAAGTGTTTTGAGCTGCAAGAAAGATACCTTGTGCACGAGAGCCAGCAAGATAACGAAGCACACGTTTGACGCAGAGCCAATGCTCATCCGTCGGTTAATGCATGAACTGAGACACTTTGTTGACAACATAGCTCACATCCGGCCGCGTGAGGGCAAGATATTGTAGGCTCCCAATCACTTGTCGGAATTCGGTTGGACCGGAAAGAGGTGAGCCCGAGGAAATGGTGAGCCATGAGGTCGATGGCAACGGTGTAGAGACAGGCTTCGCCTCATTCATGTTTGTTCGAATGAGGAGATCCGTGATATACTTCCGCTGCGACAAGTGGAGACCTTGTGATGTCCTCGTGGCTTCAATTCCTAGGAAGAAGGTGAGAGCACCGAGGTCTTTAATGGAGAACCAAGACACCAACAAAGTGATGAAGGTCTGAATTTGAGTGGAGGAAGAGCCCGTGATGATCATATCATCGACATAGATGAGAACATAAAGCTTCGTGGTTGGCGTATTGAATACAAAGAGTGAAGCATCCGTAAGAGAATTCTTGAAGCCATTGCCAAGCAAAAAAGTCCGTAATTCAGAGTACCATGCACGAGGTGCCTGCTTGAGACCATAGATAGCTTTCCGGAGTTTGCAAACGTGAAGAGGATGATCCGTGTCAATAAATCCAGGTGGTTGCTCCATGTATACATCTTCGGTGAGTTTTCCTTGAAGGTAGGCATTGTTGACATCAAGCTGATTTATATGCCATCCGTTGGAGACCGCAAGGCTGAGCATGGTACAGATGGTTGCGGGCCTGACCACTGGACTGAAAGTCTCGTGAAAATCCACTCCGGGACGTTGATGAAAGCCTTTAGCAACCAAGCGAGCCTTGTAGTGATCAATTGAACCATCGGGGTTTCGTTTGATACGGAAAACCCATTTGCATCCAACAACATTGTTTGCGGTTTGAGGAGATACAAGGTCCCATGTCTCGTTGCGTAGAAGGGCATTGAATTCATCACTCATGGCTTGTCTCCATTTGGTGTTGCGGAGGGTTTGTGTTGCTGTTGCGGGTTCGATTTCGTTAAGAGAACCTGTACACACATTTGCAAACAGAGGACTAGATCGAATGACATTAGCCTTGCTGCGGGTCACCATTGGATGCACGTTTTGAGTGGCTGGTTCCACAACGGTAGGAGCACGGGCCGCGTCCGAGGGCGATGTTGGAGTAGAGGAAGGAGAGGAGTCCGCAGCGTGGCTAGTGTCCGTGTCACTCTCAACATTGATCAGGGAAGAATCTAGTCTTGGGGGCAGTGGTGGAGGAGATGAAGCATGTGACAAGGTAACGCGATCGGGTTGCCTTCAGCACGACTGGGTAAAACATGTACCCAAGCGGGCCGCCTTTTTCGCAACAACATACTTTTAGAGTTTGAACGAGCAAATTAAAAAAAAGACCAGTTCCAGACAGAAGAGGGCGATGGCTAGGGCAAGGAAAGACTTGGAAATCATCAGGAAAGGCTCGGGAGACGCTGGAGAAGGAGAGAAGCATCAATCTGTACATTGGTAACACAATAGGGAAGATCGAGGCATCGAATTTCCTAGGTTTTATCATGTTTAGGGTTGTGTTATCTCCATTGACAGTAAACTTCATGAGTGAGTAGATTCCCAACTTTGGGTTTGGGATATCAGATTTGTAACGGAAGTACAAGTTTTGCGTTAATGCTTAGATCTATCGTATTGTTCTTGATATTTGGTTCTATAATCAACATCGTAAACGCTTATACTAGTGTTGCCCGCTCAGTAACTTAGAAATTTGTTATTTGCTGGAAGGTTAAAGTATGAATCCAGAATTGTTGAATGGTAGGTTAAGTTCGATTAATGAGAATCTCGCCGGTTTAATCGACTTAGGAATTAGAATTACGCGCATAACGCTGCTGTAGTCACGAGTTAATTGCTGTTGGAAGGTAGGATTGCACGTAACTATGGTTAGGAGGTTTAGGCTCGGCAGAATCACTCCTTATCTTAGAGCATGAATTTCACGTTATCAAGATAATTCGATAGGTTTATGATCCTTAGTTGTTCCATCCTTGCGATTCCCGGTATCCCGAAACCCGTAGTGTTCTTCATCATCAAGTCTTCCGTATCTTTCTATCGCTGTCATCATTTAGTTTAGTGTTTTAGCGATTTACACCACGCCATTATCTATTTCATCTCGTTTTAGTTTAGTGATATTCTTAGGAAAAGGCTGCATTAGTCCCTAGAGTTCGACCCTGGTACTACACGAACCGTATACTTGCGGTAGAGTGGTCTAGGAAATATTATTGTTTGAGTTTCCGATCATCAGAGAGATCAGAGGAGACATTCAGAAACATAGAGAAAGAGAGAGAAAGACAGAGCGAGGAAGGCGGAGCATGGAGAAGCTATTGAAGACGTCGATAATAGAATAGGGAGGGATCTCATTCTTTATCCATGTTGAATATAGTTATCTTTTGTGTTTCGTTTTCTGAGTACTTGTCCGAGTAGATCCACAACCATGGGTTAGAGAGTTTTGCCGATTTGTAATGAAGTTTTGTTCTTAACGCTTGGTTATAATATTTGACCGTTTCGGATTGATTGGTTGTTCGTAATGCTTTTGTTCTTGTTGACCACTTGAATGAATGTTTATAAAGATCTAATTGCATTGGGAGA
Source organism: Gynandropsis gynandra (assembly GCA_036759665.1). Classification (NCBI taxonomy): domain Eukaryota; kingdom Viridiplantae; phylum Streptophyta; class Magnoliopsida; order Brassicales; family Cleomaceae; genus Gynandropsis; species Gynandropsis gynandra. The sequence continues at coordinate 18,900,277 of CM071861.1, forward strand.
TGGATTGGATCTTGGAACGTAGCCATGATATGAAGTCTCAACTGATTTAGAACCTTGGCCGGTCGATTGATTGAACTTAGGAATTAGGATAGCGATCTTAATGCGTCTAGTAGGTGAGATACACAATTGGGAGATTTGTATACGCATGCTAGATAGTGGGTTTCGGCATCGGGAGAGTCATTCTCTAGGAAAGAGCTTGAATTCCCTGAATACGTAGTGATATCTATAACCATGATCTTGTCAGAACTCCGTTGCATCATCGTGCATCTCTCGAAACCCGTGGTATTTAGCTATTGAGTTTATTCCGTCAATTAGTTTATTTTAGTTTAGTTTCATTCGCATTCCCATCATTCATCGATCTTACACGTCTTATTCATTAGTTTACTAGCTTTAGAGTTGCATCAATTCCTTGTGTTCGACCCTGGTACTATACGATCCGTATTCTTGCGGAAGCGTTATTCTAGGTAAATCATTACTTGAGATTAACCACATCAAGTTTTTGGCGCCGTTGCCGGGGAGTTGATTACGGCTTTAGAGTTAGGATACTTTTGAATTAGGATATAGTCCTTTCCGGAGTCTTTATTTGTTTTTCGTATTTTTTTGCTTTTGTTTTCTTTCTTATTGAGTCAAATATTTTTTTAACCTCTCGGAGCTTAATCGAACTTTGTGTTCTTTATTTTGCGAGGTAACATGAACAACATCAACTCGAAAAATCAACTCTCCGAAATTCGTCATATGATGTCTAACTCATACCATCCACAGTACTCGGAGCAATCATGGGAACAAGACGTTTGGGGGTATGAAGAAGAGATCTACGAGAGTTACAATAAGCCTTTCAGGAATACATACAATCACAGATGGAGCAATTACCCAAATTTCCCGTATAGGAACACCGATGGTATGCTGAACGCGCAACATCTATTGGGGAACTTTCAGAGATGGAAGCAACCCAAAACTCAGAACTATCAGTCATATGTGCCTCAGCCACAACCAAACCAATCCGAAGCAGCCCCAGACTTTTCCGCCATGTTCGGCCGTCTCCTTGAAGTATTTGAGAATAAAAAAAACTTGTTGATGGGAGTAAAAGCGGAACAAGAAAGCGCCAATGAGCAGATTGACGGTTTCTTTAGACAATTGGACACGCAAGCTTCAGAACTCGCACAAGGGGCATCACGACCACAAGGTTCTATCGGGAAGTTTAGAAACAAATCCTCGTCAGCATGTGAACGAAATTTACCTAAGGGATTGTAAGACGGTGGATCAGCCTACTTCAATGTCTGAAAGGGGTGAAGCATCTATCACAATAGTGGAAACGACTGTCAACGAGCTTAAGGAGAATCTTGAGGAGGAAGAGGAGCCAAAGTACGTAAAACCAGATCCGAGGCCACCTCCATTGTAATTCCCACAACGTCAACACATGAAGACAGTAGATCAGCCAAACCCCTCGATATTTGAAAAAGGAGAAGAATCTAACATGGGAGCGGATAAGGCTATGGACATTGATAAGCATATGAAGAAACCCGAGATGGAAGTAGAGTTCAGCTTAATGGACACACTTGAACAACCGTGCGCTATCGATTTTGTGTTCCCCGACGGCATCTTTGAGAATTTAGCCGAGGAAGTTTGTGAGGAATTTCAGAATACGGATACCTTAGATAGGAATCTCATAGAAGCTGGAGAAGGATTTTACAAGGTACCAAACGAGCTGCTTGACAACGAAAAGAAGGAGGAATCCCCTGACCGAAACTTGCGCACAACCCGAGCTAAATGCGGTGCAAATCAGTACATAAACGATCTCGAGATGCTGAGAAGCTACACCAAACGTCCAGCACACAATTGGAGGATTGACAAGGCACCCAAGGTGCAAAAACTTGATGCGTATCAGAGTTAAATAACCTAATCTACCCGCAAGTGCACGACACGTGTGTAGTATTTTAGGTGTCGATCCCACAGAGACTACGCAACACTACCTAAACTCGAACTAGGAATCAAACTTGCTAACGAAGGAATGGTGATGAGGAATGAAATACTAAATGTAAATAAACTACTTGGGTTCTAACGATAAGACAAACGTCCTAGGAATCCGGTTTCACCACAAGACTACCGAAACCAACAATCAACCTATCTATCATGCAATCCCAGTTAAAGCCCTCTAAGGCAGACGATCCTAACATGATATCTACCCTCTCTCAAGGCATAGACACGTGATCTAGACAAGCTGCCCCCTACTTTCGTGGCTGACACCATGAACTAAACCCATAAACTCTGTGATTCGCCCGTTCACCCTCAACCGTTGCTACCCTACTTTCGTGGCCTAACCTCGGTTGGTCTAAACCTGACTTTCTAGGATTAGAATTCTCCTTTCGGTCCTTCTCCTAACCCCTAACACATGCATCTACGTGGCCAGCGCAAACACAAGTAAATTGAAGCACTCAGATAAAGAATAGATAAACTAAAACGGGAAGATGCATTCAAAATAGATCAAAAGCGGTCTCGAGATAGCCAAGGGCTAATCCCTTCTCCTAGAACAAACAAACTACTCGCTCATGCGTCTGTAAAGAAACATAAACATAGTAGAAAGTCTAAGGAACATAAAAACCAAACAAAACCGAAGTGGTGCTGCTTGATCTCCAATGCTCCTCGCTTATCTCCCCGCAAGAATCTGCTCTATCTTCGCTGAATTGTTATCCTCTGTAAGCTTGCTCTAATGACGTCTTTTTGCCTCCTTTTAAGCCTCCTAAGTCGGTCCAATTGTTGCCTAAATTGCCCCACGAGTTCCCTTATGTTTTAAGTTAAGTTTACTTAAGTTTTGAGCAGTTTCGGGCCGCTACCCGCTCGGGTAGTGAGTGTACCCGCTCAGGTGCGGCTAGGGCAGTTCGTGCGCGGCCTGTGGTGCTGGAATGGTGCCCGATCGGGCATGGCATGTGTGCCCGCTCGGGCACAAGGCAAAATGGTCCTAAATGCTTGCCCGAGTCGTGCTAAATGGTCCACACAATTGGCCGTAGGTTTTGCCCGATCGTGCAAGGGTTGTGCCCGACCGGGTGAGGCTTTTCCATGCTCAATCTCATCCCGTTTGTCCCGTGATGATCCCCAAAGTTGCTCCTTAGCGCCGTGCATGTTCCTTTAGCTCCAAAATAGTCCAAATACGCGTAAAAACCTGTAAGAACATGAAAAGCACGAAAGCAAGTAAAACGGATACGGAATCATACGTAAAACATCACATATGTATCAAAAACGTCTCCTAAATCGTGCAAGAAATACGTATGAAAACGAGATGATCAAAATCCCCCAGACTTGAATGTTTGCTTGTCCCTAAGCAAACGTAAACGTGGAATACATGGGGTGTAAAAAATACGAGAATTCCCCTTCTCCTAGAAATACCGCTAAAGCGAACCTAACCGATCAACTAGCAAATCGAGAGCAAATTCGGCCTAATCGAGTTTTCAGCCTTAATCCTAAGTCCACCATGGCTACCCATAAGAAAGTAAACCAAAGGAGACTAGACACGCTACCGTAACTCCCTCCACCAGACAAGACTTCAGACTATGCTAAACCTAGGTCAACCGAGGATACTTGTTTCTTTCTTTCCGAGCTTCTTTCTTTCTTTTTCTTTTCTTTTTCTTTTTTCTTTTTTTTTTCTTTTGTTTTCTTTTTATTTTTCTTTTCCATTTTTTTTTCTTTTCTTTTCTTCTTTTTCTTTGCATACACACTAGGCTTCTAGGACGTCGGATTTGAAGGGATCCAGCCTCTACTTAGACCCAGACTACCGATGACGGTATACTCATGCATCTCGTGTGAGAGTGCAGCGGAGTAGGTGGCTTTTTGTGCCTTGCCCTTAGGACGTAGAAAGATGATCGCCAACCCACCACTTAGACCACCGAAGGCGAAGGAGTAACAAGGTCGATGCACTCATATCGATTTTTGATCATGCTTATTAGGCACTATTTCTATCGACAGCGGAGTGTGTACTTTTTCTTTTTAATCTGCAAAACAAGCTCGATTTTATATGATCCAATGATCCTCAATGTAACCGAAGTAAAGTGTCGTCTACACGAAGTATGACCATCTGGGCAGAGAAAATAAACGACAGACCAGCCTAGCAACCTCGTCTAAACATCCCCACAAGTAACACTAGGATTCCCAAGAACTACGACCTATTGTTTTTCAGCCGACTAATAAGCTCTAACGCATAGGAAAACCTAGCTCAATCATGCAAAGTCTCACGAAAAAGGTTAACTTCTTAAGCATCCTAGGTTCGGGGTCATCTCAAAACGTGGCACCGGACAAGTGCCTTGGGACGACTCTAACTCAATGAAAACAAAAACAAACTAAAAATTGCAAAAAATAACCAAAAAACTAGAAAGTCAAAAGAAAGTGAAACGAAACCACATGACAAACGTGAGCTGCTCCCCCCAAACTTGAATTGAACGGCGTCCTCGACGTGAAGCTCCGA
>CM071861.1:18904739-18938192 GCA_036759665.1 Gynandropsis gynandra
TGTATCAAAAACGTCTCCTAAATCGTGCAAGAAATACGTATGAAAACGAGATGATCAATGAAGTCTTCACCACAAAGGCTCACGCACCGAAAATTTCTGGAGAAGCTGAAGGAAACAAGCGACGAACGCCTAACCGGTTTCATGGAGTACAAAACGGGACTTATGGACAGCTCGGCCAGAATTTTGGGACAGCACGATCTAGCCCCCAACTTAGAGAACATCATGACCAATCTTTGGGAACACATGACTGATCGTGCAAGAAACTCAACTGATCCGCGTGCTACACCCTATCAAGCACATATTGCACGCGAGACGCAACACATACGATGACGTCGAGGACGTCCACCTAATGAGTAGCACGTTTTGGTCAGGCTCGCGACCTTAAACAAGCGCTTCTCGGGAGGCAACCCGACTTTTGCATTTTCATTTCATTTTTTTTCGGACCTATTCTTTTTCTTTTCACATTGATGTACTTGGTGGGTTAGTATTTCTTCTTTTGGATTGTGTGATTCTTTTTTACAGGTTCTTCAACGTAGATCTCATCCTTGAGGAGGATACACAAACAACGTCCAGCCGCATCATCAACTCAGGATTGCAAGATACACAAAGTGCACACGTTCCAACCCTTAATTTTCCGTTGTTTGGTATGCGAGATTCTCTTAGGTCTTGAACACAGGGACGGTGTTTCATTCAAGTCTGGGGTAGTACTCGTCGAGTATCATGCATGTGATTAGGATTAGATGATTATGATTAGATGTTGATTTTGTTTCGTTATTTTTAGGAATAAACGGATGGATACCTAGCATGAAATTTTCGAGTTTTATTCATTATTGTGCGACTTTGTCGAATCGTGAACAATGGTCTAGGTTTGCTTAGAATTCTTTTGGGTACCGATTAGTCGAGTAGTTGTGCTTAAAACCATGACCTATTGTTGCATTCACCTCCTAGGTTTCAGTACCAAGTATCCATATCTCCGTGTATACCGATTGATCTTTGCTTTGTTTGATATATTTTATCATTCGTTAATCATTAGATTCTACACGCTTATACTCCGTTGTTACCTTGGATAAGTTTCTAACTATTTCAGGTTTTCATTGACATGAATACATCGAGATTGATGGTTTGGGTCTAAGTGGTGGGTTGAGGCGCTATTCTATGTCCTAAGGGTTAGAGTGATGCGTATTCTTTGGTAAAAATAAAAGAGAAAATTTTTCTTCAATGACGCAACTCTTCACTTCGTTAAGGTTACAAAACCTTATGAGTGTGCCATAGGCAACCTGGGTCTAAGTAGAAAGCCATCCCTCTTCGACTTCGACGTCCTAGGAACCAAGCGTGGATCTATAAAAAATGAGAAAAATGAAAGAAAGAAAATAGAATGAGAATGAGAATACGAGTTTAATGATATCTCAAGCTTAGGAGAATTGGTTTGGAGATCACTTGGACGTTGTCTAGTGATATGAAATAGACTTAGGTCATTGATAAGATTGCATGTCTCGTGACTTTCGGTTGATAGAAGTCTGAACTAGGTACGCTTAGGCTTGCGTTCATGTGACGCGTTGTTTTGTATGATAACTATTCCTTCGAAGAATTTGTGAATTTGTCCATTGTTGTTTAGCTCTTAACTATTCCTTCGAAGAATTTGTGCTAGTATCCATTGTTGTTTAGCTCTTCTTGTACTCGACTCTATATTTGCTCGAGGACGAGCAAAGGTTAAGTCTGGGGGAGTTTGATAGCATGTAATCCGTCGTAGTATTTACATGATTCTTAGGTTTAGTTTTGATTAGATTTCATAGATTTTACCGATTTATCGAGTTTATTCGAGGACTTCATCTACCATTTCATGTTTTGTATAGGAAACAAAGACATGAAGCGAAACACGAGTGATTACGGAAATTCAACCCCGAAAACATGATTGAATGACAAGATACAACATTAGCAAGGCCACGGATCCAAATCGAACACTCAAGCATCGAGCGAAAGGAGCGGAAACAACAATTGAAGGCTACACGCTCGGGCTAAGCATTGGACCCGCTCGGGCTAAACTTGTGAAATTGAGGCTGAAAACCCTCGAGACTTAGCACGACTCGGGCATGACTTGAACATGGTCGGGTGACCATGCCCGCTCGGGCTGAAATAGAGGACCCGCTCGGGCTGCAGTTCTCCAAATTTGGACTGAAAATCGTCGAGAGCATGCCCGACTCAGGCTGGATCACACGCACGGGCAAGCACGCCCAATCGGGTTGTCATTTGTGCATGCTCGGGCTGAGGTTGTGCACGACCGGGCTTCAATTGTGCCCGCGCGGGCCGCCAAATCCGGAGCTACCTATTTTGAAGGTTTGAACGAGCAATTAATGAAATAAGAAGCCCTCTAGGGCTAGGAGACGAAGGAGAGATTAGAGGAGACATTCAGAAACATAGAGAAATAAAGAGAAGGACGGAACGAGGAAGGCGGAGCATGGAGAAGCTATTGAAGACGTCGGTAACAGAATAGGGAGGGATCTCATTCTTTATCCATGTTGAATATAGTTATATTTTGTGTTTCGTTTTCTGAGTTCATGTCCGAGTAGATCCACAGCCATGGGTTAGAGAGTTTTTCCTATTTGTAATGAAGTTTTGTTCTTAATGCTTGGTTATAATATTTGACCGTTTTGGATTGATTGGTTGTTCGTAATGCTTTTGTTCTTGTTGTCCACTTGAATGAATGTCTATAAAGATCTAATTGCATTGGGAGATGGACTGGATCTTGGAACGTAGACATGATATGAAGTCTCAATTAATTTAGAACCTTGGCCGGTCGATTGATTGAATTTAGGAATTAGGATAGCGATCTTAATGCGTCTAGTAGGTGAGATACACAATTGGGAGATTGGTATACGCATGCTAGATAGTGGGTTTAGGAATCAGGATAGTCATTCCCTCGGAAAGAGCTTGAATTCCCTGAATAGTAATGATATCTATAACCATTATCTTGTTAGAACTTCATTGCATCATCGTGCATCTCTTGAAACCCGTGGTGTTTAGTTATTGAGTTTATTCCATCAATTAGTTTAGTTTAGTTTCGTTCGCATTCCCATCATTCATCGATCTTACACGTCTTATTCATTAGTTTACTAGCTTTAGAGTTGCATCAATTCCTTGTGTTCGACCCTGGTACTATATGATCCGTATTCTTGCGGAAGCGTTAGTCTAGGTAAATTATTACTTGAGATTAACCACATCATTGAGCTTCGGCATGTAGTATGACTTGGATGTTGGAGCTTCCTTATGGACTCGAACACTCGTCTTGAACCCGAACGACCGTGAGTAATCCGACGATAGCTTCCTTGAACATCCTAGCTTTAGATCGGGTCACAGGACCTGCTGGTATGGTAAAGGCATCCTCCTCTCTAGCTTTAGCACGGGTCACGAGACCAGCGTCCTCCTTTTTCTCTTTTGGATGGGTCGCGTCCACCTTTCTCTCCTTAGGATGGGTCGCGTCCTCTTCTCTTGTCTTAACACGGGTCACGTGTTCATCAGCATGGGTCGTGTCCTTTTCTCTTGCCTCAGCACGGGTCGCATCCTCCTTTCTTGCCTTAACTCGGGTCACGTGACCTTCTTGTAATATTGAGGCGTTTTCTTCCTGCTCAAGATCTTTGATGCTGTCCATGATCATATCATCCCCTCCCTCTTGAAAAGGATTTGTCCACAAATCTGTTTGATCTGCGACAAAAGGTACCAAGTCAGTAACATTTAAACTGGAACTCATATTATACTTACCTTGCAAGTCGAGTTGATAAGCGTTGTTGCTGATTCTCTTTGTCATTGTGAAGGGTCCGTCAATCCGGGACATCAACTTTTATTTCCTCTCGTTCGGAAATCGCTCTTTTTGCAAATGAATCCAAACTTAGTCGTCGGGCTCAAAAATCATTTGCCCCGTCCCTTAATTGCCTGCTACACATAGAGTTTTGTTTTCTCCTCTATATCCTTTCTAGCTTTCTCGTGGATCTGTTGTACCATTTTTGCTTTCTTTTCTTCGCCCAGACTAACTTGTTCACTCAAAGGTAACGACATTAGATCCAAAGGTGAGGCGGGGTTGAACCTGTAAACGATTTCAAATGGTGAATGTTTGGAAGCAGAATGTACAACATGATTAAAATTCCGCATGCGGTAAACATTCTTCCCACGTTCTCAAATGCATGCAGTAGAGTTCCTAGGGTTTGATGAACTACCTCGGTTTGACAATAGTTTGCAATGACACGTCGTGGAAAACAATAACTTAGTTCCTAGCTTCGACCATAGAGTTTTCCAGAAATTACTAAGGAACTTTGTATCCCTATCGAAAACCATAGTCCTAGGCATCCCCTGCAACCTTACTACTTCATTAAAGAAAAGATCTGCTATGTGCAATGCATCATCCGTTTTGGTGGCATGCTATAAAGTGTGACATTTTAGAAAATTTGTCTACAATTACAAAGATTGAATCGTTTCTAGTCTTAGTCCTAGGCAACCCAATTACAAAATCCATAGATATATCAGTCCAAGGGTGAGTCGGGATAGGTTAAGGGGTATACAAACCGTGAGGTTAAACTTTAGACTTAGCTTGTTTGCACGTGACGCATCTTTTGCAAATTCGTTCAACGTCCCTATTCATGTGCGACCAGTAGAAGTGATCCTGTAATATCTTAAGTATTTTCACAATCCCAAAATGACCCATAAAACCACCCCATGCGCTTCTCTAACTAATAATTCTCCATAGAGCAGTTAGGCACGCACAATCGGTTATCATAAAACAGGAAGTCGTCCTGCCTAAAATAGCAACCCGATGCAAAATTTTTACTCGTTTTGTACACTTCTTCAAACTCCAAATCAGATGCATATATTTCTTTAAGTTGTTCAAATCCTAGCAGCTCTGCATCTAAAGTAGTCGCAAAGCGTACCTTCGGGATAATGCGTCCGTTATGGAATTTTCCTTACCTTGATTGTACTTGATGATGTAAGGAAATGTTTCGATGAATTCGACCCACCTCGCATGTCGTTTGCTGAGTTTATTCTTGCCATTTAAGTACTTGAGCGATTCGTGGTCAGTATGTATAACAAACTCCTTTCGCCACAGGTAATGCTGCCATGTTTGCAACACTCTCACAAGCACATACAGTTCCTTGGTCTCCATCAGGTCGGTACGGTAAGCTGGCCGATTTCGAAATGTGGCTCCAGAGATGAAGTCGATTTGATGTTCGATGCTGCGTATAGGAGGTAATCCCGTAGGATTGTTTTCGGAAAAAACTTCTTCATAATTCTACAAAAAAATGTGATCTTACTCGGCAGCACCGGTGCAATGTTAATCAAGCTCGAAAAAGCTTCCTTATACACGAATAAAAACACCTATTGACTAGAGTGAAGTGATTTCTTGATCTCTCCTGATTTAGCGTAGAAGTTTGATGCCCTTAGTACGGGTTCTTCCTCATACTTCTTGGTTGAAGATTCAGATTCTTCGGACTCTGATTCAATCTTGCAATCCTCACGAATAATCATAGCTCTCTTGTTTGTACATTCATTCACATGATGACCTCTTCCTTGAGAGTCAAAGCACTTCATGTCTCGAGCACCTCAGCTTGTCCTTTGTCTCCTTGAACCATTGGAACAACTTTTAACTCGTCTTGTGCTGTTGGGACAGACTTTTCATTCCTAAGATAAGTTGGATTTTTATCCCATTTAAAACTGAATTTTCCAGCCCCAAAGTTAGAACGAGAGTTTCTTTTCCTTTTGAGTTGTTGCTCAACTAGAATCGCTTTGTGTAGCTCTCGACGATAGTAATTCGGAACAAACCACTTACGCATTATAGCTTTCATTTCCAGCAACGTATCTATCGGTTTCTCTCCATTACATTGCCTAGAAGTCACTAACTGATCCCACCAACTCAAAGCGTAATCGTAGAACTCCGTTGCAGAAACCCTAACCTTCTTGGTCTCGGTGAAGTGCTGGCAACCAAACACGAGTTTGATTTTCTTCTCCCATTCCAAATAAACATCCGGATCAGCCTTGCCGTGGAACGGAGGGATCTTCAGTTTAAGACCAGCAAGGTCGTCCCTCGGATCGTCTTTGTGTTCTTGCACCCCTCGGCGTCGTCTTTGACTATCACGAGAAGAAGATGAACTGCCTCGTTCATAATAGTTATTGTCTTCTTCTTGCTGAATCCTTTCTCTTTGATTAAGAGTAGGATTTACTATTTGTCGGGCCTGAATTCCTTGTCGAATCTCCTGCCAAAACTCCTCAATTTTGGTGTTAAATGTTTGCTCCAAACGAGCCGCAAGAGCTTCAATCAACAGCTTGTTTACTCGGCTGGTTTCTGCACCGCTTTCTTCCATTGTGCTTTGATGAATATACACACAACAACATCAATGGACAGCCTACACACGTAACACACAAGAGCAGCCCACAAGCAGTACACGTAGCACACGAGCAGCCAATACTCGTGGCACAAATGCATAAACGACGAATGATACGTAATAAACGAACAGAAAATACGCACGGTTAAATTAGCTAGCTACCGATCTATGAACAACCAAACAAGTGAAAAGATGAACCAACCTTTTCTAGAGCGAGCTATGATACCACTTGACGCGATCCTCGCTGAATCGACACTCTAAAACGAAGGTAGGACGGATAACCCTTGCTGCAGCCGAGCCGGAAGACTCCTCTAGACAAGGCGTGTGGAATGATAGATCACACTAGAGTTGCGGAAGGCTCTCGATTTATCGAGATAATCTTCGAGGATATGACGCATCTACGAAGAACAAACTTGTGTTGGATATTATACACCAGCAATGCTGGATATTACACACCAACAATGGAGATTTCTCAAAGAGAAAATTCATCATTCAAATTGATGGAGGATTGAGTTCTACAAGGGGGATGGCCGGCCATATGAAGAAAGAAATCATGCAAGACTTCAATGCCACCATGAATGCATGCAAACCACGGAAGGCTTGTAAATTTAATGAAAAAAAAATTAAAATTCAAAATAAAAATAAATGTAATGATAAAATACTTCGAAACGATGGACGTATGAAGTCTCGAGTGAACAATTAGGGGGATAGAAGTGAGTCATGACCTTGTTATAAACCCGCCGTGGGAAAACCACGCGAGACAAAACAATGACGGGAAAAGAGCACACACGACTCACTTGCCCTAGTTGTTGATCATTGAAAGTTGAGCTTCGACATGTAGTATGACTCAGATGTTGGAGCTTCCTTATGGACTCGAGCACTCGTCTTGTACCCGCACAGCTACGAGTAATCCGACGATAGCTTCCTTGAACATCCTAGCTTTAGCTCGGGTCACAAGACCTGCTGGTATTGTTAAGGCATCCTCCTCTCTAACTTTAGCACGGGTCACGGGACCAGTGTCCTCCGTTCTCTCCTTATGACGAGTCGCGTCCGTCTTTCTCTCCTTAGGACATGTCGCGTCCTCTTCTCTTGTATTAGCACGGGCCGCGTCCTCATTAGCACGGGTCATGTCCTTTTCTCTTGCCTTAGCACGGGTCACGTCCTCCTTTCTTGCCTTACCTCGGGTCACGAGACCTCCTTGTAATATTGAGTCCTTTCCTTCCTACTCAGGATCCTTGACACTATCCATGATCATATCAAATTTTGATGCCAATTTGACTTGCACTCCCTTTCCAGCGCCATTCATAGATTAAGTAGACTTGAGTACGAGCAAGATTTTATGTCTAGGAGAGTTTGATCATTGTGTTCCACTCTATGATTAGTTACATATTTTTGTTAACTTCATTAATTGTTTTAATCAATTTAGTTCTCTTTTTCTTCTTAATTATTATATTTTATAATTTGGTAGGAAACATGAACTAAAGGAGAAAATTATGGAGACACATGGCAAGGTTTCAGTACAAAACGAGTATCAAGGACATAAAATGAGAAATTGCTCGGTTTGAGTTCTTAGTCGCTCGGCCGAGCGTATAAGGATGAGATGCACAAAAGTCTCTAAGAAATTTTGCTAGCAAAGTGATTAATAACTCGACGATTATGAAGAACCAAAGTCAGTACGTAGGTTTGCTCGACGTGAACGGTGGCCAACTTGGTCGAGTAGTAAGCCAATCAAGGAAGCGTTTTACACCCGTAGTTTTGCTCAACCAGAGTGTTTTCTAACTCGATCGAGCAATACGCTAAGTTACGTCAATGTTAGATATGAGTTACATGAAGAACACGTAGAAGAACGAAATGCTTGGCCTAAGCTGCCACCAAATCCATGGAGCATTTTGGTGATTTCAAATTTTGTTGACAAGCATAAAACGTTTGCTATAAGTCCAAGGATGATATTTACAAAAGACAGATATAGAAAAGATAGAGAAAAAAAAGATTTTTTGATGGTGCAAAGTAGTGCAAAAACTATTGAACTACACTAAGGGATAGAGCTACCAGCAGAGATAAGTTAAGGGCGCTGTCATGGAAACGACATATCGTGAGATCAAATGAGCTTTCCCTAACCCTTCTCTTTACTTGTTTCTTTAATTCACACTTCAGACTAGAGTTCTATGTATTTGAATTCACTTTATTTAATGAAAAAATTTGTTGTTCTTTGCTCTTACGATTTAATGTGGGTTTGATTTTCCAATTCTTCATGTGCCCCTTGAATTGATTATCACATGGTATAGTTGAGATGAAGATGTCTGATAACACGTAATCCGTTATAGTTTTTATAGCATTCTTAGGTCTAGTTTAGAATAGATTATTTATATTTCATTCATTTATTGAGTATATTCGAAGACTTTATCCACATTTCGTGTTGTGCATAGGAAACGAAGACACGAGAAGAAACACGAGTGATTTTGGCAATCTAACCCCGAAAACGAAGTTGAGTAACAAGGTTCGACTTGTGCAAGGCCATGGACTGAAAGTGAACACTCAAACACCGAGCGAAGGGAGAGAAACAACATTTCAAGACATGCCCGTTTTATCTCTCGATTTGGTTTAGTTTAGCTCAATCACAATCCCAACTTTAGTCATCTCACACGTCTATTCAATTAGTTTAATAGCTCATTAGTCGCATTAACTCCTTGTGTTCGACCCTAGTTACTACACGGTCCGTATTCTTGCGGAAGCGTTAGTCTAGGTTTTTATAACTTGATATAACGCACATCAATGTCGTATTACACTAGATCTTATGCATTTATAAAAACGAATGTTCATATTTATAGGCAGATGAATTGTTTTATGAATGATGATGTTGAATGATAATTCATTCAACACGTAAGTCATTAGATGAAGACGTGAATGTTTGAAATATTTGAAAAGGGGTTTAGATTTTTAGAAGCGGTAGATCTATTGATAGTACGTTCAATGTGTAGATCATTACGCTGGAACATCGATGATTGAAATATTTTAATAGGATACAGACGTTGAGAGAAGGTAAATCAATATAAGATGACTGAATTCTCCTATAAATTTAAAGTGATACTTTTCAAAATCTTGAATGAGTTCATGTACGTGATAACACTTCTCGAACCTAGAAGCATCGTCTTGCTCGTATATGATTGAATGTAATTATTTTACCAATATGTAATAGATAATTCATACATCCACACTTTTTATTATTCATGACTATAAATTTTGTGAAATGAATATCCTAGAATCCTCTTAGTCTTTGTGTCCGACCTTGGTACTACATGAGATATCCGTATCTTTGTGTAATATCTAGTCTATGTGTAAATGTTAAAATTTGAAATGCATAAGATCACACCTAAGTGACATAAAGCCTTCCCATACACTCGCCCAAGCACCCTTAACTTCATTGTTCTAATGAGATCCGATGCATTAGTGATGGTATAATCACACTTATCATCTCATGCACTCGCCACTTCTATATGATATCTTATAGGTATGTTAACTTCAGTGTCATATCGACATGATAGAAAATTTGTATCTTAACCGAATCGAATGGAGCATCTCACATATATTAAAAATGTAATGTATGGAGCTAATGAGATTATTTTTGTAAAGAAAATAGGCTCGAGTTGCCGTTTGCAACCCATGATGTAGTAGAACACGAAAAAGCATACATGGATTGAAACAAATATTCGTTTATTTCGGTATTTTTTATGAAAAGTTATTATATTTCAAAGCCTATGTATAATTCAATGCATAATCTTGCAATTATGGGGAAAATAGAAAAGAATGATAAAGGGGTGCAACACGATGATTTCCTAAGAGGTAACCCATCTTCGTAATACTCTCGTCCAAGCACAGGTAGCTGCAGAGTTCTAATAGATCTGATGCATTGTTCTGGTATGATTGATATTATCAACTCATGCATTTAGAAATTCCGTTTGATTTCACACCAATACTTTCTCTTCATTCAAGTACCTATGTATGCAAGCCCTATGTCTAGAAAAAGACGACCAAAGACGACTAAAAAAATACTTAGTCGCACTAAGATCAATATACTAACTATTTGAGCAAGAGAGATTCCCTAATCTCCTAACATCATTCAACTACCTTGTAGCTATGATGCAAGCTAAATGTTTGTGTGTCTCTTATTGGATTATAAATGAAAAGAAAATAAAGAAAAATAAATTATTTTTTGTCTTAAAATGCATCTAAAACTAATGTATAAAGCAACCTAAATAGTCTTAAATGATAGTTATGATGTTATGTATACCTAACTCCCTGACATTTAGACTCGACATCGTCTTCGATGTCGAACTAACATGTTTGAGACGACGAAAATTGAATAAAAAAAGGAAATACAAGAATACATAACCTCATTACCACTATGATAAGTAATATGTTCTTGCACGTGTTTGTGCTAGGCGTGTTGTATGGTGTTTGATGCGTGCAAATTCAAGCAATAAAATTTCCTAGACAACTCTACCGCAAGTATACGGTTCGCGTAGTACCAGGGTCAAACTCTAGGGACTAATGCAGCCTTTTCTAAGAATGCAACTAAACTAAGACGGGATGAAATAGATGAAGGTGTGGTGTCAAACTCTAAAACACTTGACGATGAAAAACATTACGCATTTCGGGATACCGGGAATCGCAAGGATGTATCAACTAAGGATCATAAACCTATCGAATTATCTTGATAACGGGAAATTCATGCTCTAAGATGAGGTGTGTTTCTGCCGAGTCTAAACCTCCTAATCATAATTACGTGCAATCCTACCTTGCAGCAGCGATTAACTCGTGACTACGGCAGCGTTAAGCGCGCAATCCTAATTCCTAAGCCGATTAACCGACCGGTCTGATTCTCATTAATCGAACTTAACCTACAATCAACAGTTCCGGATTCATACTTTAACCTTCCAGCAAAATATGAATTCCTAAGTTACTGAGCGGGCAACAGTAGTATAAGCGTTTACGATGTTGATTATAGAACCGAATATCAAGACAAATACGATAGATCTAAGCATTAACACAAAATTTGTACATCCGTTACAAATCCGATATCCCTAACTTATAGTTGGGAACCTACTCACTCATGGAGTTTACTGTCTATGGAGATAACACAACCCTAAACATGATAAAACCAAGGAAATCCGATGCCTCGATCTTCCCTATCGTGTTACCGATGCATAGATTGATGCTTCTCTCATTCTCCAGCGTCTGCCGAGCCTTTCCTGATGATTTCCAAGCCTTTCTTTGCCCTAGCCGTCGCCCCCTCGTGTCTGGATCTAATCTCCTCTTTTGTTTTGCTCGTTCAAACTCTAAAAGTAGGTTATTGCGAGAAAGGCGGCCCGCTCGGGCACACATTTTACCCGGTCGTGCAGAGGTCAGCCCGATCGTGTAAAGTGTTCAGCCCGATCGGGCATCAGCACCCGACCGAATGGTCTACTAGCCCGAGTCGTGTAAACTCTCGGGGATTTTCAGGAATAAATCCGCTCGAGCGGGTACCGTGTTGCAGCCCGATAGGGTATGGTCACCCGATCATGTTGTCTTCGTGCCCGTGTCGTTTAGATTGTGGTAATTATCCCCGTAGCTTTTGCCCGAGCGGGTAGCCTCAGTGCCCGAGCAGGCACTCTTCATTTCATGCCTTAGCTCTTTTCCGCTCGATGCTCGGGTGTTCCATTAAGTTCTGTGGCTTGAATTTGGCTCCGAGTGAATTGTATCTTCAATATATGTGGTTTGATTCAGAAATTTGCCTTTTTACGCTAATTTAAGCCTTGTCGCCTTAAAACTTGAAAACCAATAAAAAGGGCATATATAAAGAACAATCGTATCGGAATTGTAACTCGTGCTATGAAATCTATGCGAAAATGATGCGAATACCTAGCCTAAAATTGATACAGTCTACATGTCATCAAACTCCCCCAGACCTGAACCTTTGTTTGTCCTCAAACAAAACTAAAGCCAAGTGTAGGAAGAATCTAACAACGATGGACACTAGCACAAAAAATTCGAAGGGTTAGTCATTGTGCAAAGCCAAGTGTAAGCCTAAGCGTACCGAGTTCAGACTTATATCAACCAAAAATTCCGAGCCATGCAATCCTACCAATAATCTAAGTCTATTTCACAACCCTAGATAGCGTCCAAGCGATCTCCATACCAATTCCCCTAAGCTTTAGATATCATTAAACATGTTTTCTCGTTCTTATTCTTTTTTTCTTTTCGGTACTTAGATCCACGCTTGGTTACTAGGACGCCAGAGTCGAAGAGGGATGGCTTTCTACTTTGACCCAGGCTGCCTATGGCACACTCATAAGGTCGTGTAACCTTAGCAGAGTGAAGAGGTGTGTTATTGAAGATCATATTATTATTATTATTATTATTATTATTATTATTATTATTATTATTATTATTATTATTATTATTATTATTATTATTATTATTATTATTATTATTATTATTATTATTATTATTATTATTATTATTATTATTATTATTATTATTATTATTATTATTATTATTATTATTATTATTATTATTATTATTATTATTATTATTATTATTATTATTATTATTATTATTATTATTATTATTATTATTATTATTATTATTATTATGCTTTTTATTTTTTCTAGATTACGCATCACTCTAACCCTTAGGACGTAGAACAGCGCCTCAACCCACCACTTAAACCCGAACCATCAATCTCGATGTACTCATGTCAATGCTAACCCGGACTAGTCAGAAACTTATCCAAGATGACAGTGGACTATAAGCGTGTGGAATCTAATGACTATGAACGGTAAATATATATCAAAACAACCAAGGGATAAACGGTATACATAGAGATATGGATACTTGGTACTGAAACGTAAGGGGTGAGTGCAACTATAGATCATGCCTTCAAACACAACTACTCGACTAATCGGTATCCAATAGACTTCTAAGCAAACCTAGACTATTGTTCACGATTCGAAAAGATCGCAAAACAATGACTAAACTCGAAAATTCGTACCAGGTATCCATCTATTATTCCTAATCCTAATCCTAATCGCAAATATGTCACTCATAAAAGAATAAAATCATATCACTCAAAAGGAAGAGTACCCCCCCCCCCCCAAAACCTAACTGGAAAACATTCCCGGGGTCCGAGTACCCGCATGCCAAAAATTCGAGAAAATATAAGAAATAAGAACGAGTACACCTGGTGTATTTTGCTTTCTCGAATTTGTGATACATCCGAATTTGTGATACTCTCTTGCTCTAATGCGGGTGTTATCGTGAAGGACATGTGATGAGAATCATGCAACGCAAAAGATAGAGAAGAAAGTACTACATCAATAAGTCCGAAATAGCGTACATAAGCGCGAAAACAAAAAAAGAAATAAAATAAGAAAATGGGTCCATAAAACAAGAAATAGAAAAAGAAAGAAAAGGAAAAAAGGAAGAATGGTGGCCTAATCCTCTTCCTCTCCACCGTGGGTGGCCGGAGGGTCTGCTGGCTCCGCGGATGCTCCTTCCCCAAGTGGGAAGTAAAATGACTGCAGCTCGTATGGGATGTGCGGGCGGTATGGGATAGCGCCAGTGTGGTAGTCCTGCAGGATCGGCACGTACGGCCGCTGATAGTGCTGCATGCTGAGGTGTTGGAATCTGCGAACGTACTCAGTGAGATAGTACGTGTGCTGAATGGACTGCTCCTGAAATTGTTGTTGCTCCGCATATGTCGCCGCCTCAAGGTCGTACCTCTGCTCCATAAAAGACTGATATCTACTCTTCTCCGCAATATACCTGAGAACGTCAGAGACACCTTCAATGGAAGGGAAGTTAGAGCGGTGATGACGGTAGTCTGGGCGGGTATGAGAGTGAGCGGCGTGTCAGCTGCACTGTCTAGACATCGAAGGTCCTGGTGCAGCGGCTGGAGCTAGATCTACCTCACCTAGTCCCGGGCCAATGTGTCTGTTGGCTGGGTCAATCCTGAAATGTATGCCCTCCTCGTCTAATCCCGGCATCTGAATCTCATGTCGGTCGAATTCTAAGTTTCCACCGTGTTCATCCTTGTAGCTCCATATGACTCT
This sequence comes from Gynandropsis gynandra, assembly GCA_036759665.1. Lineage (NCBI taxonomy): Eukaryota > Viridiplantae > Streptophyta > Magnoliopsida > Brassicales > Cleomaceae > Gynandropsis > Gynandropsis gynandra. The sequence continues at coordinate 18,919,195 of CM071861.1, forward strand.
GTACCGCTCGATCGATATTGCCATTCGGTTGAGCAAGTTCTGAAGGTTCAGCTGGGCTCCTCATTAATATTATCCTCTATCAAGATACCAAGATTTATCCCGACTCTTCGTGCTATCATCGTAACAATCCCACCACACATAATCTTCATGTCCGTGCTGCGTTTCTTGGTGGCAATGTCGTAGAAGTGCCGCATAACTAGTGATGCCAAGTCGACGTCTAGTATGTCCCACTCGTCAACACCGAAGCCTGTGTGTACCACCCGCCTAAGGTATGCCAACTCCCTGTGGTTGACTCCGTCTTGTGCTCCTTTTCCTAGGATAGAGGAGACTAGGAAATAGTTAAAATACCTTAGGGCGAGATGGCGTATGTGGCTGGCTTTGGACCTTGTCGAATAATCACCATACGCTATCTGGGCCCAGAATTGCGCTTGACGGCTCCTGTTGTGCTCGAGCATTTTCGTGAAGTTGCAGTGCGGGGCATCAAGCACGATAGCGAACTGTCGCGCGCTAAACCGATAGTTCTGTCCCAGTAGACGGAACTCCATAAATGCTCGTTCCCGATCTTCTGACTCGGGGAAGAATGTCGTGTACGACGCAAAAAATTCTGCAGTAAGGTTGTGGTACGTGTACTCCTGTGTGTCCCGCAATCCCGTCCATCCCAACGTGTTGAAGATGGCGTCGACGTGCTCCTCGATTTGGAGGGCACTCATGGCTTCCGAGGATAGGAAGCGGGATGGGAATATCCGCGGCTCTAGCTTGGTGAACCTCTACTTCTGACCGGACAAAAAGGTTGTTGTCCCGTAGTTGTATTGCTGATGAGATGTCGTGATTGGCATGTACGGCGTTAGTTCCGTGATGGCATCCAAATTTGTTGGCCATCCGTGTTCCGGATTGTAGGCATCAGATCGGCTTTTCTTCGACCTTTGGAATAGCTTCGGGGCCATCTGCAAAACAATCAAAGAAGAAAAATAAGCGTTAGTCATAGTTTGCAAAGTACCTGCTCGGGTAGATAGTCTTGCCCGCTCGGGCTTTAATTCAACCAAAATATCCCATATGTATCGCCCCACTCGGGGGAAATCACAGCCCGATCGGGCTCGAATTCACGTTGCCCGATCGGGTGCAAACCCTAGCCCGATCAGGTTGAGTCGTGAAATCACGAATTGCAGTTCGTTTTCGACAATCAATCCGCAAATTCACCCTAAATTCCTCTCTAACCAGGCCTAATTCTAGTCCATAGCATTCCACAACACAAAATAATCCATGTAAATATCTGGAATTCGAAGGAAATTTGAGATTTTTCAGGGTTTTTCGCTAGAGAGGAGGGAGAGGTTATTTCAAGTAACCGAGGGTCGAATTTCGTGATGACGGGCCGGCGGCGATGGGAAGGGCGGCAGCGTGCTGAGCAAACTCCGGCGGATGTCGCGGCGTGAAGGGTTGCAAATGGGGTAGCACGCTCGGGTCGAGTTTCGTAGTGAGAATGGTCGCTCGGGTTACTCGAAATAAAAGACCTATCTGTGCAAAAGATGCACGGTGCCCGCTCGGGTCCTCTGAATTCGCCTGATCGGGCGTCATTGAGTTTTGACCTAGCCCGCTCGGGTGGAGGATGTTTGCCCGACCGGGCATTGCTGCAAAACCGAAAAATTTCGAGAAAAACCATGCAGCAAAAATCAATAAGACCACTAAAATTCATAAATCCTAAGAAAAATTGTCCATATCTAGAAAAAGAGTTCGAAAATAGAAATAAGACGAAAATGTCGAAAAAGGATACGGGGCTCGGGTTGCCTCCCGATAAGCGCTTGTTTAAGGTCGTGAGCCTGACCAAAGCGTTCTACTCTTTAGGTGGACGTCCTCGACGTCGTCGTGTGCATAGCGTCTCGCGTGCAATATGTGCTCGATAAGGTGCGGCGCGCGGATCAGTTGAGTTTCTTTCACGATCGGTAATGCCTTCCCTAAGATTGGTCATGATGCTCTCTAAGTTGGGTGCTAGATCGTGCTGTCCAAAAATTGTGGTCGAGCTGTTCTTAGGTCCGGTTGAGTACTCCATGAAACCGGTTAGGCGTTCGTCGCTTGTTTCCTTCAGCGTCTCCAGATATGTTTTGTGTGTGAGCCTTTGTGGTGAAGGCTTCATCTTTACCTTGGGTGCTTTATCAATGTCCCAATTGTGGGCTGGGCGTTTGGTGTAGCTTTTTGACATCTCAGGGTCATTTATGTATTGACTTACACCGCATTTAGCTCGGGTTGTGCGGAAGTCTCGGTCGGGGGATTCCTCCTTCTTTTCGTTGTTAAGCAGCTCGTTTGGTACTTCGTAATTTCCTTCCCCAACTGCTATGAGATTCATATCTAGGAATCTGTATTCTGAAATTCCTCAAAAACTTCCTCGGCTAAATCTTCAAAGATGCCTTCGGGGAACACAAAATCGATAGCGCACGGTTGCTCAAGTGTGTCCACTAAGCTGAATTCTACTTCCACCTCGGGTTTCTTCATGTGCTCATCAATATCCGTAGTCTTATCCAATGCCGTGTTAGATTCATCTCCTTTCTCAATTAACGAGGGATTTGGCTGATCTACCGTCTTACAATCCCTTAGGCAGATTTCGCTGACATGTTCACGAGGATTTATTTCTGAACTTCTCGATAGAACCTCTTGTGGTTGCGATGCCCCATGTGCAAATTCTGAAGCTTGCGTGTCCAGTTTTCTAAAGAAGTTGTCCATCTGCTCATTGGCGCTTTCTTGTTCCACTTCCACTCCCATAACCAAGTTGTTTCGATTCTCAAATACTTCAAGGAGGTGGGTAAACATGGCGGCACAATCGGGGGCTGTTCGGATTGGTTTGGGTGTGGGAGAGGCACATATGACTGATAGCTCTGAGTTTGGGGCTACGTCCATGGCTGAAAGTTCCCAAACGATTGCTGTGCATTCAACGTACTCTCGTTGTTCCTGTATGGGAAGTATGCATGATCGCAACATCCGTGATTGTATGTATTCCCGAAAGGCCGATTGTAACTATCGTAGATCTCTTCTTCATACCCCAAGCGTTTTGTTCCCATGATTGCTCTGAGTAATGCGGATGGTATAAGTCAGAGAGCATACGAAAAAACTTCGGAAAGTTGATATTTTAATTCAGCTATGTCGGCACATGAAGAGTTGAAGTTGTTCATGTTACCTCGCAAAATAGAGAACACCAAATTCGATTAAGCTTCGAGAGGTAAAGAAAAATTTGACCCCAAAAGAAAGAAAAAAACAAAAGCAAAAATACAAAAAACAAAAGAAGACTCCGGAAAGGACTAGATCTTAATCTAGCTAATTCCTAGTCTAGGTCGTAATTAGTCCCCGGCAACGGCGCCAAAAACTTGATGCGTGGAAATTCAAGCAATAATATTTCCACGACCACTCTACCGCAAGTATACAGTTCGTGTAGTACCAGGGTCGAACTCTAGGGACTAATGCAGACTTTTCTAAGAATGTAACTAAACTAAGACGGGATGAAATAGATGAAGGCGTGGTGTAAAACTCTAAAATACTAAACTAAATGACGGCAGCGATAGAAGAATGTGGAAGACTTGACGATGAAGAACACTACGGCTTTCAGGATACCGGGAATCGCAAGGATGTAACAACTAAGGATCATAAACATATCGAATTATCTTGATAACGGGAAATTCATGCTCTATGATGAGGAGTGATTCTGCCGAGCCTAAACCTTCTAACCATAATTACGTGCAATCCTACCTTCCAGCAGCAATTAAGTCGTGACTACGGCAGCGTTAAGGGCACAATCTTAATTCCTAAGCCGATTAACCGACCGGTCAGATTCTCATTAATCGAACTTAACCTACAATCAACGGTTCCGGATTCATACTTTAACCTTCCAGCAAAATACGAATTCCTAAGTTACTGAGCGGGCAACACTAGTATAAGTGTTTACGATGTTGATTATAGAACCGAATATCAAGACAAATACGATAGATCTAAGCATTAACACAAAAATTGTACATCCGTTATAAATCCAATTTCCCTAACCCATAGTTGGGAATCTACTCACTCATGAAGTTTACTGTCAATGGAGATAACACAACCCTAAACATGATAAAACTAGGAAATCCGATGCCTCGATCTTCCCTATCGTGGTACCGATGTACGGATTGATGCTTCTCTCCTTCTCCAGCATCTCCCGAGCCTTTTCTGATGATTTCCAAGCCTTTCCTTGCCCTAGTCGTCGCCCCCTTGTGTCTGGATCTAATCTCCTCTTTTGTTTTGCTCGTTCAAACTTTAAAAGTAGGTTATTGCGAGAAAGGCGGCCCGCTCGGGCACATATTTTACCCGATCGTGCAGAGTTCAGCCCGATCGTGTAAAGTGTTCAGCTCGATCGGGCATCAGCACCCGAGCGTGTGGTGTACTAGCCCGGGTTGTGTAAACTCTCGGGGATTTTCAGGAATAAATGCCGCCCGAGCGGGTACCGTGTTGCAGCCCGATCGGGTATGGTCACCCGATCATTTTGTCTTCATGCCCGGGTCGTATAGATTGTTGTAATTATCCCCGTAGCTTTTGCCCGAGCGGGTAGCCTCAGTGCCCGAGCGGGCACTCTTCATTTCATGCCTTAGCTCTTTTCCGCTTGATGCTCGGGTGTTCCACTATGTTCTATGGCTTGAATTTGGCTCCGAGCTAATTGTATCTTCAATATATGCAGTTTGATTCAGGAATTTGCCTTTTTACGCTCATTTAGGCCTTGTCGCCTTAAAACCTGAAAACCAATAAAAAGAGCGTATATAAAGAACAATCGTATCGGAATTGTAACTCGTGCTATGAAATCTATGCGAAAATGATGCGAATACCTAGCCTAAAACTGATACACTCTACGTATTATCAGTGTTCCATCCCATATCTCGTCATTTCTGCCCACGGTTTTTCAATGTTTCAATCACTTATATGAGGCCCTGCAATCACAGATAAAGAGTCTCGAGTACCATAACTCGAGATAGACACCAAATAGCTTATTGGAAGAAATAAAAAAATAAAAAACAAGAGTAAAGAGATGGAGAAACGTTACAAATGGGAATGCTAGTGCTTTGTGAGTGACGCATGTCTCGGTTTGGCGAAATGTCTCGGGACGAATATTCGTACTTGCTCCGACGAGCATCTTTTTAATGTTTAAACCTGATTTACCATAGTTAACATGGCCGACCTGATAGGCATTACCTCAATGCTGCCCCAACACTTGTTCATCCGCATCTTATTTCCTATAGAAACTAAAACATGTACTAACATAAGTAACTCTGAAAAATTTCAAGAAAACAAGGAGAACGTGAGTTTGGGTTTGGTTCCTAGATTCTCCCTTGCGAAAGAAAAATTTATCCAATGTCCACGCACGCACTAGTACGTTTATCTTTGGAGACTTCATTTAGGCGAGAGGAACCATTTACCTCTACCATCAATCGATTGAGCTTTTTTGGGGTCAAGGTCGCTCTCGTCAATCATTCTCTATGTTTCCTTTTTCACTCCTCCGAAAAATTGTTGTCCACGATTCATGGAATTAGTTATGCAAATATAACTCCATAAAATAATATGCTCCAAAAGAATAAAAAATAAAAGAAATCCCAAGGTTAAAAAAAGGAAAAAAATAGTATGTAAATAGAAAAAGGTTCGGGTTACCTTTCGAAAAGTGCTCGTTTATGATCCAGAGCTTGACTGTGTTGTCGGATTTTGATCAGGCTTTCAGGAGTGTTTCATTTCGCTCGTGTTGTGGTTGTGGTAAGCTGGGCAACTTGTGTATCCGACACTTTGAGATGAGTGTGGATTCCTTTATTTGTTGTCCAATCATTCGCTTGGATTCATCATGATCAACCTTATTTCCCCAGAGCTCCACATTGTGAGTCTTATGCTCCTACATAGTTGCGAGAACATAGTCTTTATCTCGTTTCCTGCCTTCGATTGGTGCATCGCAAAAGGAGCTCCCCTCTGCTGGTATACCAGTTTGTGTTTTGCCCATTTATTTCGGAAGTTCTCGTTCTGAGGTGGTTTTACGAATGACTATGGCTGAAAACTCCCCTATCGTGGATTCTACACGTTGATGATAATTTTGTAGGAGAAATTGGGGCGATTGCTCCAACCCCAATTGTACATGTTTGAATAAGGATTATTCAACCTCAAATCCACCATATAAACCTCATATCGATTGCCTTGATGCCCTTGAAAATCCAAAGATGCTGCTTCTCCATGCTTCATGTTAACCTCTTTTGCTCGTTCGCCATCTTCTCCATAAGCTGCATTGATCCAGATGTGAATGTCCTCTCAGAGTCCCTCAAGGAAAGTGAAGATGAAGTATTTCTGATCCATCCCATGGTGTGGGAATGTGCACATGTAGCCATTGAAAAGCTTCCACACCTCGTATAAAGTCTCACCATCCTCTTCAGTGAAGGAATTTATCTTTTTCTCGATATCTATGTTTTATACGGTGGGAAGAAACATATCATGAAGTACTCCTCAAGCTTACTCCATGTTGGAGTTGGCACCATTGTATAGAGCCACTCATGCATCTTGTCCATGACTGAGTCACATAGAATCTTGAACCTCGTTAGGTGGAGGTTTGAGTCCTCGTTAAGGCATCCTCTAAACGCGATCTGATTCAACATCTGCAGAAACGATGTTGAAGCTAAAATTGTCTATGATCGTTGTTTGGGCACCAAATGCAGGACAAGAATTGCGTAGAGGCTGTATATGCCCATAAGTATCCTGCTTTAGAACCACATTCTTGGTGTTTTTGCCATCTCCCTCCACATTGCTTTCTTCTGAGTTGTTTGTTGTGGTCCTCTCAATTTTGGGGTCGAGTGTTGCAAGTTCAGAACTACCAACTCTATGGGTCATAAACCAAGTACCTCTAATAAACAAAATAAAAAATAGGATGTCAGTAGCATACAAAAACTAAAACAAAAAAATTAAAAATATACAAATAAGATACAAGAAAAAACATAAACAAGAATACAAACAAAAAATATTACCTAGATTCGTGAACTAAACTAGAAACCTTACCACTAGTCCCCGAAAATGGATAAAAAATTGATGGTTAAATCTAGGTGTGACCGAAACTTTATCCAAGTTTTACAATTGATAACCTAGAGTAGATACGTGTCATGTAGTACATGGGTCGAAAATAGGGACTACGTGTGACTTAATCTAATCTTCTACGAAAATCAGGGTCATAAAAACATATAGGATATGTGTGTGTGTATGTGTTTGTGTGTGTGAATAGATAAATTAATGTAAGCTGCTATCTATGTACGAGTTGAGACAGTGTTGTTAGACTCCATTACTATTGTGTGTATGCAAACTAGCAAATCCGGATCAACTGACTCTCTAGTGCAAACCCTATCCAAATATATAGGCTACTAACGTCTTTGCCTAATTACCTATGCATCAAACGAAATTAATGAACATACATGCTCTCACATTGCAGACTCCAACTCAATATATAGATCATTGCGCGATGACCTATATACCGAAAGCTTTGTCATTTGATGTCCTCACTTCTACACAGATTAATCTGTTGTTAAATGATTACTCATACCTATCTATTGTGCTAGATCTAGCGTAATTTGATATCTCCACCTGAATTAAAAAAACCAACAATCAATTTACGAGATCCTTCATGAACCAAAAGAATAAAGCATGCAAAAGATCATGGAATTAAGAAAGTGGTACTCTGATTTAAATTCGTTAAGATCACATACACAATACTCTAATCTATAGTGGGGATCAATCCTATAGATTTGTATCATCGAGCTAAATTCCAAATAAAAATGAAAAAAAGAAAAGGGTTAGGAATCCTCAATCGAACTATCTCGATTTATTGGAACCATTGCGTTGCCTTCAATATGTTCGTACTAGTTGTCCAACTCTTGGTGTGATCCGAAAAAATTCTTCACTCTTCAGGCACAGTCATAAAGTTTTTCTTCTTTTTTGGTTGCCCTAGAGTTGTTTTCCTCGTACAGATCCATCCTCTCCCCTTCTTTTTCTTAGAAAACCGTCCTTGTTTTAAGTTTTTTTCATTAATATGCTTAGTCGAGCAACCCTTTTTTCTATTTCAGATGGGTTTCTCGGTTGAGCAAAGAACCGCTCATGTCGAGAGTTTTCTCTGGACCAAAAGATACCTCCCGATGGATGGAAGCTCGGTCAAGTAGCCTTGAGCTCAGGTTGAACGAATCTACTAGATGAAATTTCAAGTTTCGCAGCGACCGAGTGAATGACCCCTCTACCTAAGCAAATTCTTTGAACATTTTTTAGAATGGAGTTTAGTACACTCGATGGAGCATATTTACTGCTTGGGTCAAACATTTTCATTGGGATTTTCTCGTAAGCTCGTTCTTGTGCCTAAATTTTCTATGTTTTCCTAATGTGCGCTCCTTAGTCCTTATTACCTACAAGATAACAAAAATGACCCAAAAGGCATAAAAACGAAGTAAAAATATGCAAAACGATATAAAAATGTATGGAAAATCGTAGAGTAAAATAGGTGTGATAATAGACATTGTCGTTAGTCCACTCTAGAATTCAGAATGGATTGTCTCTTCTTTGTTATAGCTTTGAACTTCATTTATTAGGGACCCTTTCTAGTCTTAGGTGTAACCACACCATTCTCCTTTGTGGAACATCGTATTTTCTTGGCTTACGTTGGCTTGTTTGACATATTGTTCGGTTATGTGCCTTATGTTGGCTTGTTTTCTAGGACGTCGAAGTCGAAGAGGGATGGCTTTCTACTTAGACCCAGGCTGCCTATGGCACACTCATAAGGTCTTGTAACCTTAGCAGAATGAAGAGGTGCATCATTGAAGAACATTTTTCTCTTTTTATTTTTACTGAAGAATACGCATCACTCTAACCCTTAGGACGTATAATAGCGCCTCAACCCACCACCTAGACCCGAACCATCGATCTCGATATACTCATGTCAATGAAAACCTGAAATAGTTAGAAACTTATCCAAGGTGACAGCGGAGTATAAGTGTGTGGAATCTAATGATCAATGAACGCCAATATATCAAACAAAGCAAAGATCAGTCGGTATACACGGAGATATGGATACTTGGTACTGAAACCTAGGAGATGAATGCAAATATAGATCATGGTTTCAAGCATAACTACTCAACTAATTGGTATCCAAAAGACTTCTAAGCAAACCTAGACTATTATTCATGATTCGAAAAAGTCGCACAATAATGACTAAAACTCGAAAATTTCATGCTCGATATCCATCCGCTTATTCCTAAAGATAACAAAAAAAATCAATAATCAAATCCTAATCACATGCATGATACTTGACGAGTACTCCCCCAAACTTGAATGAAACACCGTCTCGGTGTTCAAGACCTAAGAGAATCTCGTATACCAAACTACGGGAAAATAAGGGTTGGAACGTGTGCACCTTGTGTATCTTGCAATCCCAAGTTGGTGATGTGGCTGGACGTTGTTTGCATCTCCTCCTCAATGATGATATTGACTTTGGAAAACCAGTGAAAAAGAATCACATAGTCCAAAAGAAGGAATACTAACCCACCGAGTACATCAATGTGAAAAGAATAAGAATAGGTTCGAAAATGAAATAAAAAGAAAATGCAAAAGTCGGGTTGCCTCCCGATAAGCGCTTGTTTAAGGTCACGAGCCTGACCAAAACCTTCTACTCACTAGGTGGACGTCCTCGACGTCGTTGTGTGCGTAGCGTCTCACGTGCATAGTGTGCTCGATAGGGCGTAGCACGGGGATCAGTTGAGTTCCTTGCACGATCAGTCATGTCTTCCCTAAGATTGGTCATGATGTTCTCTAAGTTGGGGGCTCGATCGTGCTGTCCAAAAATTCTGGTCGAGTTGTCCATAAGTCCAATTGTGTACTCCATGAAACGGGTTAGGCGTTCGTCGCTTGTTTCCTTAAGCGTCTCCATAAATTTTTTATGCGTGAGCCTTTGTAGTGAAGGCTTCATCTTCACCTTGGGTGCCTTGTCAATGCTCCAATTGTGTGCTGGACGTTTGGTGTAGCTTCTCGGCATCTCGGGGTTGTTTATGTACTGATTTGCACCGCATTTAGCTCGGGTTGTGCGGAAATCCCGGTCGGAGGGTTCCTTCTTCTTTTTGTTGTCAAGCAGCTCGTTTGGTACCTTGTATAATCCATCTCCAGCTGCTATGAGATTCATATCTAGGGAATCCGTATTCCGAAATTCCTCACAAACTTCCTCGGCTGAATTCTCAAAGATGCCGTCGGGGAACACGAAATCGATAACGCACGGCTGCTCAAGTGTGTCAATTAAGCTGAACTCTACTTCCATCTCGAGTTTCTTCTTATGCTTATCAATGTCAGTAGCCTTATCCGCTGCGGTGTTAGATTCTTCTCCTTTTTCAAATATCGAGGGATTTGGCTGATCCACCGTCTTCATGCATTGACGTTGTGGGATTGGCGATGGAGGTGGCCTCGGATCAAGTTTTACGTACTTTGGTTCCTCTTCCTCCTCAAGCTTCTCCTTAAGCTTGTTAACAGCCGTTTCCGCTAATGTGATAGATGCTTCACCCTTTTCAGACATTGAAGTAGGTTGATCCACCGTCTTACAATTCTTTAGGCAAATCTCATTGACATGCTCACGAGGATTTGTTCCAGAAGTTCCCGATAGAAGCTCTTGTGGTCGTGATGCCCCTTGTGCAAGTTGTGCAGCTTGCGTGTCCAATTGTCTAAGGAAACCATCCATCAGCTTATTGGCGCTTTCTTGTTCCGCTTTCACTCCCATGAAAAAGTTGTTTTGATTTTCTAGTACTTCAAGGAAGCGGGCGAACATGGCGGTAACGTCGGGGTTGCTTCTGGTTGGTTTGGCTGTGGCTCAGGCGCATATGACTGATAGTTCTAAGGTTGGGGCTTCGTCCATAGCTGAAAGTTCCCCAATAGATGTTGTGCATTCAACATACCATCGGTGTTCCTATACGGGAAGTTTGGGTGATCGCTCCATCCATGATTGTATGTATTCCCGAAAGGCTGATTGTAACTCTCGTAGATCACTTCTTCATACCCCCAAATTTCTTGTTCCCATGATTGCTCCGAGTAATGCGGATGGTATGAGTTAGACAGCATATGACGAAATTCGGAAAGTTGATCTTTTACTTCAGCTATATCGGCACACAAAGAGTGGACCTTGTTCATGTTACCTCGCAAAATAAAGAACACAAAATTCGATTAAGCTCCGAGAGCTAAAAGAAAATTTGACCCAATAAGAAAGAAAATAAAAGCAAAAAAAATACGGAAAACAAATAAAGACTCCGAAAAGGACTATATCCTAGTTCAAAAGTATCCTAACTCTAAAGTCGTAATCAATTCCCCTGCAACGGCGTCAAAAACTTGATGTGGTTAATCTCATGTAATAATTTACCTAGACTAACGCTTCCGCAAGAATACGGATCATATAGTACCAGGGTCGAACACTAGGAATTGATGCAACTCTAAAGCTAGTAAACTAATGAATAAGACGTGTGAAATCGATAAGTGATGGGAATGCGAATGCGACTAAACTAAACTAGTTAACAGGATAAACTCAATGACTAAACACCACGGGTTTCGAGAGATGCACGATGATGCAACAAAGTTCTAACAAGATCATGGTTATAGATATCATTACGTATTTAGGGAAATTCAAGCCCTTTCCTACGGAATGACTCTCCCGATGCCTAAACCCACTATCTAGCATGCGTACTACCAATTTTCCAATTGTGTAATCTCACCTACTAGATGCATTAAGATCGCTATCCTAATTCCTAAGTTCAATCAATCGACCGGCCAAAGTTCTAAATCAATTGAGACTACATATCATGGCTACGTTCCAAAATTCAATTCATCTCCCAATGCAATTAGATTTTTATAGACATTCATTCAAGTAGCCAACAAGAACAAAAGCATTACGAACAACCAATCAATCCGAAACGATCAAATATTATAACCAAGCATTAAGAACAAAACTTCATTAGAAATCCGCAAAGCTCTCTAACCCATGGCTGTGGATCTACTCAAACATGAATTCAGCAAAAGAATCGCAAAAGATAACTATATTCGACATAGATAAAGAATGAGATCCCTCCATATTCTATTATCGACGTCTTCAATAGCTCCTCCACGCTCCGACTACTTCGCTCTGTCCTTCTCTCTCTCTCTCTTTGTGTGTCTTTGAGTGTCCCTTTTCGTGTCTGGTTCGTCTCCTAGCCCTAGATGGCTTATTTTCCTTTTAATTGCCCGTTCAAACAATTTCAAACTAGGTTGTTGCAGATTTGGCGGCCCGCGCGGGTACAACTCTTGCCCGGTCGTGCAAAAGGCAGCCCGAGCGTGCACAATATCAGCCCGAGCGGGCTTGCTTGCCCGACCATGTGGTCTACCAGCCCGAGTCGGGCATGGTTTCGGGGATTTTCAGTCCTAATTGCGCAACCTCAGCCCGAGCGAGTCCTCTCCATGCCCGAGCATGTAGTCCATCAATTTTTGTTTCCGCTCCTTCGGCTCGATGCTTGAGTGTTCCATTTGGATCCGTGGCCATGCATATGTTGTATCTTGTCATTTAATCACATTTTCGGGGTGGAATTGCCCTAATCACTCGTGTTTTGCTTCATGTCTTCGTTTCCTATACAAAATACGAAATGGTAGAAGAAATCCTCGAATAACCTCAATAAATCAGTAAAATCCAAGAAATCTAATCAAAACTAAACCTAAGAATCATGTAAATACTACGATGGATTACATGTTAACATAAGACCTCCATTTAGGTGTTGTCGTATAAAGTCTCGTCTCCGAGTTAGCTAGCCCGCGAATATCGGACGCAGCCGTTAGTCCGCAAGTCTCCTCAACGGTCCGCATATCCGCGTCCTCGTAAGCACCACGTGCGTCCTCGTCAGCATCCCGTACATCCTCTTCAGCATCCCGTGCATCCACGTGATTTTCTTTCCCGTTCAACCCATCCGTTCTGTCCATCCGTTTGAGGCTTGCTTTCTTTGTGATATCCTCATCAAGCTACCCTATGGTTAACGTCATACTTCTTAAGGGGGACCTCGAATTTTCTAGGAATAAAATGTGAGTCTCCATCACTAATGACCACTCTAAGGACACCAAAACGAGGACAAATGATTTTCTTGAAGAATTTCATAACCACCTTAGAATCATTAGTCGGCGCAGCCATAGCTTCTAACCATTTAGACACATAATGTACACCTACCAAATACATTGATTACCTCATGAAGATGGAAAAAGGTCTCATGAAATCTACACCCCATACATCAAAGAACTCTACATAAAAAATCTAATTTTGTTGTATCTCATTCCTCTTACCTATATTCCCTGTTCTTTGACATCGATCACAAGAGTAAATGTACTTGTGGGCATGTCTGAAGATAGTAACCAAATAAAAACCTTCTTGTAGTATCTTTGAAGCGGTCTTGGACTTGATGAAGTGGCCTCCATAATCTGATCCATGGCAATGGAAGAGAATACTCTTTACCTCTTCCTCGGGGATGCATCTCCTGATGACCCCATCCTTGCATCTCTTGTAGATAATTGGATCGTCCCAATAGTAGTGTTTGACGTCAGCAAAGAATTTCTTGTGCGCATGAAAAGAGAATACGACGCACAATATATCGCTCAAAATAAAATTGACAAAAAATTATCATACCAAGGAGCGGGTTTACCTGAGGTAAGTATGCAAATGATGTCGTCTCTCAAGGAGTCATCGATGGGTCTCTTGTCCTCCACGATGATGCGAGAGAGGTGATCTACAACAACGTTCTCTAACCCCTTTCTATCTCGAATCTTGAAATCAAACTCTTGCATGAGAATGATCCATTGTATAAGGCGTGGCTTTGTGTCCTTCTTCCCTAGGAGGTACTTGAGTGCTGCGTGGTCCGTGTAGACATTTACCATTGAGCCAACCAGGTATGATTTGAACTTATCAAAGGCGAAGGCAAAGACAGGGAGCTCCTTCTCGGTTGTGACATAGTTGATCTGAGCGTTGTCTAAGGTCTTGCTAGCGTAGGAGATGACATGAGAAATCTTGTCTCTCCGTTGTTCTAAAACAACCCTAACCACATAGTCGCTAGAATCACACATGATTTCGAATGGTAAGCTCCAATCCAGTGGTTGAATCATAGGTGCTGAAACCAATGATCTCTTGATCTTGTTGAAGGTGTCATGGCATTCCTTGGAGAACTCGAATGTAGGATCCTTGGCCAACAACTTCGTTAATGGTTTTGTGATCTTAGAGAAGTCTTTGATGAACCTCCAATAGAAACCGACATGCCCTAAAACACTGCTAATCTCCTTGATGAAAACCAATGGAGGAAGCTTCTCAATTACCTCAATCTTGGCTTTAACTACTTCTATGCCTCTCGATAAGATCATGTGTCTTAAAACAATCCCTTCTTTCACCATGAAGTGGTAAGGACTAGATTGACTTACTCACATTGCTGCAACACTCTAGAAAGGATAAGAAGGCAATCTTCAAATGTAGAGCCATAAACGGAAAAATCATCCATAAAAACTTCCATAATATGCTCAATTAAATCAGAAAAATTGCCATCATGCAACGCTGGAAAGTAGCCGGAGCATTGCAAAGGCCAAAAGGCATACGACGGTAGGCGAACGTCCCATAAGGGTATGTGAAAGTTGTCTTCTCCTGATCATGTGGGTGGATGTGAATCTAGAAGAAATCAGAATACACATCCAAGTAGCAAAAGTAGGCGTGATGTGCTAAGCGTTCTAGCATTTGGTCAATGAATGGGAGAGGGAAGTGATCTTTCCCTGTAGCTTTGTTGAGCTTGCAGTAATCTATACACATACTCCATCCCGTGATCGTCCTTGTTGGAATAAGCTCGTTGTTCTCATTGCGCACTACCGTCATTCCTCCTTTCTTTGGCATGACATGCACGGGGCTCACCCATTCGCTTTCCAAGATATGATAAATGATACATGCGTCCAAAAGTTTTAGGGTCTCCTTTTTCACCACCTCTTTCAAATTCGGGTTCATCCTCCTTTGGGCTTCGATGAATTGTTTGTGGCTGTCCTCCATGTGAAGTCTATGCATGCATAATATAGGTCTCAGACCCTTGATATCGTCGATGGTGTATCCGATCATTCTCTTATGATTCTTTAGGAGAGCGAGTAGCTTTTGTGTCTCATCTTCGCTCAAGTTAGCATTCACAATAACAAGGTATGTATTATTACATCCAAGATACTCATATCGAAAAAAAAGAAAGGAGAGGTTTGAGCTCGAGTTTAGACGCCTTCTCCACTGGGAAATCAGCATGTGCTTCACACAGAATCTCCTCGTGTGGGGCATCTCGTAATGCCTCAATAGAACTCATGAATTCTGTATTGACCTCGGCTTCTTCGTCTGTGAGTCATGTGTCCTTGCAAACTAGTGTTTAGCATATCTCTAGAGGATCAAAGATACTTACTTGATCAAGCGTGTCACTCGCCAAGTCTTCCAACAAAACAAATCTAAAACAAGACTCCTTGAAGGAGGGTCCGTTCATAGAGTTGGACCAATTGAACTTTATCTTCTTGTATCTGACACGTAGAGAGAGCTTCCTTTGTTGTACGTCTGTCATGGCACCTGCAGTGGCTATCTGGATATCTTATCGAACAATCCACGAGTTGTTGAGATATCTTACTAAGCTTGAGCTCTCTGAAGTTCATCCGCTTGTAGACCGAATGTTGCATGAGGCTCATGCTTGCTCCTAAATCGCATAGGGCATTGTGAATGTCGATGTCCCCTATGGTGCATGGAAAGGAGAAGCTTTCGGGGTCCTTCAACTTTGAAAGCAGCTTGTTTTGAAGAATGACGCCTAATTCCTCGGTGAGTGATACTGTCTCACTCTCTTCGATACGCCTCTTGTTGGATAGAATCTCCTTGAGGAATCTGGCATAGTAGTCATTTGTTAGAGGGCTTCCATGAACGGTATGTTGATGTGGAACTTCTTGAGGATCTCTACACACTGTCCGTTAAGGAAACGATATAGGAGGTTTGTACGCCGGTGGAGAGACATACGGCTTTTCTAGAGCCGGTTCAGCCTCTTCCATGATTGAGATGCCTTTGCCTTTAACCACAGAATTTTTAGGCTTCCCAGGTAGTGTTCTGGGACCCCGAGAGGATGAGGCAGACTGTTGCGGTATCGAATTTTCTAGCATCTTCACATGTATTTTGAGCTCATTAATCGTTGCCCCCATATCTGAATTGAGTTTGGGTTGAATCTTGTTGCTACCTTTGCTCCTTGATGAATTCAAGCATTACCACCTCAAGGCTTGATGAAGGAGCCTGAGGAGGTTGAGGAGCTTGCTGAACTTGCTAGAATTTCTGGGTACCTTGTTGGTACGATTGCGGCTTCTGTTGAAATCACGAGCACTTCACCGGTTGAGTCGTCCGGTAAGATAAGTTTGGGAGGTTCCTCCAGTTCGGGTTGTTAGTGTTCCTGAATTGCATGTTTCCTTGCTGCTGGGCATAATTCATATGCTCCATATCATCTTGCATCGTGCATTGATAAGCTACATGCTCCGTATCTCCGCAGTTTACACAGTACATGGTATTTGCATTGCCCATTGCTCTGCTCTGGTTTACCTAGTAGACACCTCTTGTCTTGTTCGACATACCCCTCGTTGTGGACCGCATAGTGTGGTTCATGGCAAGGTTATCGATCAGCTCATATGCTTCCTCTACACTCTGATCCATGAGTGATTCTCTAGCACCATTATCCAACGCGTTCTGTGCTCAACTAAGATCCCATTGTAGAAAGTTTGGATAACATACCACTGCTCTGTAGTAGGTCCTTATACCTTCCCCAAGCCTCAAATAAAGTTTCCCCTTCTCTGCATCTCAATGTGGTAATTTCTCCCCTCATCTGAATCATCCTGCTAGGAGAGAAGAACTGTGATAGGTATAAAGTGTAGATCTGGTCCTAGGTAGTGATGGAACCAACGGGAAGAGATTGCAGCCATGTTTTTGCATGTCCCCCGATTGAGAAGGGGAAGAGTCGCAACAAAATTGCATCCCTCGAGACTCTATGTATCTTGCATATCCCAAATAGCTCTAGGAAATCTGTGAGGTGTTGATGGGGATCTTCATAGTTTTCACCCATAAATTGCTTCTGATATAGCATATTGATCATGGTAGGATTGATCTGAAATTGCTTTCTAGAACAAGTAGGTGTCCTTATTGCAGTTTGGACGTTGTTCATATTTGGTACCACATAATCTCGAAACCCACGTGGTGGAGGAGCCTGTGGCTCTCGCCACCGAAGTGATAGTTGTTGTTGATGTAACTGCACCACATTACCAATGGGTAACTGAGGTTGTCCGTGACCGTCGAATACAAAGTTCTAGTCTTCCATCTTTTCTAGATTGACCGATTCTGCTCTCCCTTTGTTCTCACCTTTTTTCAACTGTCTATAGGTTCACTCGATCTCAGGGTCGAAGTACCGTGAGATCTAGTCATACACCAACAAATGACAAGTAAAAGGAGTTAGGAAATAATAACAAAAAGAAAAGAAAACAAAAAAGAAAACAAAACTAGTATGACCCTATGTATGAATCTAAAACGTGTTGACAAATAGTCCTCAACAACGGCGCCAAAAACATGATGCGTTCCAAGTTAAATAAAATTAATCTAAACTACCATCAAGTGCAAGACACGTGTGTAGTACTCTAGGTGTCGATCCCACTGGGACTACACAAGACGAACTAAACTCAAACAAGGAATCAAACTTGCTACAAACAAATATGATTTTGAGATCAAATAATTAAAAGGAATAAACTAACGAGTTCTTGACAATGAAACAAACGTTCTAGGATACGGTTTCACCACAAGGCTTCTGAAACCAATAATCAATCAATCTAATCATGTATTCCCAATCAAGATATGTAAGCGGATGATCCTAATACGATTTTTACCCTCTTTACTATTCTACTTTCGTGACCTCGTCTCAGACAAATAATAAATAAACCAAAAAAGGGAATTACATTTATAAAAAAGAGGTTCCGGGATTGTCGAGGGCTAATCCCTTCTCCTAAAAAAATTACTACTAAGACGTGAGTTCGAAAAGAAACAAAATGAAAGAAATAGATAGCCTAAAGAGCATACAAATCAAATGAAACGAATTCCCGATTCAATCTTCCAATACCCCTCGAATGTCTCCTCCAAGATTGCTCCTCACGCGATGAAAAAACTCCAGGATTCCCCCGTATACCATCTTCTACAAAACTTGAGAACTACCCCCATTCAAATTCCATTCAAAAACCGAAAAAAGAATGTTTCCAAGACTATGCCTGATAACACGTAATCCGTTGTAGTTTTTATATCATTCGTAGGTCTAGTTTTGAGTAGATTATTTAGATTTCATTCATTTATCGAGTTTATTCGAGGATTTCATCTACATTTCGTGTTTTTCATAGGAAACAAAGACATGAGGAGAAACACAAGAGATTATGGCAATTTAACCCCGAAAACATAGTTGAGTGACAAGGTTCAACTTGTGCAAGGGCATGGACTCAAGTGAACATTCAAACACCGAGCGAAAGGAGCGGAAACAACATCTTAGGACATGCACGCTCGGGCATTGGAAGTGTGCCCGCTCGGGTAATTGATGCCAAGACAACCCCGTAGCTTTGCACGACTCGGGTGCTCAAGGAACATGTTCGGGCATGTGTGCCCGCTCGGGTGAAATTGGAGTGCCCGCTCGGGTTAATTGTCACCAAACACCCCCGTAGGTTTACACGACTTGGGCTGAAGAGGAACACACTCGGGCATAGGTGCCCGCTCGGGCTAAAATGGGTGTACGCGGTCAGGCACAAGGCCTCCACGAGCGGGTAGAAGCTGTGCCCGCTCGGGCCCTTGTTTATCTCAACTAACTCCTAAGATTTAGAACGGCCAAACTAAGAGAGATCTGATCTAGAAAAAAGAGTTTTCGAACCAGAAGAGAGGGGGGACGATTCAGAGACATAGAAGACACACT
>CM071861.1:18951033-18965735 GCA_036759665.1 Gynandropsis gynandra
AACCATGCGCTAATCGACGTCGGAGCAAGCATAAGCGTGCTACGATTGTCATTGTACGAGAAATTGGATCTTAAGGGTAGGATGGATCTTCGACCCACGCGAATGGCGCTTACCATGGCTGATCGGAGTGTTAGAATACCCGAGGGAATGCTGGAAGACGTACCGCTGCAAGTAGGAAAGTTCGTTGTCCCGGTTGATTTTGTAGTGTTGGATATGGAGGAGGACAAAAAAATTCCTATCATCCTCGGTAGACCGTTTCTTAATATGGCCAAGACAATCATACATTGTGCTGAAGGTAGACTCACGTTGAAGTTTGGAGATTAGGAAGTGGAGTTCAATTTGTAGACTCGGTATTCTACATAGACGTATTGGAGAGACTAGCCGAGGAAGTCATCGAAGAGTTTGGGACTTAGACAGCCTTGTATGGTAGACTTGGTATTCTACATAGACGTCTTGGAGAGACTAGCCGAGGACGTTATCGAAGAGTTTGGGAATATGGATTCTCTTGAGATGGCTCTTCTAGCAGCTGGAGAGGGACTTTACAAGGGCCCTAATGAAGTGAAGCAAGGGCGTAACACCCCCATCCCAAAATTACCTTGAGACTAGGAGTGTCCACCATCACCTCTAAGAGGTGGCTACTCGTGTCATCGCTTAAACACATTTATAAAATAAAATAAATGATGTATTTCGAAATAAGAATGATCCAGACCAAATAGCAAAACAAATGCGTCAATATCATAGTCATGAATAATGAATAAAGTAAGTACGAAATGCAAAATAAAACTCATCGAGACCTCGTGCACGCCTCGCCCATCAGTCCGCTTGAGCTTTCATGTTGCTGCTCAACCTCATTGCTCTTTTTCCTTTCCATTCCCTGTCCATCCACGACAGCCCAAAAATAGGGTGAGTACGAAATGCGCACTCAGTGAGATCAATACGTGTAAGCACTCTGTGCGACGTATTCTCCCGCTCGAACTGAATAACATAAAATAACGATATATCCAAAGTCTAAACTAAAGACATACAACCAACTCTACCCAACCCGATAGAGTATCCCAAGTCTAAGACTAGCACCACACTGGATCATAACACATAGAGTCCACACGACTCTAGCTCGGGCATACGCTTGCAAATTCCAAAGGACCCCAGCACACTGAAAATCTCGTAAGGTCACAACGTACCCAAGCTATCAATACAATACAACGCTCCGTCGCTCAAAAGGTTACCACAATCCCAACATGGTACGACACTGGCAGATCCACTCATTTGACTAACTCAACGCTCCGTCGCTCAAAAGGTTACCACAACCCCAACACGGTACGACGTCGACAGATCCATTGACCTGACTAACTCGACGCTCCGTCGCTCGCAAAGTTACCACAACCCCAACACGGTATGGCGCCGGCCCAGATCCTTAGTGTCGCAATACTAACATCATCGACCCAATACTCCTCACAAGATAACTCTCACCAACGCGCTCGCACACGCCTTCTTCCGAAGGTTCAAGTGCAAAATCACCCGATCGAGCACACTAAGAAGATATTCACTCGGCTTAAACACCGAACCCAAATATCGACGTTCTCCGACCCCAACACTTTGTCGCATGTCAATTCTCTAGATCATCTCTAGTCACTTATACAACTCACATACTTATCATCAATTCTCACACGAAAAATCTAGAGTTTAATCCGATTCACTTGTAGCGTCTCACTTTTTCCATTATAATCATATAAATCCTATTGTGATCATGCCTTGTTTTAAAAGTATAATTGCTTACATAAATCAATCACAAATCTGAAATTACGATGGAGAAAATCATCATCTTAGCTTCTCTGATGATTTGAAGATTCTGGATAATATTGTTGGCAACAACACCGATCAATTTTTCCCTATTATAGATCCATTCAATTCCACAAATTTCCATAATATAAATCTTTTAATTAAGTGAATAATCACAACGAATTATTTAGAGATTTACCACAATCGCGATTAGAATCCACCCACGAAGAACGTGATGAAAATCTTCTCCAATTTCTTCCTCCTCCTCCTTTTCTCTTCTTTTTTCCCTTCTTCCCTTCTCTCGGTTGAATGCACAGCTGCTCCCTTAACCTTAATTATTAATATATATATACATTTATATATATATATATGTCAGCCAAGAGGAGTACCGGCGAAACCTGAGCTGAATCCCCGTGATTATTGCAATGCTGTCATGTTAAGGAGCGGGACAGAACTTGTGGACGTCTAACCCCAAAATCTTGAGAAAGGAGAGTTCTCAAAGTCTTCAACGGTAAAGCCTTGCGGCCCCGAACATTGATAACATCTATTTTGTTCAGCACTACCGAGCACACAAGGGGAATCAGTGCCCGACCGTGCAGAACTACCAGCCTAACCGGGCTCATGAGACAGAAGCAACACCCTATCGTGCAACACCACCAGCCCGACCGGGATCATGAAACAGAAGCAACACCTGAAGGTACAGCACGGCCCGGGCATAGGAGAAGCCCGACTGGGCTGGGACTTGAGGATGTGCCTGACCGCCCTCACCCTTGTGTCCGGTCGGGCATGATGAACCTACACGCGCTGATCAAGAAAAAGATAGATTCTGCCGCTTAAACACTCCAAGAAACTCACGAGAAAGAATGGAAATACTCAGCCAAACAGGAAAGAAGAAGAAAATAAAAGAAAAGGAAGAGGAAATGAGAAGAAAGGGGGCAAAGAAGAGGGGACTCATAGTAGAGAGATTTGACGACACAGACGGCAGAGTAGAGAGAGAGTAGAACGTAAACAAGGATAAAGACAGGGCGATGAAGCAGGATCGCGGAGGAGTTGTCGAAGACATCGGTAATAGAATAGGGAAGGTTCCCGTTCTTTATCCATGTTGAATATAGTTATCTTTCGTGTTTTGATTTCTAAGTCCATGTCCGAGTAGATCCATAACCATGGGTTAGAGAGTATTGACGATATGTAATGAAGTCTTATTCTTAATGCTTAGTGGTTCTTAATGTTTTCGTTCTTGCATGCCACTTGAATAAATAATTTTGGTAATTGATCGTTTTTCAAAATGATTTGTTGTTCTTAGTGCTTTCGTTCTTGCATGCCACTAGAATGAATTGATTGTAGAAGTCTAATGAATCTACGCCATCGAAGAGAGTAAGACGATAGCACTCACCGAGGAATGTAATGCCATTCTCCAAAATAAGCTGCTCCCGAAGTTGAATGTCCTTGGAAGCTTCTCCATTCCATGCACCATAAGGGACTTCAACATTGACAAGGACGTGTGCGATTTAGGAGCAAGCGTGAGCCTCATGCCATCTTCGATCTACAAGCAGATAAACTTCTGAGAGCTCAAGCCTACCAGGATATCTCTATAACTCGCAGATTGTTCAGTAAGGTATCTAGTGGGTATTGTTGAAAACATTCCCAACAAACTATGTAGTTTTGTATACCCGCAGATTCATTGTACTAGACATAGAAGAAGATGCTAAGGTGCCTATTATTCTAGGTAGAACTTGCTTAGCCACTACAGGTGCCATGATCGACGTACAACAAGGGAAGCTCTCTCTACGTGTCAAATACGAGAAGATAGAGTTCAACTTTTCCACCTCTATGAAATGAACCCTCCTTCAAGGAGTCATGTTTAAGAGTTGACTTGTTGGAAGATTTGGCAAATGACACGCTTGATCAGGTAAGTATCTCTGACCCTCTTGAGAGATGCTTGATGCAGGGTTGCAAGGACGCATGACTCACAGACGAAGAAGCCGAGCTCTACGCAGGATTCATGAGTGCTATTGAGGCACTACGGGATGCCCCACACAAGGAGATTCCACGTGAAACAGATCCTGATTTCACAGTGGAGAAGGTGCCTAAACTCGGGCTCAAACCTCTTCCTTCTTCTTTTCGATATGAGTACCTTGGATGCAATGAAACATACCCTGTTATTTTGAATGCTAAATTGAGCGCGATGAGATGTGAAAGCTATTTGCATGCCTAAGGAAGCAAGGAGAGGATCGAATACACCATCGACGACTCCTTGAGAGACGACATCATTTGCATGCTTACCTCAGTTACACCTGCTCCTTGGTATCCCGATTTTGTCAATTATATTGTGAGCAATGTAACACGCCTAGAGTTGTATTTTCATGTGCGTAGGAAATTCTTTGCGGACGTCAAGCACTACTAATGGGATGATCCAATTCTCTACAGGAGATGCGCGGACGGGGTCATTAGGAGATGCATCCCGAAAAAGAGGTAGGTAGAGAGCATTCTTTTCCATTGCCATTGCTCAAATTATGGGGGACTTTCAGCAAGTCAAAAACCGCTTCAAAGGTGCTACAAGAAGGTTTTTATTGGCCTACTCTCTTTAGAGATGCCCAAAAGTACGTTTCCTTTTGTGATCAATGTTAAAAACTAGGGAATATAGGTAAGAGGAACGAGATGCCACAAAATTACATCCTTGAGGTAGAATATTTTAATGTTTGGGGTGTAGATTTCATGGGACCTTTTCACTCTTCATGTGGTCGTCAATATATTTTGGTAGGTGTAAACTATGTGTCTAAATAAGTAGAAGTTATGGCTACGCCGACTAACGATTCTAGGGTAGTTATGAAGTTGTTCAAGAAAATTATTTTCCATCCTTTTTGGTGTCCTTAGAGTAGTCATTAGCGAAAGGGGCTCGCATTTTATTGCTACACAATTTGAGGCCCTCCTTAAGAAGTATGGCGTGAACCATAGGGTAGCTACACCGTACCACCCGTAGACTAGTGAATAGGTTGATGTTTCGAATAGGGAGATCAAGAGCATTATAGAGAAAACTGTGTCTAGGTCCCTTCGAGATTGGTATATGAAGTTAGATGATGCATTATGGGCCTATAGGACTGCGTCTAAGACTCTCATTGGCATGAATCCTTTCAGCTTGAATGTCTTGCCTCCTCCCCGTCGAGCTAGAGCACCGTGCCTATTGAGCGACAAAGCTCCTTAATTTTTATCTTAAGAGTGCAGGTGAGAAACAAGTTTTGTAGGTCAATGAGCTAGACGAGCTCCGACTTGAGGCCTATGATAACTCTAAAATCTACAAGGAGCGCGCTAAGAGATGGCATGACAAGAAGATCCTCCCTCAAGACTTTCAGCCAAGTGATTTGGTTCTGCTCTTTAACTCTTATCTTAAGCTTTTCCTGAGCAAACTACATTCTTGTTGATCTGGTCCTTTTCAGGTACGAGAGGTATTCCCACATGGAGTAGTGGAGCTATGGAGCGGGACAAGTGAAACGTTCAAATCTAATGGTCAGAGATTGAACCTCTACCAAGCTGCTCAACCGATTGAAAGCGGAAACTCCATTTCCCTTTTTGATCCACCCATCGCGAACGCATGAGGCATGGAGACGTCAAGCTAAAAAACGTTAAATAAGCGCTTTCTGGGAGGCAACCCAGCATTTTCGTTTCTCATTTTGTAGCTCTTTAGTTTAGGACTTAGATTTTGGTTTCTAAAAAACAAAAAACGTGATCACACTTTTCTTACCCTCTATCGGAGCTTCAGATCGAAGATGTCGTTTGATTCAATTCTAGGGGAGCTGCTCACATTTGTTAGGTGATTTTCTTGTACTTTTTCTCTTTGATTTTTTAGTTTTTTAGCTTAGTTTTAGTTTGATATTGTTTTCTTGAGTCAGAGTCGTCTCAAGCACTTGTCCGGTGCCACGTTTTGAGATGAACCCTTACCCTTGGATGCTTAAGAAGCTGACCATTTCTCTGATATCTTGCATATTTGAGCTTAGGTTTTTCTAAGCGTTAGAGATTATTAGTCGGTTGAAAAGCGAAAACGTCGTAGTTCTTTGAGAATCATAGTGTTGCTTGTGGGAGGTTTAGATAAGGCTGCTAGGCTAGTTTCTTGTTCATTCTCTCTATCCCGATGATTATACTTTGTGTAGACGATGCTTTACTTCTTTTTTATGAGGATAGTTCGATCATATGAAAATAAGCTTGTTTTTGCAAAATAAGAGCATACAATAACACTTCGATATCGATAGAAATAATGCCTAAAAGCATGATATAAATTCGATATGAGTGCATCAACCTAATTACCTTTTCGATGTTTCAGTTCTAAGTGGTGAGTTGGCGGTCATCTTTCTACGTCCTAAGGGCATGGCACAATAAAAACAATCTACTTCGCTGCTATCTTGAATAAAATGCAAGAGTATACGGTCACTAGTAACCTCGGTCTAACTAGAGGCTGGATCACTTAAAATCTGATGTCCTAGAGACTTAGTGTGTTTACATAAAAAATGAAAAAATATAAAAAGAAGAAAAAGAGAATAAAAACAAAGAAGCTCATAAACGAAACAAAAATCCTCTTTTGTATCAGTTTTACTTGTTTTCGTGTTCACATGTTCCTATAGGATTTGAGATATATTTGGTTCGTTTCGAAGCTAAATAACATACACAGCACGAAGTACAAATGTCGAGGATCACAAATGAGAAAACGAGACGAGAAACGGACAAGAAATAAGCAAGATATGAAACTGCCGAGACGGGGAACAATGCACGATCGAGCACATGCAACGCACAATCGGGCATAGACTTGGAAGAATTTTGCTGAAGCACGACCCAATCATAAAGGCTGCATGATCGAGCTCAGCCAAGTGGAAGCAGCTTGGTCATGTACCGACCGGACGCCTCTGACAGCCCGATCGGGCTCACAATCAGAAAAATGCCCCAAAGAGAACGCACGGCTCGGGCAACTCCATTGCCTGGGCGATCACCCATTTTAAAGAAGTGCATGACCGGTCAGTTTTTTGTGCCCATTGGGCGTCCAAGAAACCTAAAACGAAAAAGGAAAGAAAGCTTGGGCGGCATGCCGCTTGAAGAGAAAAGGAAATGAAGGACACAACTTGCACAAAAAGGAAAGGAAACAGCCTGGTCGGGCACAGTTCGAAACCAGTTTCCTTACCTCGTTCAAACTCTATTTTTACGAGGAGGAGGTCCCCAAATTTGGGGGGAGACCGAAGAGGGTATTCTCTAAGGTTTAGCTTAGCAAGGAGACATTCAGAGGAGCATTGGAAAATCGATCTGGACCTCGTTTTCTTTGATTTCAATGCTCTCTAAACTATCTATTTCTTTCATGATGCTTTTTTTAATCATGTCTGAGTAGTAGTCTTGTTCTAGGATAAGGGATTAGCCCTAGGAAATCTCGAAACCTCTTTTGATTGATTTATGAATGTAATTCCCTATTTTAGCTTTTCTATTCTTTGTCTGAGTGTTTGAATGTCGTGTATATCTGAAGGCCAAGTAGTTGCATGTTTTAGGGCATTAGGACAAGGACCGAAAGGAGAATTCTAATCCCAGATATTCAGGCTTAAAACAACCGAGACTAGGTCAAGAAAGTAGAGTAGTAACGGTTGAGGATTTGAAATTGGATGAATCACAGAACTTGATGGGTTTAGGTTAAGGGATCAGCCACGAAAGTAGGGGGTAACTTGACTAAATCACGTTTTTATGCCTTGAAAGAGGGTAGAAATAATATTACGATCGTTTGCCTTAGATGCCTTGATTGGGAATGCATGATTAGATTGATTGATTGTTGGTTCCGAAGAGTATTGTGGTGAAACTGAATCCTAAAGCGTTTGTTATTATTTCCAAGAACTCGTTAGTTTATTGCATTAAGTTATTTGATATTGAAACCATATTCGTTCGTAGCAAGTTTGATTCGTTTGTTTGAGTTTAATTTGTGTTGCATAGTCTCTGTGGGATCGACATCTAGAGTACTACACATGTGTCGTGCACTTGTGGGTAGTATAGGTTAATTTATTTAACGTGACGCAACAACAATCATCCTCACGCTACACAAATCCAATGAAAATGGAAATTATATACTTTTGATCCATCTAATGGTGTGGGTATGTGCATTGGTAGCCTTTGAAACAGTCCCATGCCTCATACACAGACTCACCATCCTCTTGAGTGAAGGAATTTATCTCGTTCTTCGACATTTATGTTTTATGGGGTAGGAAGAAATGCATCATGCAGTGCTCCTCAAACTGTCTCACATTGTGATGGAGTTCAGTGCTAGTGTGTAGAGCCACTCCTGGGCCTGGTCCATGAGAGAGAACATAAAATCCATAAGCATTACCGCCTCATCTGTGATTCCCTGGACTTGATTGACGTAGTCACAAAACATCTTGAACCTAGTGAGGTGGAGGTTTAGGTTCTCGTTGGGGTTTCCACTAAACGCAATCTGATTCAACATCTGCAACACCAATGGCAGAAGCTCAAATAGGCTGGGATCGATGTTCGGATGTCGGATGCAAGAAATGAGTTGATTGTGCTTAGGGGCTGTATATGCCTCGTAAATATCCTCCTTTTGAACCATGTTTTCGGTGTTGTTTTCCATCTCCCTCCTCTTTGCTTGTTTGCAGATTGTTTTTGTTGTCCTCTTGATTTTCGGGTCGAGTGCTGCAATTTCAGAACTAATTGCACTAGGGTCATAAACCAAATACCTCCAATCAACAAAACAAAAGAAAACAAAGGGAAATTGGAATCAAATGAAAATAAAATGATAGAAAACAAAATACAAAGATACCAAAAAGTATACAAACAAATACACAAACAAGAATACAACCAAAAAATATATAACCTAGATTCGTGAACTAAACTAGATAAGTAGTCATTAGTCCTCCGAAACAATCCCACAAAAGTTGAATGTTTTAATGTAAGTGTGATCTAAATCTTATCAAGTTTTACATTTATTACCTAGACTAGACATCCCGCAAGGATACGGATCGAGTAGTACTAGGGTCAAACACAGAGACTACGTGTACTTTAATCTAATCGTTCACAAAAACTTGGGTCATAAAAATCTATATGGTGTGTGTGTGTGTGTGTGTGCGTGGGTGTGTGTGCGTGCGTGTGTGCGTGCGTGCGTACGTGTGTGTGTAAATAGATAATTTAATTTAAACTACTATCCATATACAAGTTCGGATGTTGTTTTTAAACTCGAATAGTGTTTTTACGTATGCAAACTAGCTATGGATTTTGGAATTATCATTCTTATTCGTTTGGGGAGTTCATCATCTTAAATGGACCTTTATGCCCTCATAGTAAAAATTCAGATCTACCTACTCTTGTAGTTCAAACCCTATCCGAGTGTACAAACCATTGACATCTCCGGCTAATAACTATACCTCGAATATAAGTTATGAATCTACCTGCTCCCATAGTGCACACTCCTATCCAATATCTAGACCATTGTGCGATGACCTTTTATTGAATAAATTATCAGACGATGTTCTTGCTCATAGACGGATGAATCAGCTGTCAAGTGATTTTTTATTCCTATTTATTCGATTATATTAATCAGCCTTGATCTCGCCTTCAATCTGCTTGTTCATCGTCTAGCTCTTGATGATGATTTGAATAGCTTCTTCACTCATTGGGCACGATCCTAAGGTGTTTCTCACTTTTGGTAGCGCTAGAGTTCCTTTTTCGTCCCAATTTGTCCTCTTTTTTTTTTCTTAGAAAAACTATCCCATTTTAAAAGAGAAGCATCCCCCTTCTTAAACAATTCAAACTCTAAATTTTTAAGTGAATTCGGTACAAACTGTGGTCGAGCAAGTCGTCGCCATCTAGGGCGCTCGAGGCGAGCATTTTCACTTGACGTGTCTCGAATGATTATTTTGGTGCCAAAGGTTGCCATGCTCCTTAGCCCTTATTACCTATAAGGACAAAAAATGACCTAAAAAGTCATAAAAAAAACTAAAAAGATGCAAAAATATAAAAAAATATGGAAAATCATAGAGTGAAATAAATGTGATTAGTATCCAAAAGGTAAAAGTAATGCAAGCGATATAATGACATGAAAAAATATATGTATCTTAAAAAACAAAAATGGAGAATCTTGTAGCTCTTAAAAAAACTAATTTATCAAGCTAATTAGATTATTTTGTGGAAGAAAATGGGATGGGGTTACCTCCTGTAACCCGCAACATCGTAGATCTTGAGAAGGATAGCATGGAATAAAAAAATCATCAAGTTCCATTATAACACGAAAGTTATCATATTTCTAATCCTATTGTATAGTTCAATGAAAAATCGTCCAATCATGGCGAAGAAAATAAAAAGAAAAAGGGGTACAACTCAAAGACATCCCAATAGGTTACCCATATTAGTACTATTATCACCCAATCATGCTTAAATTTGGAGTCATAATGGGATTTGGTGCCTTAGTATTTATATGATTGCACTCATGAACTCATTCACTCATCCCTCTTATATAATTTTTCACCGGTTTGTTTCCTCCATCTATGAACATAAACGTGTGGACCTAACATCTTAAATAAGAAAACAAAGAATATTCGAGAGGTAAAGTTAGTGCAAGCGAGAAAACAACGCAACAAAGAAGTCGGGCAGTTGGGGTTAGTGGACCTTGTGAGTGCTATGATTATGTTGGAATCTAATGGGATTGTGGGAATACTTGTTATACCGATTAGGATGGAAATGAGATCATTTGAACGTTATGCAGGGAGACTAAATGTCAAATTTACCTCATGTGTGCTACGGTCATCGAAATGTAGTATGACCTTGTGAGTCGATGATCATGGCGGGACACTAGTCTTTGATTATGGTATTCTTTTAGAGGCAGGTTTGGTGTACACGTGTTTATATTTTATATGTTTGTACAATATTTTGTATTGAGTGAGTGGTTGGTCGTATGAAGGTCGTATATATGTCGATCTTACAGGATGCGATTAATCGTACTCACTCTTTTACTGGCCTCTCGTGGACTGAAAGGAAATTAAGACATGGATGACAACTACGATTATACAGAGGGTTATGTTAAATTCTTCTCAAAGAACATTTATTTATTTTCTATTCCCCAAAATATTTTGATTAATATCTCAAGATAATATATTTATATATTTTGACTTTTTATGTTTATTGATATTTGATTTTTAATAAAGAACCACTATTATGTATACTCGGTTTTAGTTGCCACAATCATCAAGAAGTACTTTGGATCCAAAAAAAATATAAAATGTTATAAGGCTCCCACGCATCACAATTAATAAGCTCAAAATGGACATTTTTTTGAACTCTCGGTGAAATAATCTTGCACTTGTTTAGCGCGGAAATAAACTTCACATTTGTTTTTCAAAAATATGAGAATGGGAAGAAAATCTCAAAGAACAAATCAAATCTAAAGTCTTTAAGGTCGGTGACCACGTCATTGATGTCCTGTCTCCCCGAGCAAATATATGTGTCCAAATAGTCGTAGTAGTCATCGAACCTCGAAAATAAAAAATTCTTTCATATTGGTCACTTGTTCCAATTAGCGTCTTAGTAGTGTGGTCTTGAATTATATAAAATTTATCAGCCAATTGCACCAAACATTCTCGTTGATCCAATAACTGTGAAATTGGGATGAGTTACAATCGATTCCCTCCACAAAGAACATGTTTGCTAAAATCAGATTAAACCCAACCTGAACATTACCATGTTTCAATATACTATATCATCTATTAGGCAAATAAATCAAGCATAGGGGAGACTTTAGTAAGGTCCGATAAACATCAATAATTTATGTCATATGGTGTGAGGAATCAGAATCCAAATTCTAAGAGAGACTAGATAATTGAGTCTATCTTGGTTTGATCTTTGTTGCGTTGAGTAGAGAAACAAGGGACTTCCACTGCTCGTCATCTATGTCGCAAACATTTGGCGTTTTGTGTCACTAATATTAGTCTAAGATAGTGTTTTGAGAGTTGTAAGAGCAGATTGTGCCATGTTTGCTCGAGCCTAGGAGAACGTGCCTCGTCCTCGAGCAGATGTCACAGGAATAGAGTACAAGATGTGTCCACTCCCTGAACGGTCCCGAGATTCACCACTCCACCACTTTAGAAAACCCAATATTTAAAATAAGTGCTTGCAACGTGGCCCAAGCGATCTTGGAGCACATCGGATTGTCTTTTTCATCTGTAGAACTCGTGTTCGGTGCTCGATGTTTGCTGCAAAAGCCATCGTAGATCAATCATTGAGAGGTTTCATCTTGTAACACCACATTGTAAACAATATCAAGATCGAGTAAAAGATAACAGAGAAGACATTGGAACGAATGGTTCAGTAGATCAATTCAACAAGTCCCATGAGAAAATCGTGACCCTATCCTTGTTGCGATACTTTTGATATTGGAAGTGCTAATTCTGCATTTGTTGACCCTAAGACGATGCCAGTGAAGCAAATCACATCAAACTCTGCTAAGTGTGCCATAGTATCTCATTCACATTGCGTACAATGAGCCAATTTAGATTGATTCAATGAATACAATAGTCATTTTGCATAGAAAATTGAGTCCTTAAATGGTCTAGAGATCATAAACGTCCTGGCGATGAGACCCACTCATCATAGTTTTTGCTCCAAAAACAATGGTTGCAAGAGAACAAGATCAGGATTATCGTTTGATGCGATGTCATAAGGGTTTATGGTTCGTCATTGTTGGTCGGTACCGGAGAAAGTAATGCCCTTGTGTTTTTAATCATGGTCGAAGTAACTGTTGAGAAAATCTACGTGGACGAGGTCGAGTGAGAATTATATTCGGATGCTTGAGGAGACATGAGAACATGGTCTTGAAATCGAGTCGGTGACAAGAGGTTCAAGAAAACAAATTGATTGAAGTTGATTTCCTCAACAAATTTTAAAAACAGAAAAGCATTTCTAATACGAATCAACCCGGTTGCACGCCAATAAAATAAGATTAAGTTGAATATGTAAATAACTGCATATCCTTTGCTAGAATGAAAACCTTTTAATTAATCAAATGACATTTGATGTGTCCAAAAGGAAAATGAAAAGAGTTATTTGTGTGAAAAGGTTCATATTGGAGACTGTCTAAGCTTTAGAAGAGACCATGATTGGTCTCTGTCCTTCTTGCCTTCCACAAAACCTAATGGGCTGTATTCTTAATTAATATTTTTATCTTTTTCTCTCCATATATAAACATAAGATTCTTAAAATGACAAACAATAATAATTATTAACTGTTAATTTCATTTTTAATTATGGAAAGTAACAATAGAATAATAACACTTATTTTTCCTTTGTGAAGATTGGTTGAGTTTTATCGTAATTTATCCAAAAAAAAACTTTAAATCAAACTATGCTTTTAGTTGGATTTACATAAGTCATAGTTGGATTTATATGCTCTCGTTTATATATTACATTGAATCCAAATAGAAAAGATATATAACACTTAAATAGCAAATTTTGCTTGATTTTCAAATAATTTTATTTACGCTATTTTCATTGTTTAAACCCGAAATTGTTCAATTTAAACTTTAGAAAAATGACTTTTTATTTTCAAATAATAATTCGCATTTTAATGTAAATACGGATTTAATGGAAATAGAGGATCTTGTAGGCTCCAAAATGTTCCAAAGATAAGAAAGAAAGGTGATCGTCAGGTTTTTGTATGGTGATGGTCTCATAACTTCAATAATTATGTGTTTTATAACTATGTTTCACTTCTTCAATATTCTGCAATCATGAAGAGAAAATTGGGCACATGATTTATTCTAAAAAATAATGCATTAATTGGTATCTTCTTATCAAAAGTTGTGTTTAGGGCTTAGGCTTATAAAAATCCAACTGACTCCTTTTTGTTATATACATTATCACAACATCAAATTAATTTTATTTATATTTTTAACTCTAGAAAATAATTTTAAAATTTCTAAAATTACTTTTTAAACTCATTTGAAACAATATAATATAATATTTTTTCCATGTGATTTGCTTGATCCTAAATTATATACATCACAATAAAAAACAACTTAGAATATAATAATATCATATCAAATGGATTTAATCTAGTTAATAAAAAATTAATTAAAATTTTTAAAATTGTCAAAAATTATATATATAAATTTAAAAATTATACCTAAATGATCCAAAACCACACAATATAATAATTATAGTATAACAATAAACAAAATCCATACCTCAAAGATAAAAGAACGAGTAAAGCATAAAAATGGAGAAAAAAAAAAGGAAAGTAGAGACAAAAACACAAAGTCTCGAGCATTGCGGGAAGATTTCATTACATGCCTTTACCACTCGTGTGCCCACTATCCACTGTCGGAACCATTTTTTTTCTCTTTTTCTTGTGAATATTTGTGCCACAATAAACGGGCTAATTTCAAAAATACCCTCGTAAGACTAAAACACTTCAAAAATACCCTTTTCGAAAAAGAAAAAAAATTTAACTTCAAAAATATCATTTTATATTTCCAAAATACCCCTGCAACCTTACGACCCATTTCGACCCAACGATCCAGTTTGACCCTGCGACCCTTGTCCCTCTGTGACCCTTGTTCCTCTGCGACCCTTGGACCCCTGCGACCCTTGTCCCTCTGCGACCCTTGTTCCTCTGCGACCCTTGTCCTTCTGCGACCCTTGTGCTTCTGCGACCCTTGGACCCATTTGATACTAATTTATTATTTACAAATTATCTACAAAAAATATGAATAAAATTTTGAAAATACAGCTCAAATCAAAATATGTTGGACCCGTGCGACCCTTCCGACCATTGCGACCCTTCCGACCATTTCGACCCTTTCGACTAGTCTTTTCAATGTCCGACTACTGCTTTTTCCAGGTTCTAGCTATGCTTTTTATTTTACCAATGCCACATTGAAGACCTATATTAAATGTTCTTTAATG
>CM071861.1:18990975-19002277 GCA_036759665.1 Gynandropsis gynandra
GACAACTCCATTGTTCCTCCGGCCAAAATTCAACGTGATGGAGTGTCCGTTGACAACCCTAACTTTCAGCCATGGAAGCAACACGATCGTCTCCTATTTTCAGCCTTATTTGGGGAAATTTCGGCTTCTCTCCAGCCCCTAATAGCACGTGCACCGTCCACCTATGAGGCATGGAAGACGCTTACTAACACATACGGTAAAGCGTCTCGCGGTCACATTCTCCAACTCCGTGACAAGATCAGGCGCTCATCAAAGGGATCCCAATCCATTGATGAGTACCTACGTGCCATCACCACTACTGTTGATGAGCTTGCCCTATTGGGAAAGCCACTTGATCACGAAGATGTCCTCGATGCGATTCTCGACGGTCTTCCCGAAGATTATAAGCCGATTGCGGATGTCATTCGTGCAAAGGATACCGCTGCATCCGTTGAAGAAGTTCATGAGAAACTTCTTAATCATGAGGCCAAATTGGCTACTATACTAGGCCGTTAACATTAGATAATGTTTTATGTGTGCCTAAGATATGCAAGAATTTGATTTCGGTCAATCAACTTTGCAAGACTAATGACGTGTCCGTTGAATTTACTCCTTGTGATTTTCAGGTGAAGGATCTCAGCACGGGGGCGCAACTTCTGCAAGGAAGCGCTAAAAATGGAGTTTATGAGTGGCCCGCCCCATCTAGTACCTTGCTTTCTCCCTACGCATTTCATAGTGTCAAGACCACTTCGTCCGAGTGGCATTTCCGTTTAGGTCATCCGTCGTCTTTAGTTTTAAATAAAGTTATTAAAACATTTGATTTACCATTGTCTCGGGATTCCCCTCATGTGTTTTGCAATGCGTGTTGCCGTAATAAAAGTCATAAATTGCCATTTTCCACTTCTACTCTTACTACATCTCGGCCACTTGAAGTTATTTATTCCGATGTTTGGACATCTCCAATTCATTCTATTGATGGCTTCAAATATTATGT
Organism: Gynandropsis gynandra; assembly: GCA_036759665.1. Taxonomy (NCBI): domain Eukaryota; kingdom Viridiplantae; phylum Streptophyta; class Magnoliopsida; order Brassicales; family Cleomaceae; genus Gynandropsis; species Gynandropsis gynandra. The sequence goes on from CM071861.1 coordinate 18,991,949, forward strand.
CATTTTTGTGGATCATTTTACACGATATTCTTGGTTGTATCCACTAAAAACCAAATCTCAAGTTCGTGACACCTTCATTCAATTCAAAACACTCGTTGAAAACAGATTTGAAAAACGCATTTCAACACTCTATTCGGATAACGGAGGTGAATTCATTGCCTTACGTTCTTTTTTATCCTCTCATGGCATTTCTCATTTTACTTCTCCACCACATACTCCCGAGCACAATGGTATATCGGAAAGACGACATAGGCATGTTGTAGAAACCGGTCTTTCACTTCTCACGCATTCCTCCATGCCCCTAACCTATTGGTCGTATGCCTTTTGTACGGCAACCTACCTCATTAACCGTCTCCCGACACCGATCCTTAATTTGTCGTCCCCCTACGAGTGTCTCTTCCAAAAACCACCAAACTATACCAAACTTCGTGTCTTTGGATGTCTTTGTTACCCTTGGCTACGTCCCTATACAGCGAACAAATTAGAACCCAAATCCGATCCATGTGTCTTCCTAGGGTACTCATCCACTCAAAGTGCATACGTGTGTTTTGATCCGCTTAGGTCGCGCTTTTTCATCTCCCGTCATGTTCACTTCATTGAGTCTATATATCCCTTTGCCGAGCCTACTAAATTTTTCCCCCAAACCACCAAAACACCCACGGTAATCACCTCTACACCTAGTGTCACCCCTACTCCCTCATTCTCACCGCCACTCATAGCTCCATCGCCGGTTCAGCCCCTAAGCTCGGATTCTTCACCGCGGCAATCCTCGGATATTGGCTCTCCGTCTTTGACTTCTCCTCCTGATGAGCCCTCAACGTCGACACAATCTCCGGAGCTTATTATCTTGGACGTGCCCCAGCCACGTACTCGTGTGAATTCACATCCGATGGTAACTCGTTCTAAGAGCAACGTTGCTAATCGAAATAACCGATCTGCCCTTGTAGCTCAGGTTGAATGTGAACCGGCTAATATCACTCAAGCCTTGAAAGATCCTAGATGGCGTGATGCAATGGACTCTGAGCTACAAGCCTTACAACGCAACAATACGTGGCAGCTTGTTCCCGCAGAACCAGCTAAGAATGTCGTTGGTTGTAGATGGGTATTTCGAATCAAACGCAAGCAAGATGGATCCGTGGAACGTTTTAAAGCGCGACTTGTTGCCAAGGGGTTTCATCAAAGACCGGGCATCGATTATCATGAGACATTCAGTCCGGTTGTCAAACCTACAACCATCCGCACCATATTGAGCATTGCGGTCTCTCGTGGATGGTCTCTTCGACAACTTGATGTCAATAACGCCTTTCTTCAAGGGCGTCTCATGGAGGAGGTATACATGTCTCAACCCCCGGGTTTTACTGATCCAACACATCCTACTCATGTATGTAGACTTCAGCGAGCTATCTATGGCCTCAAACAAGCTCCTCGAGCATGGTATTCGGAACTTCGCACTTTTCTTCTTGCTCGCGGCTTCAGCAACTCTTTGGCGGATACCTCCTTGTTCATCCTCAACACCACCGCGCTACAATTGTATGTGCTGGTGTATGTTGATGATATTGTTGTTACAGGTAATTGCTCTTTGCAAGTCCAACATTTCATTGATGTCTTAGCCGCCCGCTTCTCCATCAAGGACTTGGGTGACTTATCATATTTTCTCGGAGTTGAAGCAACGCGGACTTCTCGTGGTCTTCTATTAACTCAAAGGAAGTACATTCAGGATCTTCTCAATCGTTGTCTCATGCATGAAGCAAAGCCGGTTCCTACGCCCATGCCGTCTTCATCTCGTTTGACACTAGACACCGGGATTTCACTCTCTAATTCCACGGAGTACCGCTCCATTGTTGGCGCACTACAATATCTATCTCTCACAAGACCGGATGTTAGTTTTTGCTGTCAACAAGCTGTCTCAATTCATGCATGCTCCCACGGATATCCATTGGCAAGCCGTCAAAAGAGTTCTACGCTATCTTGCTGGCACGAAAGATAGAGGTATCTTCTTATCCGCCAAGAACAACCTCTCTTTACATGCCTTTACCGATGCAGATTGGGCTGGAGATTCACTTGATCTCAAGTCCACTGGGGCGTATCTACTTTTCCTTGGTGCACATCCTATTTCCTGGTCGTCTAAGAAGCAAACAGGACTCTCCCGTTCGTCTACCGAAGCTGAATACCGCTCCATTGCGTCCACAGCCGCGGAAGTTCTATGGGTTCTTGCCTTACTATCCGAGATTGGAGTCACGTCATCATCACCACCTACCATCTATTGTGATAACATTGGAGCAACATACCTCAGTGCCAAGCCCGTCTTTCACTCCCGAATGAAGCACTTGGCGCTAGACTATCTCTTTGTCCGTGGCCTAGTCGAGTCGAACACTATTCGGGTCACACATGTTCGAGCCGCGGATCAACTTGCTGACATTCTCACAAAGCCTCTCTCGAGGCTTCCGTTTCAGATTTTGTGTTCCAAGATTGGACTCACCGAGGGTGCTCCATCTTGAGGGGGCGTGTAAAGGGTACATGTATAGGGGGGTATATACGTCTTTTTTTGTAATTACATCTCTTATTGTAATTTAGGTCTAATACTCTTGTACATATAGCCGTTTGGCTTGATTCATGCAATCTATTCAGATTCGAATTCTTCAAGAAGGATGTACAGGCATTTGTAAGGAAGGTTTCAACTGAATCTTGGTTTAGATATACAACATTGAGATCTGATTCAAAGCTGTGGGAAGTATGATGCAAGTTTGCCGGAAGTGGTTGTAAATGGAAATTACGTGTGGCAGCAATCCCGAATTCCAAACGGTTTAGTGTGAGAATACACCATCCCATTCATTATTGTTCACATGTATATAAATGCACCGAAGCTACAAAGGGACATCGCAATTGGTTAAGGAATATTTGAATGAGGAATATGTCGAGAATTATGAAACACCTTCAACAAAAGAATTGATGGCTCCTGTAAAAGCAAAGTACGGTGCCAACGTATCGTATTTGATGGCATTAAGAGGCAAATGCGGTGCTCAAAAGCCTTCCAAGGTGGTTGCACATATTTACAGAAAGAAACCTCGGATTTGTCCCAAATCTTAAGTTCAACAGTTATGCAAAAAGCTTCAAATACCTTTTTATGGTTGTCGGAGGGGCTATAAGAGGATGGAAATACATGCATAAAGTGGTTGTTGTGGGTGCAACATTTCTAACAAGAGTGTACAAGGGAGCATTGATTGTGGCGACCATGCAAGATTGTGAACATCACCAATATCCTATTGTATGGGGAATAGTCGAAAATGAGAAAGACGGATCATTAACGTGGTTTATGTCAAGGTTAAAAGTGGTGATACCAGACAGACGTGATGTCGTTGTGATATTTGATCGCCATGAAAGCTTGATCAAAACAGTCAAACAAGTGTATAAACAAGCTGATCATGGTTTTTTTGCGCGTAATATATTGCAAAATATAAAGAGCTACGTCAATAAAGGACATGGTAGAAAGACTTCAAAGGGTGATATTGTGGCGTAAATGTTCTTCAAAGGTGCAAAAACATACACAACGAAATAATTTGAAGTATTATTGAATGATTTGAAGTCAGGTACAAAAATGACTTTTGTGACTTTTATGACTGTTGTGACCTCTGTGACCCTTGTACCCCTTTGCGACCCTTGCATCTTTGCCACCCTTGTACCCCTCTGCGACCCTTGCACCTCTGCGAGCCTTGTACCCCTCTGCGACCCTTGTACCTTTGTGATCTTTATACCCCTGCAACCCTTGTACCGCTACAACCCTTGTACCGCTACAACCCTTGTACCTTGTGACCCTTGTGCCTCTACAACCCTTGTACCTCTACGACCTTTGTACCTCTACAACCCTTGTGCTTTTACGACTATTGTACCCCTGCGACCCTTTGACCCCCTACGACCCTTGTACCCGTGCGACCATTGTACCCCTGCGACCCTTGTACCCCGTTGCAAACCCTTTAACCATGTGATCCTTGAACCCCTATGCGACCCCCTTACCTCTGGGACCCATATAACCCTGGGACCCTTGTACCTCTACCACCCGTGTGCCTGGTGTGACCTTTGTGGCCATTTTGACCTTGGTGACCTTTACGTAGGTATCCTAATGTTGTAAAGTATTTGAAGAAGGAGGAACTTGATCACGTTAAGTGGGCAAGATGCAAATTTAAGGGGGAAAGATACAACTTATTAACCACTAATGGTGCCGAGTCAATAAATTCAACATTGAAGAAGTAAAAAAAGTTTAAGATCCTAGGGCTTTTAGATATTTTTGGAAAAGACAGTGGAATTGTTCAATAGGTATAGGTTGGAAGCAACTACCGGTGATAATTCTCAAAAATTAACACCTTACGTTGAGAAAACATTACATGAACGGTTTGGACATGCATCCAAGTATGATGTTATTGAATTGAACAGTCTGAGTGATGAGTATGAGGTAAAAAATGAGATGGGTTGAAGATTTGTAGTGAGTCTTCAAAAAAGAACGTGCTACTGCAAAATGTTTGATGTGGATAAAAATCTATGTAGTCATGCAATTACGGCAGCACATAAGGTTGGTAAAGGTCACAAGATACCAAATCTATGTTCAACATATTATCTTCAGGAGATATGGCGTTTGGCTTACCAAGAAACTGTGTATTTGGTTCATGATTGCAGTGATTGGGACATTCCTCAATATACTGAAGTTACGGTTCTACCTCCTATGCTGGGTGAGAAAAGGCAAAACGGAAGGCCTAAAGAGAATCGTTATCCTGGACCCATTGAGGCTCGGAGAAATACCCCATCTTCGTTAAAACAAACCCCATCTTCAAATGCCAGCATCACTGACAATGTTTGGAACGTGACAACCGAGACAACACCGACATCAAAAAAAAGAAGAAAGGATTGTTAGTGTGACCCCTTGTGCGACTCAGCCGATCCATGCGACCTCATGCAGCCACATATGACCCATGTGTGACTCATGCGACTCATGCGACTTGTCGTTTTGCTGTCAGACTCTTGTCTTCCGACCCATGTGACTTGTCATTTTGCAGTCAGACTCATGTCTTCCGACCCATGTGACTTGTCGTTTTGTTATAAGACTCCTGTCTTCCGACCCATATGACCCTTCCGACCCATGTGACCTTTTCGACCCATGTCTATAAGTTAAGGTCTACGTCTCTTCTCTTAGTATGCATATTTAAGCCCAATTTCTAAGAAAAATCTTTTTGACCTTTGTGACCTGCATGATGCAGGTGACCTGGTCGACGCAGGGCATTGTGATGTTTATGTGTCTATGTGTTGCTCAAGGTCTTGGTAATCGGGGGACTCAGTCTCTATGCAGTCGCTGACGAGTTACAAGGGTGACCTAGGTGATGGTGTTAGGTCACTCTTGAAATGTGACTGGAAAACGAAGTACATGGCAGGAGATAACTCTGCACTGCAATACCAAACAAGAAAAAAGCAGAAGACTGAAAGACAGAGTACATGGCAAGAGAAAACTCTCGGCTAATGACCTATCTTTCAAGTGGAAATAGAATGCGTGCAGAGTCTTTGATTAACGTTGTAAATGTATTGTTTTGATTTAGAATCTTTGGTCGACCATCGCAACCCATGCGCCCCTCAATTAGCATTAATTAGTTTGACGTTATAAATGTATTGTTTTGATTGGTTTTTGTCATTTTATCATTATAAACTCGTAAATTCGTCGAGTTCGCATCTATTGATCAATATATGTGACGAAGCGACCCATGTGACCCATGCGACCCTCAATTAGCATTAATTAGTTTGACGTTGTAAATGTATTTTTTTATTGGTTTTTGCCATTTTATCATTATAAACCCGTAAATTTGTCGAGTTTGCATCTATTGATCCATATATACAACCAAGCAATCCATGCCATTATCAATATATTTGAGTTGTATATGTCCAATTTAGAATTAATATAGACAATAATATAAATAATATCAATATTTGAACAAAATGTTAAATGTATATTTTTACATTTTATCATTATTAACCTGTAAATTTGTTAAGTTCGCATCTATTGGCATGCGACCATGTGCCCCATGCGACCCTCAATTGGCATTAATTAGTTTGACGTTATAAATGTATTGTTTTGATTGCTTTTTTATATTTTATCATTGTTAACCCGTAAAATCATCGAGTTCGCATATATGCGACCTATGCGACCCTCAATTTATGCAACCCATTCTATTGATCCATATATGTGACCCATGTCACCCTCACTTTTGTTTGGTTTTTGACATTTTATCATTTTCACCAAAATTCCTGCCGAACTTTTCACCAAAATTTGAAAACAAAATAATTATGTAATCATGTAATTTCGAATTCCATCTGACGACGATTCGATGTCAGGATCATGTCTTTTTGAATTCCAACCGTTTCTTTTTTCAAATAACGACACACTATGTCTCTCTAACTCTCATCATCTTCCATCAATTTTTTCCGAAAATGTCACATTGCCCTCATTTCTTCAGAGAGATTGTTTCGTGCTATCTGGAGAACTATATTATAATCTTCTTCATTTGTCTCTCTGTTGATATGTTACACGTACAGAATGTACAGATATGACTTTTTTTTCATTTTTTGTTATAGGACATCCTGGAGATCTTCTTCGATGAGTATATGTACGGGAAAACGAGGGACAACAACACGAAAACGCTCAAGTTGGATGGCTCCAGATTCAGTGATGGGTGAAAGATTTCTCCAACAACCTAAACTTACGTATTGGGGATTGCTTACATTTCCGTCACGAAGGAGACATGGTCTTTAACATCACCATCGCCACTCCTGCTCAGAGGATTTTCACGGTACCAGTCACTCGTTCAAATCTGGTCATAGATGCATTGGTAAGTGACCTCAAACCGATTCATCATATTTAATTTGGTTATTTACTCGATTTTTATTCCTTTGTACTAATGTAACTTGGGTGATGTTGCAGACACTTTCGATAAGGTTTGCAAGATCGAGAGGTCTTTGAATATCCTGAAAAACAAAAAATTAACCATTATTACCCTCTTTGACCCTTGTTTCCCTTGTGACCCTTGTGTAATTGTTACCTTAGAATCTCTGATCTACCTTATCATATTTATATACTTCGGGTTAAAACTGGATTTAACCATCTTCTTGCACATTCTTGGGCATGATGGATCTGCATCCGTAACATCAACATACAATCCCTTTTCGCCCAAACTAAGGATTGTTTCGAATGGAAGAAAATGATACATTAAAACAAAATGATAAGAATGCAAAAAGTACGAGAACATTCAAGTTATTCGAATAATATATACAACTTACCATTAGTGGGATCATGAAACCGCCACAATACCATTTTGGTTTCGGTGATTCCCCGTTAACGTGCTTGCGACAAGTATCCACAATCTTCTGAATGTGTAACGCCACCATGGAAAGATTACACAAAAATCAAAGTCATCAACCATGTCAATGAAATCATGGCTGATAGAGTTGTCTGATGAAGGCTTGTGAGCCATAACTTGCGCCAACAACATCAAAGATACCAACCTCGTCTGGTCGTCGGAATTCTTTGCCTTCACAAGATTTTCATTGACTTGTGCGGGGGTCACCTTTTTACGGGTGAAATTCTTCAGCCTGAAAGTATCACCCCTTTTGGACTCCCATCCTTTGGGATATGATCTGCATTTCAATCCAGAAATTAGTGTGTGCTCCACTATAGAGTACCGGATGGGAACACCGTTTAAGACGAACCACAACTCCTTGTCTTGTGCAATCACAGAGTGATTTAGTAGGATAGACATTTGAACATTCACCAATGTGGACTCACATTAGAAATGGAATAAATGCCTAAATTATGACTCCTTTTTGAATTAATGCAACTCATATTCATCTAAGATTCCTATCGGCTTCCTTATTGTTTCGTGAGGATAACACTCATTGTTGATCTTTGGCATTCTGTCCGCGTGCTTGAATTCTTACACAAACTTCAGCTTTGGCGCCACATGCAAAATGACCAATTAAGAATACATTATACTTCTACCGACTCAAGTAACCCATGCGACTCAACCAACCCTTGCGACCCATGCGACTCAAACGACCCTCGGGCCCTCTACGACACTCAACCGATTCACTGAGACTCAAGCGACCGATGTGACTCAATTGACCCATGTGACTCAAGCGACCCATGGGGCATAATATCAAGCGACCCAGGCGACTCAATGACATAAGCGACCCATTCGACTCAAACGAACCTTGCGACTCAATGACACAAGCGACTCATGCGACTCAAACGACCCTTGGATCCCCTGCGATGCTCAAACGACCATTGCGACCCAACAACTCACTGAGACTTAATCAACTCACTGAGTCGAAGATGGTCATGCAACTCCAGTGACCCTTGCGACTCAACCGACTCACTGAGACTTAACTGACTCACTTACACTCACACCCATTTCAAATCAATACACCACTTTGCGACTCGACAACCTGCAAAACCCTAGAAATCGATCTACTTACACTTATTGACGCCATTGAAGATTGACTCATGCTCTCTTCTTCACCGATGTTACTGATTCTAGCCATTTCCTTCTTGCCAACTTCAAATTGATCATTCTCAAGTTCGAAATCACTTCTTCTTTCTTGCTCTAAACTTTGAAACAAGTTTTCACGTCGAAAAACTGTTCGTCTTTCTTGATTTTGACACGGTTTGACAGTTTTTTACGTCAAAAAACTGCAGAACATGTGTTTTTTAACGTTCGAAAATTAAGGTCACATTTTTCGTTTCTTCAGTTTTTTATCCTATTTAATAATTATTTTCACGAGGGTATTTTTGAAGCACTTTACCTCTACAAAAGTATATCTGATATTCTCCCTCGTAAAATTTATTCCATACTAGCAAAGAATAACAATTAGTGAAATAATATGTAAATGATATAGGAATTTAAACCATTTATGTTTATTGTAAATGAATTGTATAATATACAACATATATATCTAAACCAAGAAAATCCTAAATTTCCTCAAAATCTTTACCTCTTAAAATCTATAAATATATTGGATTCGACCGAGTAAAAACGGCGGAATATCAGAAATACCTTCATAGGGCTAAACCACTTCAAAAATACCCTTCCCCAAAATAATTATTAAATCCGAAAAATAAAAACTGAAGAAAAGACAAATTTGCCCTTAATGTTCGAACGTGGAAAAATGGAAGTTTGCCAGTTTTTCGACGTGAAAAACTGCCGAAAACGAGAAAGCCGAACAGCTTTTCACCGTGAAACCTGTTTAAAAGTTGATAGCAAGAAAGAAATAAGTGATGTCGAACTTGAGAGGGAACGATTTGAAGTTGGCGAGAAGGAAAATGGCTAGAATCAGCAGCATCACTGGCGAAGAGAGCACGAGTCAATCTTCAATGGCGTCAATAAGTGTAAGTAGTTCAATTTCTAGGGTTTTGCAAGCTTTCGAGTCACAAAATGGTTTATTGATTTGAAATGGGTGAGTGTCAGTTTCAGTGAGTCGGTTAGGTCGCAAGGGTCGCAAGAGTTGCATGAACATCTTCGACTTCGTGAGTCGGTTGAGTAGGAAGGGTCGCAGTAGTTTCATGACCATCTTGGACTCAGTTTATTGATTTGAAACGGGTGAGTGTCAGTGTCAGTGAGTCGGTTAGGTCGCAATGGTCGTTTGAGGGGCGTGGGTCGGTTGAGTGTCGCGGAGTGTCTGAGGGTCGTTTGAGTCGCATGGTTCGCACGCGTCGGTTGAGGATCGCACGGGTCGGTTGCGTCGCATGGGTCGGTTGAGTCGCATGGGATGCTTAGGTCGGTAGAAGTATAATGTATTCGTAATTGGTCATGTTGCAGGTGGCGTCAAAGCCGAGATTTGTGTATGAATTCAAGCACATGGACAGAATTCCAAAGATCACCACGAAGTGTTATCCTCACGAGACAATAAGGATGCTGAGAGGAATCTTAAATGATCAGGAGTTGCATTACTTCGAGAACGAGTCACAATTTAGGCATTTATTTCACTTACAATGTGACTCCACATTGACGAAGGTTCAAATGTCTGTACTACTAAATCACTCCGTGATTATACGGGACAATACAGAGTTGTAGTTCGTCATAAACGACATTCCATGATGGGTGTCACATTCAGACTGAAGAATTTCGGCCGTGGAAAGGTGACCCCCGAACAAGTCAGTGAAAAGCATGTGAAGGCAAAGAATCCCGACGACCGGAAGAGGTTCGCAACTTTGATGTTGTTGGCGCAAGTTATGGCTCACAACCCTTCAACAGAAAACTCTATCAGCCATGATCTCATTGACATGGTTGATAACTTGGAATT
>CM071861.1:19011388-19026562 GCA_036759665.1 Gynandropsis gynandra
TCGCAGAGGAACAAGGGTCGCAGAGGGACAAGGGTCGCAGGGTCAAACTGGATCGCTGGGTCGAACTGGGTCGTAAGGTCGCAGAGGTATTTTGGGAATATCAACATTTATACGGGTACTTTTGAAGTTAAAATTTTTTTCTTTTTCGGGAAGGGTATTTTTGAAGTGTTTTAGCCCTACGAAAGTATTTTTGAAGTTACCCCATTAAAAACGTTTATATCTCTAATAGATCTCATAAATCGTCCAATAAATAAATTTTTATTGTAATATAATCGTTTATATTTATTACATGTCTAAAAAATGGTTAAATAACTCATTTTTCATTTTCATTTTCACTGTGAATGTTTAGACCATCGTAAATAAAAATTTGTGATATAGACACAACAAAGTTAAATAGTAAGTTATATACAAAAGATTTTTTGTGGGTATGACTATTTTCCTTTCTTCAAAATGCCATAAAAGATCGTAAAACTATTGAATAAAGCAATAGTTTATTATAAATGAGATTTGTTTATCTTGATCAAGACTGGTTCTTGTACATGTTGAAAGATATAAATAATACGATCTCTTGTTTCAAATAACATGAACATGTATTTTTTACATTTAATCTTTCAACACATAACCCTATTATTTGTTTCCTCAACCAAATATATATATATATACACATATATACACACAAATTTATGGTCCTTACAATCTTTGATATATTTAAGTTTTTCTCTACCACGAAGTTCCGACTTAAATGAATACATTGTCAAAATAAAATTTTATTAAATAAATGACCGAAAGAACAAAAAAATAAAAGGCAAAAATAGGAAATTAATTAAGAAGGAAATCAAACAAATAAAAGTGGAACAATTAGACCCCCGGAATCCAGTAAAAGCCACAAAGGAGTAGAACAAAGGTGAGGCAACAAGGGGCTATTTAAATTTAACTTTTTAGAATTTAAAAAAAATTGTCTTACAATTATATTCTATTTTACAGGGATGTAAATAATTTATTAGCTCCAAGCAAAGGAAAATAAAACATGGTTTTAGGAAAATGAATCGATATATGATTTTGTCTAATGGTGTCCTATGGGACATGGATTTGATTAATGTGTAACCACTTCATGTGTTGCTTAAGTAACCAATAACACTGAAAATATCAAATATGTGGACTTAAATAATTATGTGATCATATTCTTGTTGAGATTATGTGATCATCTCTCATCATTATAGGAAACAGATAATTTAAATAATTACAAAATAAAGAAAAAATACATGAATTTTATCAATCTTCCAAAAAATTTATAAATTATTAGTTTTCAATACATATTTATACCATTTTATAGAAAAAAAACAACAATCTGTGTATTTCTTTTAGTGAGAGTTCATCTTAATCTACATGGTCTACATGGTTGACAAAATATTTCCATTTACGATTTTTGTTTTACAATACAAGAATATTCGTAAAAATATTATAATATATTAAATCTTACGATTTATTATATTTATATTTGTGGAAGATTACGATATAATCAACCACTCTATCTCTCGTCAAAATTATAAACTTCGTGTGTTAAATGAAGTATAAATTTGAACTAATGGCAACCAATATATACTATGTTTTAGATGATATATAAATGAGATATTTTGTCTGGGCACCTATAGCATATGTCCGTCCGTACCCCAATAAATATTTTAACTAGTGATGCAATGTTTATGTGTTATCTTAGTAAGAAGAAGAATCATTTGAATGACTTGAATCATCACTTCTCAAGTCATTCAAATGATTCTTCTTCTAAATAGTAGAACACTTGTGAGAGGACATCTGTTTCTTTTGCCCTTAATCACCCCTTTGTATAATTTTAATTATACATAACTTTACAAGGTAACCAAACAATAATAATAATAAGACTTGGAAATAGAATATATACCATTTTAATTAGAACCAATGTTTGTAATTCCAAATTAAAAAAAAAATAGCCACACCATATGAGCTAAAGAACAACACCATGAGTAAGTTCAAGAAAGATGATATAAGTGGTGGTCCATCCAATAAGCATATTATATATATATATATATATATCAATCCTAAATAATGTTCCAAAATTTATATATTTGGGCATTCAAACTGTAGACCAGAGATGCTCTTCTTATTCATATATTTTACATTATTGAAATATAGTAGTTGTAATGTATTCCTATACTTTGTATAAGCAAAATAATTATAATAATAATAATAATAACAATAATAATAATGTGGTCCACAGATGTAGCTTCTTTTCCAAATCAGTAACCTAACACTTAAAACTCTCTTTTCCACACATATAAAAGCTCTTCAAAACCTTGCTTTCCAATGTAAGCAATTTCTTCATTCCACTCTTCTTCACACACAAACAATCTTCATTTTTTTTTGGGTAAACACAATCTTCATATTTTAATCTTGAAGACAAAAATAAGCAAAACTGGGATCGAAACAAAGGGCATTAATGGCGTCGAATCTGCAGCGTTGCGACAGTGTAGAAGAAGATTACATTGACATGGAAGTGAGTTCTTTGTCAAATCTCATAACATCTTCTCAGAACAATAACCACAGAGAGTTTGAGTTCCAAATGTCTTTGTGTTCACTTGAGAGAGACTCAACTACTTCCCCTGCCGATGAACTCTTCTACAAAGGCAAACTCCTTCCTCTTCACCTTCCGCCTCGCCTCCAGATGGTCGAGAAGCTTCTAGAAACGTCTAAAGATTACGCCTTTGACGAATTCTACAGCACCCCCTTGGCTACTTGTACTGTCACAACGCCGGCAACGAGCAATACTCCGTTTGAGTCTTGCAATGTTTCACCTGCAGAGTCTTGTCAGGTAAGCAGAGAGCTGAACCCTGAAGAGTATTTCTCCGAGTGTTTTACTGATGCCGGTGAATCTACCATGGAGAATACGAAGAAGTCGTGGAGCAAGAAGCTGAAGCTGATCAAACACTCTTCGTTTGGATCGAAGCTTAAGGCTTCGAAAGCTTATCTGAGGGCTTTGTTTGGAAAATCTGGTTGTTCTGATGAATCATGCACACATGCCGCCAAAGTTGCGGATGAAGGTTCGGTTTTGAAGGCGGATTACAAGCAGAGAATGAGTAAATATGCCAAAATGGAATCTTCTAGGGCTCCTTTCGGACAAATCCAGACAGAGAGACGCAAAGCGCAGAACAGCGTCACTGGAAGCCACAGGAGATCGTTCTCTGTCTCTATGAGACGGCAACCAGCGAAGAACTCGTTTCAGACAACTCTGAGTCCCAACAACTCGTCCGGGTTCCGTCCTCTGCAGTTCTTGAAGAGAAGTACGAGTACAAATTCAGACATTGAGAATTCCATTCAGGGAGCTATCTTGCACTGCAAGCAATCTCTACAACAGAAGCAAAAGACTGTGAACGATGTTGGATTTTGTTCATTGTCAGCAACAAGAGTTATTGCGGCTGCGGATGATCAAGAACGAGCGCATTTCTTTCGGGGATGACAGACAAGAAACTGGCAAAACAGACAAGATTTGTACGACGGAAAAAGAACCAGAAAAGAAACCCTAAAGTGTGGTTTCTCCTTGTAGTTATATCTTTTTTTTCCGAGATTATGCAATACCTTTAATTTTATTTATGTAAAAAAATTACCTTGGTTTAAAAATAAATATGACGTTATAAAATAAAGGTAGTCCGGAAACAGGGTTCCATGCTTTCAGAAAGGTGATGGTAACATCACTGCAAACTCCAACTTTGAAATAAAATTTAAGGAAATATGACTAAGAACACATATTCAAGAAATAATAAACTAAAAGATCTGCTTTAAATATTATATCTTTGATCTCCCCTTTAAATAATAGACGTTTTAACTTTTTGTTAAAATATTTAAAATTTATACCATAAAATATGTTTAATTAAATTACACTTAATTCAGTTTATGTTCATTCAATCTACTACTAACTAAATTTATGTTTTATGTCAGATTTTTGTTTTTAAACATGAATTACATTTAGTTTTTTTTTATTATGATTCAAACTAAATTGATTGAAGAATATTTACAAAATAAAATTTTATTCGAGTAATTCAACCAAATGAAACTAAAATGGTTGTGTTTTAATATGAAACCAATATATAGGAGGTGTAAAATATCCGAATTATTTGTATTCGAATCGAAAATTTAAATATTTGAAAGATCAAATGCAAATATAAATAATAAAATCATATATTCGATAAATATAAATATAAAGACTAGACTCAATTATCCGTAACTATATGTATCTATAAATATTAAATAGATAATATTTAATATGTATACATAAATTTGTAAAAAAAAATATTTCAAAAGATGAAATTATAAATAATAAAATTTTTTATTTAATAATTTATTAAAATATAAATGTATAGAAAAATGTACAATAAATATATTATTAAGGGACTAAATTATAAATAGCAGATAATTACTCTTGATCCTAATTCCTTTCTCGTTCTCTTATCTCCCTTTCTCTTTTCTTTCCCTCTTCCCTCTTTCTTCTCCGTTTCGGCGATTTTCACCCACACAAACCCTCGGTTGCACGCCATCGGTCACTAAAATCCTCTTGTTTAAGTAAGTTTGTCATCGTCTCACCCCAAATGTCATTTCTCCTCCTTTATTGATTTTTTCAGTTACACTGGATACACATTTGTATGTTAATATGTTACATCTATCAACTTGGCCGCATTACAAGCCATCATTGTAGGGTTGATTTCAATTGCGGAAGCGTGTTTTATCAACCCGAATTTAGATCTAGTCATGTTCGGATTAGTTTTTACAGATCTCAACGATAAACAAATTTAGAAACAGTTTCTGTGATACCTGTTGCGTTGAAATC
Source organism: Gynandropsis gynandra (assembly GCA_036759665.1). Lineage (NCBI taxonomy): Eukaryota > Viridiplantae > Streptophyta > Magnoliopsida > Brassicales > Cleomaceae > Gynandropsis > Gynandropsis gynandra. The sequence goes on from CM071861.1 coordinate 19,016,244, forward strand.
GATGATCGGATGTGAGGCTTGATGGTACAAGCCCTCTACGCGTATCCACGCCGAGATCGGGATTGCTTTGATGCGGGATTCGGAAGAACGAAAAACTGTTTTTCGTTCTTCGGGTTTTTCTTTTATGACGGCTAGGGTTTTCGTCTTAGAATAGTGTATATGACGAAACCTCGTAAAGCGTTTATTTATAATTATTAACTCTTTAATAATTACAACTTAAACCCATAACTATTCAAATATTACATAATTGGCATAGGACTTTCAATCATGTCCACTGGTTTTGGTGTATATGCTATAATTTTTTCAGTTTGGTTTCGTGAGTTTGTATATTGTATAATAGACACTTGTATGCTAGGGTTTAGTTGATTTTGTGTTGTTGATACGTGTAGTGTAAGATGAGGTCTACAACAGAAAATTCAAAGGTTGTAACTGGAATAAATATTTCAAGTATGATTATATGAGATGGATGTGAAGATTTTATATTCCATTTATTTATATTATGTATTTTTGTGTATTTGTGTGATTTGAACACTATTTATGCATTATATTTTGAGAATTATCAGTTTTTTTCATTAGATTTTTCAAAAAGAAAAGTTCGGATATGGACATGGATATCAGACGAATATCTAGATATTTGCGGTTTTTTCGAATTTACGGATATCAGAATTTAAAATATTCAACGAATACGAAAATGAATATTCGATGAATACGAATACAAATAGTCGAATATTTGCTGATATTCGGTATTTGTCCACTCCTACCAATATAGTGATAATGTTAAGTACCTTATTCAAATGACAATTGTATACAAATAAATATGCATATATAGAATTTTTGTGAAATATTTGTGTATCTTCTAATTGTTGAAAATATTAAATAATAAATAAAGTAAAATTTTGTTATGATAAGTTGTCCCAAAACATGTATCTCCATACACATATCTGCCTGTACATCTTATGTACTAACCCAAAAGAAAAAACAACTACAATTATATTCTTCGGTGCTAGCGGATGAATATAACTGTATCCCTAAACTCTTGAGCTAGCTTTTGGGATTAGTTAGGCCCAGCCCATATTTGACATGGTATCAGAGCCTGGTTCGTCCCGATTCGAATATACCGATGTTGGGCCCCCGCTTGCGATGTCCACGCTCCAGGACCGAGTCTGGGCGTAAATTTATCGAGTTTATTCGAGGACTTCATCTACATTTCGTGTTTTGTGTAGGAAACGAGGACATTGATGCGTCTCACAGTTAAAGGCGTAAGGGGGAGTGTTATGATAAGTTGTCCCACATCGGCTAGGACATGAACTTTGGGACTTGTATATATGGTGTTGGGCAATCCTAAACTCTTGAGCTAGCTTTTGGGATTAGTTAGGCCCAGCCCATATTTGACAAATTTAGCTCCAAACAAATCGATAAAATTTTAAAGTATAATTGAATACTCTATATGTCATGCTTCAATAAAAATATATTGATTTTGAATATTTCATTTTTGTTATAAACTTAAAGAGAAAGATCATATTTTGAGAGGAATAAAGAAGGATTCATTGTAAAATTCGTTCATTCTTGTTTTTCAATTAGTGAAAATGAAGATCTATTTGTACAGGTTTGGTTCTGAATACACACCAAATTATATTGATAGAGAACAATCATGTGATAATTCGTAGAAAAGCATACCAAAATGGTTTCTAATGATAATATCTGATAACACGTAATCCGTAGTAGTTTTTATGTCATTCTTAGGTCTAGTTTTAGGTAGATTTATTAGATTTCATTCATTTATCGAGACTATTCGAGGATTTTATCTACATTTCGTGTTTGGTGTAGGAAACGAAGACATTACGAGAAACACGAGAGAAATCGGCAATTAACCCCAAAATGACAAGATTCAGCTTATACAAGACCGTGGATTGAAGTGAGCGCGCAAACACCGAGCGAAAGGAGCGAAAACGCCATTTTAGGACATGCCCGCTCGGGTAATGAAAGATGCCCGCTCGGGTAATTTGTGCCTTGACAACCCCGTAGCCTTACACGACTCGGGTACCAAAGGGACATGATCGGGTATGTGTGCCCGATCGGGTGGAAATATTGTGCCCGCTCGGGTTGATGGTCATCAAAACATGCCGTAACTTTGCACGACTCGGGCTGAAGAAGAACACGATCGGGCAAAGGTGCCCGCTCGGGCGAATATGGATGCACACGGTCGGGTAAATAGCTTGCACGATCGGGTACAAGATGTGCCCGATCGGGTCCCTAGATCTCAACAACTTTCCTAAGTTTTGGTTCGGCCAAATCAAGGGAAATCAGATCTATTAAAAGGGGAATCGAGCAGAATTGAAAAGGGGGGACTCAAGGACGATTCAGTGCCATAGAAGACACACTTTGAAGGGTCGAGAAGGACGGATCTACGGATCCGAGGCATGGAGGATCTAATGAAGACATAGGGAGTCATCTCTTTCTCTATCTATGTTGAATTTAGATTTCTTTTGTGTTTCGTTTCCTTAGTTCATGTTCGAGTAGATCTATTGCCATAGGTTAGAGAGTATTGCCAATATGTAGAGAAGTCTTGTGCTTAACGAATGGTGGATCTTAATGCTTTCATTACCTGTACGCCACTTGAATGAATGAATTTGGTATTTATCATGTTTTCAGATCTCATGGTTGTTCTTAATGCTTTCTCTACCTGTACGCCACTTGATTGAATGATCTTAGAAATCTAATAAACCAACGCCAGGGCATTAGACTTCGGAACTTAGCCATGATTTAGGGTTTAGCCGGTTTAGAATCTACGCCAGGTCAATCGGTTAAATCTAGGGATTAGGATAGCGGTCGTAATGCGTCTATGCATGTAAGATGCGCAATGGATACATTGGCATATGCATGCTAGATAGTGGACAAGTCTACGCCAGTCATGGTTGTTCTTAAAACTTTTTCCCTGAACTCCCTATAGGAGAGCTTGAATTCCCTGAACTCATGATAGTACTTTAGACCAATTATCTTGTTAGAACTTCGATACATTGTTGTGCAACTCTTGATACCTATGGTGATTTGTCGCTGAGTTATTCCCATCTTTAGGTTTAGTTTGCATTTAGATTAGTTTGCATTCCCCTACGATTTGATTCATCACGTCTTATTCATTGGTCTAATAGCTTTAGAATCGCATCAATTCCTTGTGTTCGACCCTAGTTGCTACACGATCCGTATCCTTGCGGAAGCGTTAGTCTAGGTAATTTATTACTTGATTAAACGCACATCAATATCGGAACTATTTGTTGTAGAGATAACGAACATAACTGTGTTGGCTCCTTGTGTGACATGGAATTATGTCCATTGAGGTTGTGGCGGACAGTATTGGATGAAGGATATGCACATGATTGCAGTGCTATGTATCTAATATGGAAAGCATAGTCTCTATTCTGCGACCAAGGTTACTATTCCATTGGAGCTTGACCTGAAGAGTGTCGATTATTCATCTTTCTTTGTTGTTGGATCATGTGAGCTGGGAGAGGGATGCCAAAGTCTTGGAGTAGGAAGGATAGCCAAGTGATTTTTGCTGCAACAGATGTCATTGTGAGATATTCATCCTCTGAGCAATCCTAAGGTCTCGAAATAGGAATGAGATCAAATTGGAGGCTAAGAACACAAAATGATGAAGTTAAGTGATGACTCTCCCTCCGTCCAACCCAGTCATTGAAATAATGCATTGTTAGTGTGCTATTGGCATGTAAATGTAATTCTAGGTTCTCTAAACCTTTCAAGTAACACAGTAAATGTTTAATAATTTGAAATTTGCAAAAATAAAAAGAAAATCTTGTGCATTTTTCAATTTATGCCAAATAAGATGTTTGGTTTGGTAAATGTTATTCGCTAGGTGCTAGTTGATTGTCCGTCAACATCCAGTGACTAATCGAATTAGTCCGTGGCTAGTAGGTGATTAGGCATTTTTTTTTATTTTTTTACTAAATTTAAATATTTAAATAAAATTTGAAATTTAAGTAATACAATATAACAACAAAAATATAAAAAAATAAACAAAATATCATACATAAAATATAAATTAATACAAATTTATTAACTGTAACATCATAAACATAACATAACATTGATAAAGTCATCTAAAGATCTAATACTTGTTCTCCAATTAGAAGATCCAACTCTCTATCTGCTTCACAATCGATGACAATTAAATTACAAAAACCCTGTTACAGTTCAATATCATTCTCATCATTAAGGTCTTCAAAACTCAAACTTGTAAAAACTTGTGAAGCATCATAATCTATAGTATTGCCATCATTGACATCCTGTTCAAAACGCCATGACTGAACATACATAGCAGGCAAACAAGGAGCGAGCGGTGAACGTGAACGGTGGCAAGCGAAATAGAGCGAGGAGGTGCAAACGAGAGTCGAATGTGTGGATTCGTTTAGGGAGGGAGGGTAAGTCCAAAACGATGTTGTTTTGGACTCTCCCAAAACAACATCATTTTGTGGCATTTAAAAAAACCTTTTGGGAGAGTTTTTTTTGCTTTGTCAACCGCCTGGTTAACGTGGTTTGCCAAAACATTTCATATCAATGAGTTAAGCTGAGAAATCAAAGTAGAAATCAAACAAATTGAATTACCAGTTATCAACATGTCATCAACATAAAGAATAAAGATTAGATTGATATTACTATGTTTGTAGACATATAAAATGGGTCAGTTGATAGGATTAGAGGATGTACCTTGTGTCCTTGCTACTAAGCTTTCTATAGAAGAGAAGTGTAAGTGAGAACTAATACAAATTACACAGAGGTGAAAGGGAAATGATCTTCATTGAACACCACATGTCTGACAAATTACACTCGACCAATAGGCGAGAAGAGACATCTATAGCCCTTATACTTGTAACTATAGCCAAAAACTACACAATGCAAAGAACGTGATTCTAATTTATGGGATGAGTAATGGAGTATATATGTATAACAAGAAGTGGCAAAGACCTATAGGGACGACTAATCAAGTTCAAAACCATAAGCATAGTGTGTGAAGACTAGTGTTTGCTATAGGATTAAAGGGTAATAAGATAATCAAGAAGTTAGCAATGAAGAAAGTTTCAACCCAATATTATAACAGTACTTGAGATTGACATAGCATGGATAAACCAAGCTCTACATTATGTTTGTGTCGCCAGTTTGAAACTCTATTTTGTTATGGATTGTAGGAAAATAACATGTGTAGTTTAATTTCACAATTAGCAAGGCGTTCTATAAACACTTTACTGGATAATTCACAACATCCACCGTATTGAGAGTACTTTATTTTCTTATTTAGATGTATCTCCACTTTCTTTGAAACTCAGAAACATAAGAAAGAACTCAACTTTGGTTTTGAGTGAGATATGATTGTCAATAAAGATCACAATAAAGAACAAGTATGATTGAACAGGAAAGATAGGGGAGCGACCCCAAAGATCACAATAAAGAAGTTTTAACGTTTATTTCATTAAAAACAGAACTCCTAAACTTTGGAAGTAATCACAAGTTGTGGAAGAAGACTAGTTAAAAGTTATCTTGCCACTGGATCGAAGAAGATGAAGGACTTCATTGTTAGGTGACCTAGGCGTCTTTGTCAACTATCTTCTGAAGTGACTCTTTGTATGATGAAAAACAAAACTTGAGGTGCAGTTGAGTCTAGAACATATAAACCATTAATTTCATTTCCTTTGCCAGCATGTTATGAGTGTGTTGATCATTGATTATAACACAATTAGAGTCAAATAAAATATAAGATATAGGTCTGTGGTGAGTTGTGATATAGAAAGTGGTGATTTGTGTAGTGTTGGAACAACAAAAATATTTTGTATACCTGAGGATGAAGAGATGTTGGAGAAGCCTACATGAGTGATTGGAAGGATAAAGTTTTCGCCTATCATGACTTGATATGAACCATTGTAGGACCGAATTTTGTGGATGTTAAGGGAGTTGGTCATGTGAGAAGTGGATACTAATTCAAGGTACAATTCTCCTCCATGGGAATCAGATACATGAAGAGAGGCTAAGGCTTGTTTAATGTCTTGAGAGTGGAACGAATTATCTAACATGTACCAGCATTTTACTGCAATATGGCCATTTTTCCATAGATTTGGCAAAAGGGTCTAGTGGTGTCTGAGTTATTGGTTTGTTTTTGTAATGAGGAAGAGGAACTGTTTGAGTAGATTTGTTAGGTGAATCCACGAACTTGAGAGGTGAAGTTAGAACGCCTTATTTGATTAGAGTAAAGTCTTGAAGTCCTAGAGTAAGAGTTGTTTGCGTCGTCATATTAAAGATTGTAACAAGAGTTAATGGTTACCAATTTGCGTCTCAAAACCTTGATAGTGAGAAATTATGATTGTCTTATAAGATTCTAATGGTGAGACTATGTTGGTTAACTCACTAACTACATTGTCATAGGTAGGAAAAGGGTGTTGATGCATAGAGGTGTAGATAACAATGATGAAGGCCTCAAACTTTTTGCCAAGACCCTGTAAAAGGTTAAAAAAATTCATATATTCAAATACAGGTGATCCTATAGAAGTGATATGATTACAAATCAACTTAAACTCTCGGATGTAATCCGTGAAAATTTTGCATTCAAGAGATGATTACAAATCAACTTAAACTCTTGGATGTAATCCGTGACAATTTTGCATTCAAGAGAATAGTTTGAAGAGAGGCTAAAGATCAAACACCCTAGATATCGACATTTGGTTCAAGTGTCTGGCCAAGCTTTTCAGACACAATGAAGATTTCAACTCCAATGATCAAGACAAACACCTCTTCAAAGAGGGTGCCAGACATCCAAAACTATACCATATGATTTATTTTACACTAAGAGTTGTATAGAGGGTTGGATTTTGTGACTACGTCGCCATTTGTGGTGAGGAGTGTTTGAGGAGGTTGGGTTATCATTATTGATGAAGCTGATAAGTTCTTATGATTCCAAAAAGGATTCAATTTGTATTTTCAGTGTAGGTAGTTTTTATTTGTGAGTTTTAAGGAAATGAAATTCGAGATATTAACGTGAATCGGGAAAGGAAAGGTTTTTCCCTCCTCTATTAGAAAAGACTGAAGTATAAGCTTTGAATATCAATGGCTCTGATACCATATAAAAATTATAGAAAAATAGGAGATCTGGAGAGAAATGGAGAAGGATCATTGCAAAACTTCATTCATTCTTGTTGTTTAATTAGTGAAAATAAAACCCATTTATATTGGTCTAGTTGTGAATACAAACAAAAATTTAGCAAACCAATTGCTAACGACAATGTTTAACATTATTTATTAGAATTGTTTATTGTATTGGCTTTTTATGTGACATGGAGATTTGTGAGTTGAGGTTGTGTAGCCAGCATTGGAGGAATAGGATGCATAGAGTTGCGATACCTTGTTTCTGATCTGAAAAATAGAATGTATTTGTTATACAATCAAGATTGTTTTTTATTGGAAATTGATCTAAAGAGTGTCGATTTTTCATTTTTTTATTTCTAGATCATGTGAGATGGAAACGGGATAACTTCAAAAATATCCTCGTAGAGCTAAAACATTTCAAAAATACCCTTCCCGAAAAAGAAAAAATTTTTAACTTCAAAGATACCCTTATAAATGTTGATATTCCCAAAATACCTCTGTGACCTTACGACCAAGTTCGACCCAGCGACCCAGTTCGACCCTGCAACCCTTATTCCTCTGCGAACATTGGACCCCTGCGACCCTTGTCCCTCTGTGACTCTTGTTCCTCTGCGACCCTTGGACCCCTGCGACCCTTGTCCCTCTCTGACCCTTGTTCCTTTGCTACCCTTGGACCCCTGCGACCCTTGTTCCTCTGTGACCCTTGGACCCCTGCGATACTAATTTATTATTTACAAATTATTTACAAATAATATGAATAAAATTTTGAAAATACAGATCAAATCAAAATATGTTGGACCCGTGCGACCCTTGTCCCTCGCGACCCTTGGACCCGTGTGACCCTTCCGACCATTTCGACCGTTTCGACTAGTCTTTTCAATGTCAGACTACTGCTTTTTCCAGGTGCTACCTATGCTTTTTATTTTACCAATGCCACATTCAAGACCTATATTAAAAGTTCTTTAATGTGGTCAATACATGCACCTTGCTCATTCTTTGTATTTATTGTCTTTCATTCTCTCAAAAGGGTGATTTCTAACATCTAACCCTAAATTCTCTGAAAAATCCTTGTTACCTTTGTGATCGTTAAGGTCACATGGTCGACCCAGGGTATAGTGCTGTCTATTTGTTACTCAATGTCTCGGTAATCGTCGGACTCAGTCTGTATGCAGATACACACAAGTACTTACAACGTGGATGGAGGACTTTGTGATGTATCTGCACTACATAAGGTCTTGGTAATCGACGGACGCAGACATCAAGCTGTATCCGCGTTAAGTCACGGTTGGAGGTCTAATTGGAGAAGGCGTTGAGTCACACACGACTCTTCTTACGGGGAAGGGCGGCGATGTGTTTTTAAACTCGGTAAATTTGACCTTTTTTTCTTTTCTTTTTTTTTCTCGAACTTCTTTTTGCCTTTTTCTTCTTTTTCAACCTTTTTCTTTCCTTTTTTTAACCGTTGTGACCTTTGAGACCTTATGTAACCTTATGTAACTTTTGTGACCTTTGTAACCTTTCAGACCTTATGTAATCAATATTTAAACGTTGAAAATGTCTTATTTTGCATCTATTGTTTGTAAAGTTATGAGCCAATATGACCCGTTATGCGACGCTCAATCGGATTAAATTAGAATCAGGTTTAAACGGGTACGACTCATGCGACCACACATAACCCTTGTGCGACTCATGCGACCCAATATGATCACATATGACCCATGGACGACTCATGCGACCAAACATGACCCATGGACGTCTAATGCGACCACATAAGAAGATGACGCAAACGATTAAATTTGCTTGTTCCTCTTCTTTCTGGCTTTTTTTTACTCTTCATCTTCATGTTCTTCTTCTTAAACCTCTTTCTGACCTTTGTAACCTTTGAGACCTTATGTAATCAATATTTAAACGTTGAAAATGTCTTATTTTGCATCTATTGTTCGTAAGATTATGACCCAGTATAACTCGTTATGCGATGTAACTTTTGTGACCTTTGTAACCCATGGACGACTCATGCGACCACATAATACCCTTGTTCGACTCATGCGACCTATGCGACTCGTGCGACTTGTCGTTTTGCTGTCAGACTCATGTCTTGCCACCAATGTGACCCATGCGACCCATGTGACCCTTCCTACCCATGTGACTTGTCGTTTTGCAGTCAGAATCTTTTCTTCCGACCCATGTGACTTGTCCTTTTGCATTCAGACTCCTGTCTGTCGACCCATGTATATAAGTTAACGTCTACGTCTCTTGTCTTAGTATGCCTATCTAACCCATATTTCTATGAAAAATCTTTTTTACCTTTGTGACCTGCGTGGCGCAGTCACCATTGTCGACGCAGGGCATCGTGTTGTCTATGTGTTACTCAAGGTCTTGGTAATCGGCGGACTCAGGCTCTATGCAGTCACTGACGAGTTGCGGGGGTGAGTTAGGTGACGGTGTTGGGTCACTCTTCAAATGTTCGAATCTTTGTAAATGTATTGTTTTGATTTAGGATCTTTGTAAATGTATTGTTTTGATTTAGGATCTTTGTAAATGTATTGTTTTGATTTAGGATCTTTGTAAATGTATTGTTTTGATTTAGGATCTTTGTAAATGTATTGTTTTGATTTAGGATCTTTGTAAATGTATTGTTTTGATTTAGGATCTTTGTAAATGTATTGTTTTGATTTAGAATCTTTGTAAATGCGACCCATGCGACCCTCAACTGGGACCAAGCGACCCATGCCATTATCAATATATTTGAGTTGTAAATGTCTAGTTTAGAGTCAATATAGATAATAATATAAATAATCCATATATGCGACCAAGCGACCCAATGCAATACCAAGGAAGAAGAATGCAGAAGAATGGAAGATGGAGACAGACTGCGACCAAGCGACCCATGCGACCCTCAATTGGCATATATGCGACCAAGCGACCCATGCCATTATCAATATACCATTATCAATATATTTGAGTTGTATATGTCTAATTTAGAATCAATATAGATAATAATATAAATAATATTGACATTTGAACAAAATGTTAAATGTATTGTTTAATCATCCGCCAAGTTCTTAAAACACTACTATCACTTTTGAAACACAGGATTGGTTATACACAACTCAATTAGGTATACATGGGTCACAATCTGTTTTAACCGTTGATTGACATTGTAAATGTATTGTTTT
>CM071861.1:19031454-19046328 GCA_036759665.1 Gynandropsis gynandra
GACCCATGCGACTCAAACGACCCTCAGACACTCTACGACACTCAACCGACTCACTGAGACTCAACTGAACCACGCCCTTCAAACGACCATTGCGACCCATCCCATTCACTAAGACAACCGACTCACTGAGTCGAATATGGTCATGCAACTCCTGCGACCCTTGCTACTCAACCGACTCACTGAGTCGAAGATGTTCATGCAACTCATGCGACCCTTGCGACCTAACCGACTCACTGACACTGACACTCATCCATTTCAAATCAATAAACTGAGTCGAAGATGGTCATGTAACTATTGCGACCCTTGCTACTCAACCGACTCACTGAGTCGAAGATGTTCATGCAACTTCTGCGACCCTTGCGACCTAACCGACTCACTGACACTCACCCATTTCAAATCAATAAACTATTTTGTGACTCGAAAGCTTGCAAAACCCTAGAAATCGAACTACTTACACTTATTGATGCCATTGAAGATTGACTCGTGCTCTCTTCGTCAGTGCTGCTACTAATTCTAGCCATTTTCCTTCTCGTCAACTTCAAATCTATCCCTCTCAAGTTCGACATCACTTATTTCTTTCTTGGTATAAATTTTTAAACAGGTTTCACCGCGAAAAACTGTTCGTCTTTCTCGTTTTTTGTAGTTTTTCACGTCGAAAAACTGCCGAACGTGGGTTTTTTCACGTTCGAACATTAAGGGCAAGTTTATCTTTTCTTCAGGTTTTTTTTTCGGATTTAATAATTATTTTAAGGAAGGGTATTTTTGAAGTGGTTTAGTCCTATAAGAATATTTCTGATATTCCGCCGATGGAAACAAAATCCAGTGTAAGTTTTAATAAATATTATTTGAAATTTTGAATGATTCAAAAATTTTGTGATAAAACTTAAGAAATAAACAAAGCCCACTTGCATCTTTATAACAAACACGGGACACCTACACGTATTTAAATACAATATCGATGTAAAGTTACCAATTAATCAATAATTAACTATCAAAATATGAAAGGCAAATAATTTATTTAGAAGAAAAAAAGAAAGAGAAGCCACCCAGCGTTTCATTGGCGTGCAACTCTAATACACTTGCTTTTGTTAAAGTAAAATCATTTTATTTGAATACTAAAATTAATCAATCTTAGATTTAAAAAAATGATTGAATTCAGATCAAATATTAAATTTTAAAAATTGATTGGATTTAATTTTATTTGATTATTAATCGAATAAGCAGAAATAGTGTTTTATTATTTAAAAATTAGATAAATAAAATTCACAAAACAAATAATATTATATATAATAATAATAATTTAAAATTAAATATCAAATTTTGATGATATTACTAGTCTAGAGCCTTTTTTTTATTTGGAATATTATAACGTAAATATGAGCCTAAATTACTACATTAGCCTAAAATAAATTTAGGGTAAAACTCCTATTACCACTCAAAGTTTGGATAATTTGTCTATTTTCCTCTCATATATCGCACTCATCATATTCCCCCCTCATGTATCACTCCTAATCCTGTTTCCCCCTCAAGTTCTCTAATTAATTCTATTCCCCACACCGTTTAAAATTATGTTAATTTTGATCCAAACCCTAAACACCCTAATTTTGACCCAATTTCATACTCAATTTTGACCCGACCCGACCAAAATTTAAATTAAATTAAATCCGGTTTATCTAATTATTAATCCGGTCCGGTTTAATATAATTTTGACCGATTTACTGAATTTTGACCCAACCCAATTTATGATAAGTTTGATCCGATTTACTAAAATTTTGACCCAATTTACTAAAATTTTGATAAATTTATAACATGATGAATTCTGTGGCACATTGGTCAAGATTCTTGAGTTCTAAAAGACGTGCGGTCGTCCTATGCTTAATCCGAGACAGTAATTTAGTTGGATAAACGAGTTCATGATCGATGAGGCCCAAAGGGTTTGGAATAGCCCATAAATTATCTCAATGGGCCTATATGTGTTTAGATAGTGCGAACGCCTCTCTTTCAATCTTCCAATGGACAACATCACCATCCTCCTCCTCATTGTCTTTGTAAATAGTTTACATCCGTCTAAACAATTTAAACAATTTAATATTTTGAATAATATATAAGTTTTTAATATTTTTTAAAACAACTTATAAATAATTGTGATAAAAGAATATTAAATTTAAATAAAGACATATAGTATTTTCTCTTACATTATTATCTATATTTTTTCCTTATATTTATTTTATATGATATATTTTTTTTTCGTATATCGTCTAGTTCGTCTTAACGTTTAGACTCTAAACGTTTAATCATCGCTCTTATGCAGTTTTTCTTTTGCTTTATTATATTATCAAACGGAGCAATTTCAAAAATATCCTTAAAATGCTATTTTGATTTCAAGTCCACCTTTTCCTAAAAAAATTTTAAAAAATATCCTTATAAATATTAAAATTCACAAATTACCCTTGTGCGACCATGCGACATTTGTACGACCGTGCGTCAGGTACTAATCTTGATCACTTGGGTTGAGTTTGATTCAGCAATGCACTTCGTTTTCTTTCCATTAAGATTATAACCATGTGTTATGTGTACGAGGTTGAAGAAGAAGTTTGTAGGTTTTGACAAAAATTCTAATGGGGATGTGTGCAGTCTGTTAGGAACTGGTTTTGTAGGGTGTTTTGGTGAGAAGAGTTGAACCTACATCTGATGCTAATAATGTCCTGAAAGATGTACAATTTCTGGCTTTCTAAATTTCATTTAGGTTATCAGTCAACCCTGATGAGTGTTAATTGTGTTCGATCAAGATGATGTGATCGTAAGCTTTGATGATGTTCATGTGGGATGTGAAGTAACTGTACCTTTCCGATTAAATGAGCGTATTGCATTCCGATATCTCATCAGTAAGAAGTAAAAAGACCTATTTCCATGACCGATTTTTATATTACAAAATCCTCAGCCGTCATCATCATTTTTTTTAAAATAGATTTGCAGGTGATGTAGCAGCGCTTGGGATCATCCAAGCAGGCGAATACATGAAAGTTAGACTAGCTTTAAGACCACAAATGCATTTGGTATACATCTCTCTTCTCATAATGCTTTGATGATCCTCATTTTGGAACAACTGAGACATGTGTTTTGCTTATGAAAAAGTTCCATATCATATTGATGGAGGTCAGCCATCACACGTTATAATCGTCGGTTGGTGTTTACTCCTCTCTCAGAACCCTTGATAGAGTATGTTTCTCCTCTGCTTCTAAGATGCCTACTGGGAACATAATCAACCAGAGCATATGAGTATATTATGGTATGATCTTTCCCCTCTAGGATTTAGGTTGATTGGTTAATGTATTAATTAAAATAACTGAATATACCTAGATGACCGAAAGAATCTGGAGATGGTTTTTGGGAGGATTGGCTATAATAGTTAGACGAACTTCTTGTCTTTATCTGAAACCAATACTTAATGTTTCAAATTTAGATAATGATTAAGTTTGATTATGTGAATTTATATTTGTCGGTTGTGTTATTCTTTATTATTTTGCATGTTTCATTATCTGAGGGAAGATCATTAAATCGATTTCTCATCATCTACCCATCGTTTATTGTTGTTTTTATGTGTTTTCCAGGATGAGGAAGAGAGATATGGGAGATAGTGATAGTGATGATAGCAGCGGTGATGAAGACGATGAAAAGTCCATCGTTCTAGACAATGGTAGCCATGTGTTCTCAGATAAGGATACAAAGGGAAGTTCGGACTCTGTTATGGTTGGAGTCCAGGATGGGGAGTCTTCTGGTAGAGCATCATGTGAGAGTAGTTCTGAGGAGGAGAAAGATAGTGATGACCACCAACATTCATGTGCATCTATGGAAAGGAGTAGTGTTGCTGAAGCTGGGGTTATCAAGGAAAAATGTGTCTCATCTCTCTTTACCAATGCAGTTATGGAATAGAAGGCCATCTTAGAGGCTAGAAGGTCAGAAAAAGTGGTAAAACCTTCCATTCTCATGGATACAGTTGAAGGTAAACCCGGTGTGTTCATTGCTTGGAAAGGACTTTAGATGTTCCTTTCATCTCATTTTGCCGTGTAACAATATGATATTTTTATATAGGAGGCAAAGAGTGAGCTGCGAGATGAGAAGAAAAAGCTCAAAACATAGAAACATAAGTCGAGCATCTACTTAAAGCAATCATGGCTCAATCGGAACCCTTCTGCTTGCAAAACGTTCCAACAATCCTTCAAGTTCAAGCTCCTACTATATCGGCAAACTGGTAATCCATAAATGATGAGATTGCTGGTTTTCTCGATGATTTGGTTAGGTTAAAGGAACCAGGCTCGACAAAGAGGTATGTGTACAGTCTCCTTGGAACTGGATAATTTATTGGGAAATAGCTTGGAAATGGAACATAAGTTTGTAGGTGATCAATGAGTTAATTCAGGTCGTGAATTTCCACTTTTGGATTAGGATTGTTTTGGTCACTGCAGGTTCATTTTAATGTTTTTTCTTTGATCCATCGGTGTGCTCTTTTCTTTTTCATTTCCATTGTAAAAATATATGAGCGCATTCATTGGTTCTTGGAATTTTTTTGGTGGTGCAGATCAATTTGTCGAGCGGCAGAAAAACATCGTAAGATGAGGTGGGTTCGCGTGGAGAAGATTCAGGACTTTTTCTTCAATGGATGGAATAGAAGGTGAATCATCCTTATATTGAGACTTTTGATTCTGTGCTAATCGAGTTCATCATGTTTTGCTTTTGTTTTCATGATGTCGAATCTGGAAATATGGGATGACCAGTTTAATATGGAAGATAGATGCATCAGAGTCTTAAGTCGAAGAATATGGCTACTTGGTATTGTCATTCTAATTTTGTTTTCATTTTGAAAAATATTGGTTTGTTGTTTGCATTAACACTTTCAAATTATATTCTAATCGAGATCATCAGGTTTGACTATTGTGTTCATCATGCACAAACCGAAAATATGGATGCTCAGTTCTATATAGAAGATGGATGCATTAGAATCTTAAGATGGATGCTCAGTTCTATAACAGAATATTAAGTAAGGAATCTCGCCATTAAAGCTACCTTAGAAGGTGGTACTTTGCTTCAATATGGTGCTCGTACTTTAAACGAAGGTGGCTTCTAGGAGAGTCCCCTTTGATTAAAAAAACACTATGCTCGAATAGTAGGCTCAGTTATGTTTTTCTTCCGATATTCGAACAATGATGCTAATTAACTTACAGTGTATTCCATATCCAGTTTTTCCTGGAAGAGCAATCATAGGATGTTCAGTCGGTTTTCTGAATGTACCCAAGATAAAGGGACTCACACTGCCATGAAATTAGGTGTCAATCCTTCCATTATTACCTAAGTTTATTATCATTTATATCATATATGATTTGTATAATCATGTATATATAAAATGAACAAAGTGTATTTGTTTTTATATTTTGGTTGGTACCCTAATATCAGCAATGTCTCACAACTCACATGAATGTTAGCAGTTGAAGCTGCATTCATGCAATTCATGAAGGTTTGAAAATGAATACTTATTAGGACAGCCTAAGGAATTCATGGGTGTGGAAAGAACTTTACACAGCTCGGAACTATCGCCCAGTTTGTAACAGTTTGTATCATATTATTTATATGTATTCTTCAACGAATGGGTTAAATCATCTTGACTGCATCATGATAAATCAAATTGTATTCTATCAGATTCATCATTCTTTGTAGATGTTTTGGTTTATCTTTGCAGGCATTCCAATATGGGTTATTCCCAGAAAGGCCATAAGCGCCCTGGAACTGTTAAGACCTCACCTTTTAATTGTTCATTTCTTCTTTGAATCTATATCCAATTCTTATATGTTTATGCAACTACTTTCTGAAAGGAAAGGCTCCTTCCACTCTCAAGCACGTGAAGCCAAGTCATGAAGCAACGAATGTAAGTATGGACACAACCTGAATTCTCATCCATAATCAGACAGAGTAAGGAAAGATGTTTGAACAAGTATCATTCTTTGCAGGAGTTCCAAAGAACAACTTCGAACTAGATACTGAGGAGAGTCCTGAGAGATCAGTTGAAGCAACAATTTATCGTTGTACAGAAGCAGAACCTAACGATAATAAACCAAAGAATAAAAGATAATACAAATAAATGCTGATGCAAAACCTTGATTTGGCCCTTTTTCGATCTATCCCTGAATGTCTAGACACAATTTTTAGTGATGAGGTGGTTATCGAGAAATCTCTGCTCAAGATCCCTAATCAGCAATTCTGTGGAGATACTCTATTGGAAAATGGTGAAGGCTGCACAAATGAGGAAAACTTGAACCAGAAATTTGATTCTCAAGTATAAGTGATCAATGACATTGAGGACGATGGTGGTGAAAACAATAAGAGAGATTGAAACTGATTAATCAAATTTGCGGGGAACAAGAGCTCAAGCAGTTGTAGGGCTACTTTTTGAGTCTGATGCATCGAATGACCATGAATGCCAAGTGGGTAAATTGCATAGTATAATTTGAGATTTCACATTTCTTGGTCTTAGAATTGTAAGTTATGGACAAGAACAGAATACATAATGATACTTTACGACTGTGTTTTTCATATATTAAATTATAGTTCCGAAACTTTGATATTTTCATCATTTGTTCATGGAGAATATAACCCAAATTTATCACAATTTCAAGGTATAATACTCGCATTTTTATGTTTCTACTATTTTTTGCAGATGTTGTTACACATTAAGGATCGAGGAAACATGGTTCATAAAACCATGCAGCTGAGAAAAAATTCGTTTGATTCCTAATTTGAACAGATTGGTTTATCGGATCATTTCTTCCTTCGTTACTTCCAAACTTCCAGTTGTTTTTTTTTCAGACCTGATTCAATCTTTCCAACATATGCAGCTTGAAAATATTTTGCTCGATGCTCATGGAAATCTGAAGGTTTCTGATTTCGGATTGAGTGTGTTGCTCAACAAGTAAGCTCTGCTACTTCTGCTTCATCTCTCATGTTCGATGAAAATTTTTTCTACCTTCTCGAGATGTCTATTTTCGTTCTCTCATTCGACACATCTAGCAAGGAGTCGAACCTCTACATTACTACATGTGGAACTCCAAATTATATAGCACCTGAATTGCTTAATAGCCAAGGTTATGATGGTTCCGCTTCGGATAGCTGGTATTGTGTTGTTATTCTCTTTGTTATAATGGTTGGTTTTGGGTTAGCTTGTAGGATTGAGAAGAATATTGGTCATGCGGACCAATCCATTGAAATTTTTGAAGAATGATTCAAGTTTAGGTTGCAATGTATGATTTTTTATTCGAATTGAACTATTGACGATGACTTTCAACTGAGCATCTGCAATTGCTGTAAAAGTATGATGGTTTATGCAGGAGTAGCTCGAGATGTTGTAGGGCTACTTTGGAGTCTAATGCATCAAATGATCGTGAATGTCAAGTGTTGTTATTTTTATAGTTCCAAACTTTTGATATTTTTATCATTTGTTCATGGAGCATATACCCCAAATTTATCACGATTTCAAGCTACATTACTGGAATTTTATTGTTTCTACCATTTTTTGCAGATGTTGTTACACATCGAGGATCGAGGAAACATGGTTCATAAAACCATGTATCTGAGAAAAAATTCGTTTGATTCCTAATTTGAACAGATTGGTTTATCGGATCATTTCTTCCTTCGTTACTGCCAAACTTCTAATTGTTTTTTCGAACCTGATTCAACCTTTCCATCATATGCAGCTTGAAAATCTTTTAATCGATGCTTATGGAAATCTGAATGTTTCTGATTTCATATTGAGTGTGTTGCTTTCAAGTAAGCTCTGTTACTTCTGCTTCATCTCTCATGTTCGATGAAACTTTTTTTTACCTTCTTGAGACGTATGTTTTCTTTCTCTCATTTGACACAGCCAGCAAGGAGTCGAACCTCTACATTACTACATGTGGAACTCCAAATTATATAGCACCTGAATTGCTTAATAGCCAAGGTTATGATGGTTTCGCTTCGGATAAATGGTATTATATTTTTATTCTCTTTGTTATAATGGTTGGTTTTGGGTTAGTTTGTAGGATTGAGTAGAATATTGATCATGCCGACCAATCCATTGAAATTTTTAGAAGAATGATTCAAGTTTAGGTTGCAAAGTATTATTGTTTATTGGAATTTGACTATTGAAGATGAGTTTCAGCTGAGCATCTGCAATTGCTGCAAAAGTATGATGGTTTGAGCAAGAGTGCTATAGGAGTTGGTTTCCGACGGAGCATGTGCAAGCTGCCTAGTGTAGACTTATTTTTTAATACTTTATGTATTAGCACTTTAGTTCACATGTAATGAATTTTAGTTCATATATATTTGTTATAACTCAATAGAATAGATCAAAAAGTTTTTTGTAGGCATTTTTGTAGCTGGCAAGATTATCCATGTGTTAACCAACTATATTCAAGTAACATCTCACATTTACGTAACCAAATTACAAAATAATCATAAACAAAATATTGGATATGCATGTGGTACACTACAGACCCGGTTAAAGCCATATCAGGATGGTCTACACTCTTTGCAATGCCGTAACACACTTTGCTCTTGCTATTGACCTTACACATTACATTTTCGTGCACAATTTATAAACCTATTTATATGAGTGAACCTGAAACTATAGCAAAGAATATATACAAAATGAACCCGTGTGTAAGGCACTTTTTCCAGCAATATCTTCAACCATCTGTCGTGTCCCTCACCCTCCTCATAAAGATCATTCTGGAATATACTAACCCATACTCAGTTAAAGCCATATTTGTCCTACACACTTTGTAAATCCGTAACACACTTTGCTCTTGTTGTTGACCCCATAGGTCACATTTGCGTACATAATTTGCAAACCTATTCTATATGAGTTAAATTGAACCTATTTTCAGAGAATATATACAAAGTGAACCTGCATATTTGGAACTTTTTCCAGGAAGATCTTCCACCATCTGCTCATAAAGATCGTTCTGGAATATATTAATTCATGTCTGAATAAAATTTTGATATTCATATGATGCATGTGCAAAAAAGGTTGGTTTATCTGTTGGCTAAATATTTCTCCGCTTTTAGGTCCATACTACTAGCTTGAATTGAGTCATTCATGTAGTTTGGTTGTGCATAATTCTGCAAATTATAAGTGTAGTAAATTGGAAATTATTAGAGATGACCATTATGCAACTATAACGGCTATGGAACCCTAATTTTGATTCTAGATGTGTATTGAACAACTCGAATTTTGTCTCTGAAACTAGGAAATGTTATTGTTGGTGTAGAGATAACATAAAATTTGAACCTTTTTCATTGAGGCCAACGTTGCTTTGACTTCTATTAATCTCCTTTTTAATACAAAGTCATAATCTATACAACAAATTTTTTTTTATTCCAATATAGGATATAACATATGATTAATACGAAACAGTGTATTCAAAGAATTGATGTTTGCATCGGTTTTTGAAATAAGCTATCTGGTCAGGGTCTTTCTTTCATTCATGTAGGTGGCTCGGGTAAAGTCCTTATGTTTTTGTCCAACATATACTCTCTGTAGTTATTTGAAGTACTTACTTATTCTATATGTGTGATTCCATGTTTTCAATATTTTAGATTAAACGATGTTTTATTTTAATATTCAAACTAAAGAATGATATTATAATTTAATAGTTTAGATACCTATTTTTACTTTTAAAAAATTCAAATTTGAATCTGAATATGCGAGAATGTTGATTTCAATCTTCGAATTTGAATCAACTCAATTTTCGGAATGGATTCGGAAAGAATTTCGGGTAATACCGATCTTGGGGGTCTCCTAACTTTTTCTTTATTTATCAAATATCAACAATTTTTCCAAATACACTATCGACAAAAATGTGTTGTTTTTATTATAAATCGCTATAAAAACTAAAAAAGTCGTATTCAAATAACTTTTGTTAACATCACTACGGTCATTTTATGTACAAAATATAAATAAACTCTCTCAGTACGTGCATTTGTATTGATCGATATATATATATCAAAGGTCATGAAAATGTTTGAATTAATGAATTATTTATAACATTTAAATAAATTACAATTTAATTATCACAATACCGCGTAATGCGCGGATATCATCTAGTATTTATTAATAATGTTATATAAATACATGTATAATAAAAATCAATAAAATACCGACATTTTATTCTTTTATTATTGTACTTTCTAATTCTCTATTGTTTTCACTTTCTTTTTCCCTATGTTTGACCATTATTCTTCTTCAAATGTTAATTACCAAATTCTAGATTCATCTTCTTCAATTCCTTCAATTTCTTGTTTTATTCTGTTCCAAATCAAAGAGAGATCAAGATTATTTTTGCAATTCAAAATGTAAAATGGTATTAGAGTCTCACACATATGTTTCGAATTATAATCCTTCTTGTTTCTATCTGATTGTTATCGTTCTTCATTTTTTCCTTTCAACTCAACCGCAAAATGACTTCAACATTCTCAGACCCTACTCCTTATGTTCCATCCTCTTCTGAACGACACAAAAATCCGTTTTTCCTTCATACAACATGTTAGTGCATGGGATTTATATTTTTGAGAGTTTTATTTTATTAAGATCATCGTTTCTTTGATATTTTTATTTTATTAAGATTTATTTTATTGTGTGATGATGCATATTTTCTATTTACTTAGATTCAATATTTAATATCTTCATTACGCATATTTTCAATTATTATGGATATTTCTAATTGTTTTAGATATTTTTTAGATATAAGAACATCCACAAGAAATTTGAAAATATTCTAAAAGGAAAAAATCAAGCGACTTAACAAATCTATTGAAAAGAAATCGATGAGCAATTTAATGAGGAGCTTAGTATTAAAAGGAAGAATGGATGCACATCCAACCTATTCTCTCAATCATATTGGTGCGCTAAAATTTAAGAAGAAGAGAGGAGAATGAACAAAGTGTTTTTGAGTTTCTTTGACAGAATTCGAAGAGAATGTTTGTAGTATAAGAATTAAACCATAAAGATTTGGAGGCTTAGTGATTCGAGTGACAGTCATTCGGGAACCTAGAATTATTACAATAATAGTTCTAGGCGTTTACACAAGGGTTTGTGTGGCGTTTTACTCGTAGTTTTGTTTCAAGACGGGTGTAGTACTCAGAGGGGAGTATTTGAGTCGTGTAATCCTAGTATACTACAGAAAAAATGAATTATATCTAATGACCATTTGAAGTCTAAATACAGCAATGTCTGACTATGGTGTTGTAAGAACATCATGGGAAATCGTTGTGTGTCTACTCTCTAAACTTTCACAAGAAACATAAATTGTGTCTTTCTTGATTCGAAAAAAGTTAACAAGAGAACTCAATTTCAACACATAGGCATAGAGCCATAAGTATGGCTTTAAATGGAAGAAACAAATTGGGTTTTGTAACATGTAAAGTTTCTAAACCCCTCTCTTCATTATGTAGACTATGAAACTTGTATCAGGTGAATGATATTGTCTGTTCATGTTTGCTTATTTCGATATCAAAAAACATAACAGATATTATAATTCACATTGAAATGGCTGTTGCTATTTCGATCTCATAGATTTAGCCAAAGCAGCATACCCAGAATCATTTGTATTGAGCATGATTTACATAATATGAAACATGACGCTTTAGATTTGAATGCCTATTCTACAAAATTAATAATTGTTTGGCAAGAATTGAAAATTTTGGAGGAAACTTCATTCTATTCTTGTCATAACCTAGATTGTAATTTTCTATCAAAATTAAATGAAAAAGAAGAATACAGGTATTTGTAGAAAAAATTTAATGGATTTAAATGATTCTTATGTCTTAGTTCAAAAACAAATCTAGGAGTGTTAAAATGCAGTCCATTCCGCGGGCCTGCCTAAAGCCCGCTCGAAAAATAGCGGGTTCGGGCCTTAAATTTATAAGACGGTTTTCATTCGAATATTCAAGCTCGAGCTTTCAATAAGCCCACAAAAATTGTGGTTTGGCTCGTCGGGTTCTAAACAGCACCCACCAACACTAAAAACCCTAGGTCTAATAACCTATCATTTCTTCTGCTTTGATTCTTTGCACCGTACCACCATCTCCGTGATCATCTCGTTTTCATACGTATTTCTTGTACGATTTAGGATACGTTTTTGACACATATGTGATATTTTACGTATGATTCTGATTCCGTTTTACTTTCACACGTGCCGTGCACTTGCGGGTAGATTAGGTTATATTTAACTCTGATACGCATCACTCCGTCCAACATTCTTCATCTTCGTTGATATACACTGTCGTCATTGTCGATTCCTACCATCATCAATTCCCACCATCGTGCTCTATACAACACCAACACACAAAAAAACTAGGTCTGACCTCTTTTTTCTTCTCCTTTGGTCCTATGCACCATACCATCTTCGTCCAACCTTGGTTCCAACCGGGGTCGATTCCAGTCGTACCGTACCGTATTTTGGTCGATTCCAATTTTCTTTGACGTCTATTCCAACCCTTATTCGATTCCAAATGTCTTCATCGATTCCAACCGTTGATCGAACATATGAGATATGTTCATCTAATTTCTTCCTTATTTCTTCGTCGGTCGAACATAGGATGTAGGTATGTTTGAGAATCTTCGTTTTTTATATAGCCTCTTCGATTCCAACCGTTGGTTGTATGTATCCACTAATTTGTAGTTTATGTATCTTCTATGTTTAGGTATGTTTGATAATTGTAGTTTCTGGTCTAGCTTCGTCGATTCCAACCCTCAATCATGTAGTTTTATGTATCCATTAATTCATAGTTTCTGTAGCTTCTATATTTGGGTATGTTTGCTGTATTAACTTCTATGTTTGGGTATGTTTGACAATCGTCTTTGTTTTTCTGGGTAACAAAAGAGAATGACATACTTGTTGTTGTAGTAGTTTTTGTGTGTGTATCATTTGCAGATTTTTCATGGACGATAACTTTTTTCTTCCAACTAACGAAGCGTTAGATGACGATGAACAACGACATGATTATAATGGCGATGATCAACCGACTCCTCAAATAATTGGTTCTAATAAAAGAAAACAACCTGATGTTTAGGCACATTTCAGTAGTATAAATGCTACTCAAGCCAAATACAAATATTGCGATAAATTATTATCCGCATTATCCAGTAGGGGTACATCTCACCTAAAGTGTCATGTGCAGAGTTGCAAGTGCAAACCTAAGACCAACAATCTATTAGAATTTTTGATTGATCACGACAGAAAATTAGGGTAAAGAAAGTAGATCAACTAATTTGGAGAGAAAAACTTTCTAAGATGATAATTGCTCATGAGCTTCCATTCTCAATAGTTAAGTACAAGATATTTAGAGACTTGATACTCTATCTAAAACCAAAAGTGAAATTCATATGTAAAAATACTATGGTTGCTGATTATTTAAAATTTTATGAGAATGAGAAAGAGTTCTTGAAGATTGAATTAGGAATTGTTCGTAGTAGAATTTGTTTAACTACGGACTGTAATTAGCCATGAGGGATACATATGTCTAACATGACTTTATGTTCATTAGAATTGGAACTTGACTAGCAAGATATTATCTTTTACTACTTTACTTCCTCTACATCTAGAAATAGATATATGGAAGAAGATAATCACTTATTTGAAGGATTGAGGTATTGAGGATAAGATATTTTCCATTATCATAGGTAATGCTATAACTAATGGTAGTTTGATGGTTATCCTAAAACATCGTATGCAACCACAAAATTTGTTGATGTGCAAGAGTGAATACTTTCATATAAGATGTAGTGCACATATATTTAATCTTATTATGCAAAATGAATTAAAATTAATTGAAGGTGCATTGGAATAGATTAGAGAAAGTATGAAATATTTAAGAGGGTCGGAATCGAGGTGGAGGGTGTTTGAGAAATGTGCAGACTGATAACACGTAATCTGTTGTAGTATTTACGTGATTCTTAGGTCTAGTTTTGAGTAGATTACTTAGATTTCACTCATTTATCGAGTTTATTCGAAGACTTCATCTACATTTCGTGTTTTGTATAGGAAACGAAGACATGAGGAGAAACATGAGAGATTATGGCGATTTCACTCGGGCATTGAGGCAAAAGACCCCCGTAGCTTTGCACAACTCGGGCGCTCAAGGAACACGATTGGAAAGGGAGTGCCCGCTTGGGTGGAAATGGAGTGCCCGCTCGGGCTAATTGTGGCCAAAATTCACCGCAAGTTTTCCCCACTCGGGCTGAAGAACCACACGCTCGGGCATGGGTGCCCGTTCGGGCTGGAAGAGTGTACACGACCTGGCATAAAGCCTGCACGAGCGGGTAGAAGCTGTGCCCGCTCGAGTCCTTGTTTTCCTCAACTAACTCCTAAGTTTTAGAACGGCCAAATAAGGAGAAATCAGATCTGGAAAAGGGGGATTCGAATCAGATTCGAAAGGGGATGATTCAGAGACATTAGAGGACAGATTTGGAGACATAGAGAAGGACGGAACGAAGAATCCGAAGCATGGAGGAGCTATTGAAGACGTCGGTATATGAATAGGGAAGAATCTCTTTCTTTATCAATGTTGACCATAGTTTTCCTTTGTGTTTCGTTTTCTGAGTTCATGTCTGAGTAGATCTATTACCACGGGTTAGAGAGTATTGCCAGTATGTAACGAAGTCTTGTGCTTAATGAATGGTGGATCTTAATGCTTTCATACTTGTACGCCACTTGAGATGAATGAATTCGGTATTTGATCGTTTTTCAGATTGATTGGTTGTATTTAATGCTTTCATTCCTGTACGCCACTTGAATGGATGATATTAGAAGTCTAATAAATCTACGCCAGGGCATTAGACTTTGG